>FXXK01000403.1:460115-515535 GCA_900184695.1 Betula pendula
TGAAGGCACACAGATCACGTGATTAGCTCAGCTTGAAGATTTGGTTTAAACAAAATTATCTTCTTTTTTTCCTTCTTTTTTTGGATAGATTAAACAAAATTATCTGAACTGAAGAAGTCAAAAGCAATTATAATAATAAATGTTACAATAATTATTATTGTAATACATTTACTCATCTCTCATTTTAATTTGCATGCTTATAAATTCTAAGCGCAAAAACATCATATTAGGAAAAATTATATTTCTATTTGGTAAATTTACTCGCATACTTTAGGGATTCAATTTAAACCCTCAATCTTATCCATCAACATTTATTATTTATTGTTAAGTATTAATTAAATAATTAAATTTATTATTTTTTATTCGTGTAAATTTTTAAAATAAGTGAGAATTTAACACAAAATCAAAATCAAAATTTTAAGTTCGAATTTGGCTCCGTAATTTATTTTTATTTTGAATAAATATTTTATGGGTCGAGCTTCCATAATTATCGTTGCAGACAAGTATTGCCCCCAACAATTTGGGCTTCCGCTTAAGTCCCAAAGGTGGATGTTGAAAGCATTGTCTTCATTAATTGCAAGACCTTAGGGAATTTGCCCCTTCAGCTTGCGATGGGATCGGCATATATATTTTGCGTGGTGACCAACTCGGTCCCATATGATTCCACCAACAATGGGGAAATTTTTGCCATTTATTGGAAATGACAATATTGGTCTAGGTGAGGACCAAGGGCCCTAAGTAGATGTTGGATACATTTTTTTTTTTTAAGGATAGAAATTTATAGGAAATTTTCTTATAAATTTCTTATCAATCATGTTATTGACTTTAATAGTCCTCCACATCTAATTTTAAAGATAAACTAATATTATTTAGTAAACTGTTATATGACAGTCATTTAACCGAAATAACGTCTCACTATCAAATTTTCAAATTATAAGACAATTATATACCGGTCCACTAAATAACATTCTTTTCAAGTTATAATTCATAAAACATAAAGAAATATTAATCCGCGCAGAATATAAAGGGGGCATTGAGGAACATATTGCCTCAGAATAAACCAAAATAATTAAAACTCATGATTTATATAAATTCTTGCTTACAAGCGTGGCTAAATTAATAAATGACACCTTACCCATGAGTCCAACTTAAACCCTTTTAAACCCAATACAATAGTTGGCCAGTACTTGGCCCAACTACTCTAAAAAACGTCCAAAGACCAAAACCCTACTAAGCTCCCAAAAGCAAAAACCTCCTTTATTTTGTTGAATCAACAAGACCATTAAGGAACCGAGTTAACCGATGGTGGAGATAGTGGCGGCGATAGTGGCGATAGCGGTGATGGTGACGATGGCGGTGATCGTGGCGATGGTGGTGAATGGGCAGCCGCCTCACAGTATCCCTGGAGTATATCACCCTCTTTGGTGGTGAACCCTAGTGAACGAAACATTTCGGGCCAGCATTGGTGTTCGATGGCTCGAATGGCTTGGCAACAGCTGGGGCCTAAATAAGTCTCTCCGTTGAGGAAAAACAGTGCAACCTCTCCGGTGCATGCTTGGAGCTCAAGTAAAGAGTCCCAGCAGATTGTTGATGATGGTGGCGGTGGTGACGATGGCGGCGATGGTGGCAATAGTGGCGCCGGTGACGATGGCGGCGATGGTAATGATGGTGGAGGGGAATGGGCAGCCGCATCACAGTAGCTCTCGAGTATATCACCCTCTTCATTGGTAAGCCCCAATGCACGAAACATTTCGGGCCAGCATTGCTGTCCGATGACTCGGACGGCTTGGCAACAGCCGTAGCCAATATAAGTGATCTCTCCGTTAAGGAAAAACAGTAAAATCTCTCCGGTGCATGCTTGGAGCTCAAGCAAAGAGTCCCAGCAGATTGATGTTGAGTCACCATCCAGTTTTAAACGAGCCATGAGGCTTGGTGTGGTGTCCAAGTCCAATGGTCGAGAAACGGCCATGGATGCCATGCTCAAAGCTAGAACAACAGCACTGAGATAGAAGAGCTTGGGAGTAGAAGCCATTTTGAGATCAGGAGATCGACAGATCGAGAGGGAGAGATGAGTGAAGGGTTTGTGAAGCTGTAAGTCATTATATAGAGTTAATAGGAAATTTACGTTACGTGCATGGGGAGGTGATAGAAGTCGATAAGGTGATCAGCTATTAATTAATTAATTTCCATGTAGAAAGTGGCAATTAAAGTTCAATAAACGTTAATCGGTAGATATTCAGATCATTGGCCGTAAAATTTACTCACCATTAATGGGCAGTCCAATTGGTTTTTTCATTTTAGATTCTTCAGTGATCAAAAACGTAGTTAGTGTGTGAAGCTGAAAAGGGTAACGCATGAAAATAAACCCTAGCCGCCTTTCTCTCACATGTCCGATCGACCTTAATTTGATCGCGACTTTGACCAATTAACCCTATTGGATGATTGAATATCATCCACGATCACCGTTGATTGAGGGACAATCCTCTCAACATGCTGGGCCACTTTGTGCCCATTGAGACCTGGCCCACCTGGGCTCTATTGGGTCTCAGTGGGAATAGCGGTTGCCTGTATTGGGTCTCATGCCTCAAATCTATCTTAGGTTGTTGGGCCCAAACTGGTAGGTCGGCTTTCCTTTCTCTTTCTTTTATCTATTTGTTTTGTTTTTCTCATTCTTCTTAGCTAATTTTTTTTTTTTTATTACAAAGTCATTTATAAACTGATATAATAATTTTTAATTGATTAGAGAATAAATTTCATTGAATATTTCCTAAACATACTGTTGGGTGCAAAAGGCATAGCACTAATTTCAGCCAAAAGGGTATTTGGAACTTGAGGTAGAACCAAAGAAAGGTATAATTTATCCTAGGACCCTGCTAGCTACAACTCATTCTTCCATGCATTCGTAGGCCCTAGAGCTCTCACTTGATGCAGAAGTTGCTGACTAGTGACTCACTGACTCGTATGCATTTATTAGGCATGTGAACAATACCCCACTTATTGACAGGACAAGAGTACTAACTACTAAATATAATGTAACATATTGATGTTACTGTCTCAGTTTTATGTGTAGGTTGGAACCACTTTGGACCATGTCAGAATTTTTTATTTTTTATTTTTTTTAAAGGAAAACTTATCAGATATGGCCACTCCGTGTATTTATTTCTGTTAAACAAACTTTTAACTTGTCTAAAGTATTTATTTCACACAAATCAGATAAAATAAGACTTTTACTTTTTTAACAAAACTAGCCCTAAAAAAATATTTACACCTAAAAAAAATAACCTTAAACCTTGTAAAAATACCACCTAAACTCCGAGACCAAAGCACTTACCTTTGAGCTAACCTTGGCATGTGAAAACAGACTGCTCGTAATAATGAAACTCGGACCATGTGAGAACAGATTACTACGTACCTCTTGTGAAATGTTAATGCATGTGACTACCTGAGTAAAAAAATAGGGGAGAGAGAGAGAGTGAGAGTAACAAAAAAGAAAGAAAAGAGGCCAACAATGTCTAGGCACTTCCGGTTATGGCCTTTATTGATTCTGTTCACGGCCACAGCAACCCATAAAATATTAAGAATTTTCTTATTTTTTTTATAAATTTTGGGTATGAAGAAAAAATATTTATTAGTTTTTTAAAAATTCCATTATGTTCCTCCATAAATAACTTTTCATCTCATTTTCTAGAGAAATTAGAGGAATTGCAATTCCTCTTTGTAGGAGAATAAACATCATTCTTATAGTAATGATCATTGCATTATATGGATCTATTTTGCATACCAAACAATGGTAGATTTGGTACACTAGAATGATGATTACCTAGGAATAGAAATGAGTATTACAACAAAAAAAGAAAAGAAATGAGTATTACAAAAAATACAAGAAGTTAGAATAAAATATTGACTATTCATAGTTATTCGTTTGACGACAATAACTGAATGACCAAATTTTCTAAAATACCCGTACTCATAAAAAATAATATTCTCAAAAAACCATTCTTTTTTTGCCACCAACAATTTTTTTTAAAGAAAAAAAAAAAAAAAAAAAAAAAAAAAAAAAACCTATTCGCATTCATTGGCCATCCTAACCAAACCTATGGGGGTGGTCGCAAACACCTTGGAGCCCCTAGGTGCAACCACCTCGATGCGCCATTGGGGGTGGTTTACCTAATTCAGTAACCCAGGGATGAGACAACACCTTTGAATAATTCTTTTTTGGGTGATAGGAACAAAAAGAATTATTTTATTTTTAGAACTATTCCATTCATAGAAAAATACATGTTTCTTACCCTTGTTTAGAATTATAGTTATCCCTTATTTTAGGGGAATAGTCGTATGAAAAAATTATTAGCAATAATGATAATACAACCAAATAACAGAATAACTATTAATTTATAGGTCAATTCTTGCATACCAAACGTGCCATAAATATTTACCTTTGCAAAAGAGAAGTAAAACTCAATGAACATATTAGCTTGTAGGGAAATACATTTAAGGAGTTCAAATATTGTGTGACAACCAATCATGCCCGAATTAGGGGTTGAACCACAATTAAAGTTTTTTTTTTTTTTTGACATGTCTACACAATAGAAGAAAAAGAGGGGAAAGAAAAATAAGAGAGAGAGATTCGAACTAGTGACCTCTGCTTCATAAGACATGATCTTCAGCCAATTGAGATATCTCTTGAGGACAACCTCAATTAAAGCCAGGCCAAAAGTAAGGGGGGTTATAAATGAATCTAAATTTAGAGTTGGGGCCATATTTTATATCATATAACGTACCTTTGGCCTCATTTCTAAATGCCAAAAACCAATTTTAC
This sequence comes from Betula pendula, assembly GCA_900184695.1. Lineage (NCBI taxonomy): Eukaryota > Viridiplantae > Streptophyta > Magnoliopsida > Fagales > Betulaceae > Betula > Betula pendula. The sequence goes on from FXXK01000403.1 coordinate 464,935, forward strand.
ATTTTCAAGGGGCCAAAGTCTCCAAGGCGAGTAATGATACAAGTTATCCTTCATGTCTACCTTGTGTCAACTAAAAGTGACGTGGCTTTTAAAATCACAATTAGATCAAAAGTCAATAATCATCGATAATAAATTTAATGGTGATTTTAAAAGCCACATCATTTTTGGTTGACACAAGGTAGACATGGAGGTTGATTTGTGTCAACCAAAAGTGACGTGATTTTTAAAATCACTATTAGATCAAAAGTCAATAATCATCGATAATAAATTCAATGATGATTTTAAAAGCCACATCACTTTTGGTTGACATATATAATTACTCCTCTAAGGCATAACATAATTCCAGCCCGCCTTAATTAAGATATAGCTAAGATGTAGATTATGAAAAACCATTCCAATTTTATATTGAAACTTAAGTACTATAGGGTAAGGCCGTAAGGGTGTACTCAAAGGTTTCCATAAAACCAAGCAATGTGGATATAGCAACGACAGACACTAATCCTCCTTTTCATTGAGAGTCATCCCTGAAATAATTAATTATGGTTATGGTGGCTTACCTTAATTTCAACAAAAACAGAAATTATATCCAAAAACAATTGAGTAATGTAATAATTAATAACGGTTATTGTGGCTTACCTTAATTTCAACAAAATCAGAAGTTGTAACCAAAAACAATTGAGTGGAAAGTGGAAAAGCCTTCCCGTGAAGAATAAACAGATTTTCTATTGTCCTCTTTTGGCCTGCATCATTCTGGTTGATCTCCTACTTTGATACCTAATTATATGGAGTAATTCACTCTCCAAAGAAAATTTCCCTCCTAGTCTTGGGTTTCAGTGATCAGTCAATTCTAATGCACAGAGGAGCTGATTAATTGGCATGGAATCATTTTATCAGTTTGTATTTTTCTGACACAATCGTCCGTTAGGATTTTTTTTTTTTGGATGAATTATGATTATTTGTTGAACCATGTGATTAAGTTAATTCCAGCTTTTCCAATTCGACCTTTGCTTAAATGGTAAAGCCGAGGACTTTAGTGGGTCTTATACCTAAAATCTCCTACTCCTACCCTATCAAATCAAACAGCTACCCTTAAGAAAAAACCAAAAGCTAGCAAAGGAGTTTGCTGTTACAGCAACTCAGAAACTGTGCACAAACCTAACTTCAAACCACCACCTCCCTAACTTCAGAAAACTGTTACAGCAACTCAGACCCAGATTTACACGAATTCCTCGCTTGCATGGATGCACACCAACGCCAGAATATGCTGACGAGAAAATAACCAGTAAAAATTAAAAAGATTCAATAAATGTACTTTGTCTTTTCATATATCAAACATATTTGTATTTTGGACTCATGTTTAGAGGAATAACATGTGATTCAATATTATTGTTGATCTTGACTTTTGTGGCGAGGCAGGTCTCTTCCTTGTTGATATTTGCTCTTTGAGCTTTTAGCGGATTGGACCAGATTTATCATGAAATTGAGTGGTTTTTTATTGGTATGTGTTTGCAGGCTTGAAGCTTTGCGTTACCATGTTTATTTATGCCATTATTGTTCAAAGATCTGCTTAGGGAAACACTAAATCAAATTGTTAATGAATAACACAAGTTCCTATTTTTAAGATTTTGTTTGTGTTCGTCTGTACTTTCAAGTACTAATCCAAGATCATGTTTTACTATTCAAATCAAGCTTCATAATCTGCAGATATCATAAGTGTACTGTAAATACAAATTTATTTTATTTTATTTTTTTTAAAAAAAAGAAAGTATAAGTCTTGTTTGATAAAGGTTTTGAAAATACTTTTCTATTTTTCTTAAAATCATTAATAAACAATTTAAAGCATAAACAATCATTAACGTTCACAATAATAGTTAGGTTTAAGTCAAACATAGATGGATTAATCCTGAGAATATTTAAAATAAAAATGATAAAGCCACAAGTGGACATTATTTATTATTTAATAAACGTCCCTATATTTAAGAAAAAGTTAGGGATAAAAAAAAAAAAAAAAAAAAAAACCTGAAAGCCGAAGACCAAGGCAAGCAAGAGGGGCGGGCACAAAAAAAGAAAACCGCCACTGCTCTCCCGCCCTCTTTTCCAACGAAAACCTCGCGGGAAGTTTTCCTAAAATCTAAACTACGTTTAAATCCCACAAAAAAGAAAAAAAAAAATACGTTTAAATCCCCACCGACAAAATGTAAGGTACACAGACAACCCAAACAAAAATTTTAAAAAATGGATAAACTATTCGCTGATGACGTCAAATAAATGCTTTTGGGTGACAGCTACTGAACGTTACAGACAGACAGTCACTATTGGCTTAGCTGTCTGTGGGTCACCACAACAATTCGTGGATCCACCTCCACCATTGGATTAAGTCGTAATCATAACCACATGTACAAAGTACTAGTCTACAAGATACGCTTTCCCCCTGAAATTCTTTCACTATCATATTATTAATTTTTAAATTTTCTTTCGCTTTCCACCGACGAAAATAGTGAACGGTCAGCTGGCAGCCTCCTATCAGGCAGAACCGGAGGTAGACCCCACGACAAGAACTCCTCCTTATTGGTTCTGGGCGCAGGTGCTTACGTGTTTTGAATCTGTTAAACACGTGGCACGCTCGAACCGAAGAATCTGCAATGATAGAAGTGATTAAGTTGAATGATTTGTTCATTACTTGTATTAATCAATAGGATCAAGCTCATGATTAGTGATATACCTGACAAGGTGGCACCGTGGCACCTTGTTTACCATATAAACGTGGACAATATTAAAAACAAAAAAAAACTACTTTCTGGGTCTTTCACATATTTGGACGCCACATAATAAATATTGTTCTTAATTCCACGTATTAAAATTGTAAGAATAATATTTTTTAAAATTACATTTTTATTAAAAATATTTCGTCATTATTTATTTTTTTAAAAAAAAAAAAATTATTCTATTTGTAATAGCGACGCTAAATTGTGGCATTGAAACGGTAGTCTGCCATGTGTAAAGTTGTTTTTAGTGACGGCCAATGTCACACTTTTTTTTTAAGGCTGCTTTAAACGATTTGTGGGACTAGCCGTGAAGATTAGTAGTGCTCATAATCTGCAGTAGGGCACACATTCAAAATTCACAACGTGCACATCGGTCGGGGACACTGGCTCATGGATTAAGACTTTCTAATTGGCCAATCATGACAGCCGACAAAGAATTAAGAATCCTATGCCAGCAAAAGGTCCTCTACGGCCCTACCGGTATTGAATTATTGATAGTTGGAGTCAAAATACTGCCCGTATAAATCATATTGGGTGAGGAGAATTATCGGGATCCCCTATTTAGCACAATCTCTCCAAAACCTATAAATATTATAAGTTAAATATATTTATTTGGCTCCTTTATTGAAGCTTATTCTATGACTAATACAATTTAATAATGTTTTAGTAAAAAATTAATCATTAAATCAATATTTATAAAATTAATTTTTATTACTACATCATTCAAATTATTGGTTGAGGAGAATTATCGAAATCCCCTATTTAGCACAATCTCTCCAAAACCTACAAATATTACAAGTCAAATATATTTCTTTGGCTACTTTATTGAAGCTTATTCTATGAGTAATACAATTTAATAATATCACAATAAAAATCAATTATAAAATCAGTACTTATAAAATTAATTAAAGATTAATTTATTAAATTAATGATAGTTATAGAGCAATTTACTCAATTGCATTATTCTTATTATATATTTAAAGTTTTACAAGCTACTAATAATGAGGGGTTTAGATTGAGATCCATGCAATATTGCCCAAAATGGAATGACTTCTTGCAAAAGCAACATAGAGTTTATTTAGTGCAAGGGCCACTTGATGGCTCGTGGCAAAAGGAAGGAAAAATGTGGAGTTTCATTCTATTACAAGCCATCAAAACTCAAAAGCCTTTGCCCACCAAATGAAGGGAATGTTTGCCTTGGAATGGAAGCTACCCATGCCCGTGCTCTGTTTCTCCAGTTCTCTCAAGAGAGGTAGAGCATGTGGGACAATTGTACAAGTAGGGTTGAGAACTTTGAGTTGCAGAAAAGACATGTGTTAAAGCCAGCCCGCTGTCCCGTCCCCCATGCCATTCACCATTCCACATTCTTCACAATTATTGATTCCTTTTACTTTTTCTCCCCAATATAGCTACTTTTACCTTTTCTTTCTTTTTATACCAAGTGCTTCTTTTGCAAATAATAATCATCAATTAAAAGCAGCAGTTTGGTTAATGATGGGCAATCCCACTAAAATTGATACTTTTGCATGCTTTAAAATATGAACAGCTAATTAAAACAATAATGGTCTCGACTGATAACTTTTTTTGGAAGAAGTTTTTTGCTAAAAGAAAAATGATATATATTATATTTTTATCTTATTAAATTGATGTGGTAGTTCATATCAATCCTTAATTTTTTATTTTTTTTTTAACAATGGTTAATAAGTATTACCACATCAATGACAACACTTTTTAGGCATTTTTTTTCTTTTTTTAAAAAAATAAAAGTATTAGCAAACAATTCAAAACATAAAATGCTTATAAAAATTCAAATTTACATTCATATTTATGTCACATCACAACAAAAAAGTAAAAAAAAAAAATCATTTAAAAGAAATTGAGATCTTAATAAATTAGTTGTCCAAATTGTTAGCAAATTATGAAAGAACCTATATAAGACTTATTTATCTAAATAAATGTTTGATCGTCCAGCCACCTACTCAAGCAAGTGAATCATTCATGTAAACTCTCACATTCAAGGGCAAAATTAACATTTGGAGTTTAGGGGGTAAAACTAAAATAAATAAATAAATAAAAATAATGGGAATCAAATTTTAATTCTAATTTTAAAAGGATTATATGGGTATTTTTTTAAAAAAAAAAAAAATTGAAGAAAACATAGTGTCTTGGGGGGCTTAACCATATAGTTCCACCTCTGCTCATATTAACTGTCTGAATTGTTAATGCATATTAAAAGTCTAAACAATGAGGTTTCTAATTGTTGTCACCTTTTATTTACAAATTATATAAAATGACCTACACGTTAACATCACATTAAAATATTTTTTTAACAAAAAAGCAAAAAACACTTTCAAAAAGTATTATCAAACGAACACGACACATTGTAAATGCATATTGAAAGTCTAAACAAGGCAATGAGATTTCCATGGGCAAGCACATAGCCTCTTACCGACAAAGTTTGCATAACATTGTTGAAATAAAGGTGGATATTATCGAAGCCTCCGAGTTTCCAACCATGGTTAAACCAACATTCGAGTGGTCAAACAAAAAAAAGCAAATAGAGAATAAGGAATCATCCATCTCGGCGGCTACTTTGCTTGCTAGCAGCAGCCTATGGCAGGTAGTATTTTTATTTATTTATTTTGAATTAGGGCAGGTAGTATTGTGCTGAATTTAAAGGAATTGGTAGAGTCAAATATAATCAAAGAATAGCAATATCGATGTCATAGATATTAATAAATTTAAGTTCAAATAATTCATCAGGAAAATCACTTTAGAAAGCTATCTTTAAGAGAATATTGAGAAATTATATTCCCAATGACAATCCAACAATCTTAAGCCATGTTTTTTTAACCTTTTTTTCTTTTTGGTTCTCGTGTTAAATACAACCCAAAATACAAATGTTGCTTTTACTTTTAAGTCACATCAAAACATTTGTTACAATTATAATTATTATGTGATATTATTTATCCGACTATGGAATTAACAATTAATTCTATCATGATCATATGGTTCCCGTGAACCCGAAATTAATTAATCTGTATAAACAAATACTTTATTTAATTACACACTCAATCAATTCTTGAACTCCGTCTGTCCTTATCAACATTAGGGATAATCATAAACGTGTTGAAAATGACAATAATTTTCTCTAATTCAAGTTGAAAAAAAAATTAATTCAACCTATTTTAATACATGACACTTATCATGTATTAATCTTGAATTCTTCAAAATTCAATGTTTGAGTTTCTAAATAGTAGAACAAGAGTTAATTATTATTGAATTTGGATGAATTTAATATTAATACATAACACTTGTCATACATTATAATGGGTTGAATAAAATTTTCTTCAACTTTAAATTGGAGAAAATTTATGTCCTGTTGAAAATGGTTTATCCTATTGCACAACCTTTTGCCATCTTTCAGTACATAAATCTTTAGAAAAAAGAAGTTAAGAAGATAAGCTTAGAGATTAGGTAGATGTTGAGCTTTACTTTCCCATGCCACCATACATATTTATATGTTACGTTAATGATTTTATAAATACATAATGGGATAAATTATAAATTTTAATAATTATAAAATAAATAAATATTGCATGTTATATCCTTTATAATTTACTATCGTGCCAAAATTACACCAGAATTAGTCGGTGCATTAGGGACATAGGAGTATAGGGGGGCTATCTAAGAGGATGTGACAGTCCAACAATTTTGAAGAAAATACGTGGTCGGCTTCACAAACCATGTCCTTGTCTCGCTGCCTGACAATTCAATGCCCTAAAGCCAAGACGCATTTAGACAAGGAGGCCTTCATCATTGTCGGTCGCCCACTTAATTTTTTCCACCAAAGCAAGCAGTATTATAATAATGAAATATTTATTTATACCTCAATTTAGCTTATCTAAATTCTATTCTGCCAAAAAGAATTATATGTCCTTACTTAATCTATATAATAATTAAGTATAGTTTGTGCTTAAAATATGCTCCCCCCCTACCTAAGTGCAATGCACTTAGTCCAGTTACTCTCTATCAGTAAAAATCATCAGTAATATATCATATACAAATTAATTCATTTAAAATATTTAAAAGTATATACAGTATTTATCTGACAAACTCATTAATCAAAACTATATAGTGTCAGCATCACACAAAACAATAATGAACCCACCAATTCATAAAACTATATAGTGTCAGCATCATTGTTTAGCCAAAATTTAGTTGTTTTCTGGACCAATAGCCAATAACGAATTAAAAAAAATACTAATTTTGATTTTTTTTTGGACAAATTTAAAGGCTTTTGTTTTATGTTCTCAAGTTAAAAATTTAAAATATTAATAAACAACCCAACACTTATTTTCAAGCCAAAAAAAAAAAAAAAAAAATCCTCCAAAACACGTTAACAAATATATCCCTTAAAATTTTCCTTTTTTTTTTAATTTTTATAATACGGAAAAAAGTTGAAAATCTGTGTCCAGCTGATTCTTAATATGGTCACAATAAATGTACAAAAATAAATGGACAGACTACCTGTAAAAGAAGCATCCAGATGGTCCACTTGCCCAAATCTTTTAGAGCTAGCTGTCACAATCTTCCCAAATGAAAGACCATGCGCATGTGAGGCATTCACATACAATTACACATCACATGCATCTGCGAGGATAGCATTTCTTTACCCATTAAACCCGGTTTATCTGCCAATCTGAAATAATTCAATATATGCATATGTCAAATTGATGTATCCATAAGTCACATCACTAAATTAATAATCATATGAGTCATGTGACCCGCTCAACAAACTGTTGGCATTTTTCTCAAACATTAACATTAATATCCTCATGTTTTTGAGAAAAATAAAAATAAATGAACATGTTAGAGAGCATGACAGCTTTTTTAGTGTTTTAATTATTTTCAGATGATCGATGCCTTATAGAAAGTTGTGCTTTAAACCGGATGATGATTTAATTTATTCTGATCTCTACACTAAAAAATTTATTTTGGGAAGTTTAATGGTGTTAATTTGTTTTTGGATTTGTCCATGATTAAAGTCTATTGTTGGTGTAATGTCGTTTTAAACAAAAAGTTGCATCAACGTGGTTCTTATCTTGTTCTGAAACAGGTTAATTTGGGCAATCATTGATCCTTTTTTTTTTTTCCCCTTATTTTGCATCATCGGCTGGTCCAAAAAAATTAAATTTGTCTTCATCTTTTTCTACTTGGAGAGATAAAAGTTAAGAGTTTTTAGCGTTAATTACCATTTTCTCTATAAATTACTACTCATTTATATATTGTATCTATGAACTACCATCTTTCACAGGATTTTATTATTGCAAAAACTCAAGTGGCTTTGTGTGATGTGAAGTTTAGCCGAAACTTGAAATTACAAAATATTATTTTAGAAAGGGACTCTTTGCATGCAATTAATGCTTTAAAAGATATAGGACCAAATTGTTGAAAATATGGGCAGATGATGGCGGATGCAAAATAAGTTATAAATATCCTTTGGAACTGGCAAATTTGCCATATCAAATAGAGGCTAATTGTGGGGCTCATTGTATATCTAAGGTAGCTATTAAACCAATCATGAATAGGGTATAGATAAAATATATTTTTAAGGGTATTCGTGATATTGTACTTTTAGAGCAATTTGCTCTAGCTCTAGCTATTTAGAATTTTACTGCGCGCTCTAGATTTTTCCAGTTCTTGTGAATGAAGATTTAAATTTTGTACTCAAAAAAAAAAAAAACCTCCTTGAACCATCACTTTCTTACCAGAAAACCCGTTGTTAATCAAAATCGTTAAATAAAATGAATATTCATTTTTTAAACATATATTATAGAAATGACCTTCTAAAAAAAACTAAATAAAAAACAGGAATGATCATATTTAGTCTCTAAAGTTTTTATTTGATTTGAATTTATAATTTAAAAAATAAAGTCTTTAAGTTTTGCCAAAATTTCAAATAAGTTTCTTTATTAATTACTTCATTGTCCAAGTGTCTATGTAATTACCTAATGTCAATGTCAATTAGCAAGTTCCAAATCATTCATATAAAAACAAAAATAATAAAAACAAAAAAATTTCCCTGCATTCTAATAACATGCCTTGACATTCTCTCTCTCAACGTGTCTAGTGGGAGGAGATTTGATAACAATTGCTTTCGTCGATTTTTTATTTGATTAGTAATAAGAAATTATTGATGTGATATAAAAGTGAAAAGATATTTAAATTTTTGTAATAAAAAGGTGAAAAAAGCTGTTTGGTGATAAAAAAAAAAAAAAAAGTGTGTTACCAAACACACCCTTGTGTATTTGCCAAAGCGTTGGTTAGCCGATCGCCGTCGCAGAGTTAGGTGCCTAATTAAGACATTTTAAAAGTATGAGAAAATCCATTTTGTTTTCGAGAAAGAAGAAACCATCAAGGAAAACGAAGCGTACGCCACGAGAAAATATGCAAATTCATGTTTGACTCATGGGAATTAACTAAAATTTTAACAAGAAAAATCATGGAATATTGAAAATAACCAGAGCTAATCCATGCAATCAGCTAGGGAAACTAAGTTTTAATATGTGGGTGTGGGAATACAAAAAAGTAAAAGAAACGTGACAGGAAAATAAAATTAGAAGATAAACAAGTCATGTACCTAACCTGACCTAATAGCTGAATTAAACAAAAAAAAAAAAACCCTCACATAACCAGGTCCATGATCTGGCTGTGCTTAAGATTAACAATATCAACCACTTGTGCACGACTTTTTTTAAAAAAACAAAACACCGTATGTTGATGCTTTTGTTAAGGGGAATGCTATGGCATATTCCTCACACCATCTATCAACCATCTTCCTTCGTGTTTTTTTTTTTTTTTTTTTAAAAAAAATTACACTACAAAAATGGTTTGGTTTAGAGAATATAGCAAAGCATTTGTCTTTTGTTAATTTATCAAAACCCAACTACTGCCAATATTTTAGCACTAATATCGGACTAACAACTTTTTACAATAATCATCAGTTAAAACCCAACTGCTGCCAAAATATTATAACGTAGCAATGGAACTAATGGACCTGCACATGCTTCTCAAGAGGTTTTTTGATATAATTTTTTACAATTTAAACCCGATCATCCTGAAGAGTTTTTTTTTTAAAAAAAAAAAAAATTATAAATTGACCCTTTTGGGTTGAACCAAAAGCATTTTGTAGATTTAATCATTTACGCGGTTCAATTGCAATGTTTGAGGAAAAAAAAAAAAAAAAACTCAATACCAACCTTTTATTATTATTTTTTTTTAAGTACTCAATACCAACTTTATTCGTTAACCAAATCAACTTTTCTAAGTAAGGCGGCAGATAAAACCCAAGCTGTTTACAACCTATTTGGCCTTGGCTCCGAGTAAAATTATCTTTGTTGGTTTATTTAGCTAACAATTAGCCCCAATCCACTTTTGACCCTTGATTCATAAATAAGTCAAGTTTAAATATAATATTATATTCATAAATAATACGAAACTTAATATATATAAAAAATTAATACTTACTTGACCCTTCAAACTTTAATTTTCGACACTTCACCCTTTCATCTGGGTGTATTGCACCATGCATTACATTTTGGCATTAAAATAGATGGAAACTTGTGAATGTGACTCACAAGTTCAAATTTTTTACTTGAAATATCTAAATTGTCATTTTATAACCTTTAATTTTTTTGTTTTGTTTTGGTAATTTGATTTTGTTGACCAAAGGGCACTTTAAGTATTTAAAGTCAATGTTTTACATGTTTACATACGTGTGCAACTTTCTTCAATTTTATCGTAAGAATATAGTGAATGATGTTTAAGCTGATAGGAAGAGGTCAATTTAATTATTTAATTAATATTTTAATATTTTCATTCACGTATAAGCTCAAACTTTAATTTGAATAAGTAAGACCCAATACGTAAAATATTTAATTAAATAAGATAAATGACGGAATCAAAGTTTGAACTTAAGACCTTTTGTTCTGATATCATGTTAAATAATTATTTATTCTAAAAACTTAAACTGATAAAAAAAAATTTTAATTGTTTAATTAATACTTTAATACATTGAACATTAGTCTTAGGAGGACAATGGTGAACAAGTTATTGTTTAAAAATAAACAGATTAATATAATTTAGTTTGATGACAAATTCAAACTCAATTGTGCTTGGAATTTAGTAGACTATTATACGACTAATATATGATTTGATAATATGGTACTGAAAATCAACTGTTGAATCAATACTTGTAAAATAAAAATAAAAATAAAAATAAATAGTTAATTTGAACTATCATGTCATTACAGCTATATAACAATTATATAGTAGTCTACTAAATATCATTACCTTTTTTTTTTTAAGAATGATTGATAAAAATAAAATAAAAAATAATTTAATTATCACTCAACCCATAAAAATAATTATAAAATGAAAATATAATTTATAGTATTACTCCATTAAATTAAACGGGTTAAACCCCTTAACCCTAACTATATAATTTTGTATTGAATTCGTGTCATATTTGTGTTTCACGTCAAAAATTACATGTCATTATATTATGTGTTAAGTTTGAATTATATCGAAACATGTATATAAAACTATATAAATTAACTATAATTCAACCCATTTAATTAAAAAAAGTTAAATTCTTCCATCCCAACCTTTTGATTTCATGTTAAATTTGAGTTAAGTCAAAAATTATCGCCACAAGAAGAGTATCCATGTGCAAGTTCAAAAGTAATTGCAGGTTGTGACTAGTTAGGAGTGAGCAGCGGCATTCAAGATGGAGTTCCTCTTTTCCGTTGCAGATTGTACAGGAAAAGTTTCCCCTAGCCACAGAAAAAAGCGTTCCCTCTGAGTTCCCTAATTTTGGACAAATGGCCGAGATTATGCGCAACTCTCTCCGTCTCGCCCCCGCGTGACAGTTTAGTTCCCACCCTTTCAGCTCACACTCTTTCCATTTTGTTACTTTCACCTCTCACTCGCTCATATTCTGGTTGAGTTTGGCAAGACACTTCTCTATTTCTTTTTTATTTTTAATTACTAAACAATTTTTTTTTTCTTTTATCTTAAAAAATTTTAAATATTATTTTATATTTATATCACATCAAATACTTTTTACTACTATTCATACAAAAAAAAACTACAAAAGTCTATACCAAATGGGCTCAGTGTCTTTTTCATGCTCTATTGCTCTAAAATTCATTCAATCTATCTCCATCTCATAGTTGATAACACAATATAAAGGGATTGAAATTTACAGTTTAATAATTTAAATAGTTAATATAAAAAATTTATATAAAATTTATTTGTTTAAATATATTTTAAACTGTCAACCACCTACTTGACGGATAAATTTCATATAAGTTATTTTCTTAAAATCCAAATTTCTATTCCGACAGATAAATTTCATAAAAGTACTTTCACGTAAACCCAAATTCCTAACTGTTCAAACTGTTAATCGCGGTGAATAGTTGTCCTGTACAACCTTGGAGACATCTAAAGAAAGAACAGACATCATCAACACCGTACCAACTCAAAGCTATTTAAGTCAAAGTACCAAAATGCCCTTCACCACAACCCACCACTCTCGATATTTACGAGGGATAGATACAGTAATGTGCAATGTGATGATATTGATGACATAGAGATACATCCATCATATCATCATATGCATCAGATAACCCACGCCACCTGATCCCCGCTTTGTCCACTTCGTAATGTATCTGTCCGAATCTCGTCCCTTCTTTCTTATGCGTTGAATTTTCAACCCACTCCCACTCTTAGATTCTCGCTCTCTCTCTCTCTCTGTCACTCTCTCACATTGAATATATATTTGTATTTTTTTTCATACACTTGGTGTCACAAAGAAAAAAAAAAAAGAGACCACCGCAGGTTCACAAGGCAACCCATCTGTTAGAGAAACCGGGTGGTCTTGCAAGAAAAGAATCATTTAGTACACCCAATCGAATACTTTTTTTTTTGTTTTTTAATTCCGCGCCAGTACAATATTTTATTTGCTCTCCTTTTGTTTACATATAATTATATCTTATTTGCTTCTCTCTCTGTGATACCTCTGGTTGTATCTTCATTCTATAATGTGGAGGTGGGTGTTTCTTGTAATGGGTGCCTGAGAGAGTGGGCAAAAGGGCAGAGGAAGAAGAAGGCAAAGCTGTGTTATTTTTGGGCTTTTGAGTGATGCGAGAGGCTGAGAGGGAGGTTTGGTGAAGTGGGTGTCTCTGATTTTGAAGGCTCTAAGGTTCTGATGGATACCAAAGGACGACTTATTGCGGGTTCTCACAACAGGAATGAGTTTATTCTGATCAATGCCGATGAGGTTGCCCGAGTAAGTCCTTTTGTTCATGCTTTTCTCATTGCCTCTATCAACTTCTCTGAAGAAAACTGTGCTATTTTTGCTTTTCTTACCCTCCTAAGTCATTTCTTCACACCCTCCTGTGGAATTTGAAGAACAGTGCTCGTTTTGGGGTTTTCTTACATGGGTCTGTTCCTGAAATAACATACATTGGCTTTTTCTTTCTAATTTCTGAACTTCTTCCCCTCTATTTTTGGCCGTTTTCTTCTGGGTATGCGTTTCTTTTTTCTTTGTTCTTTTCGTTTGATAGTTGTTTTTTTTTTTTTTTTGAAGTTTTCGTCTGATCTTATTTTAGCTCTTTAAGCTACAATTACTGATCTGGGTGGGTTCCTTTTTTTCTTTTTCATGTATGTTTTGGAGTACCGGAAAATGTCTACTTTCTTTTTCAATTTTTCCGGGAGGAACATGTTCATGTAATGCCTGGAGTGAAAAAGCCTTCACTTATTGATTCTTGTTCTTTTTCTTAGTTTCTAGACTTCAGAGCCGGTCAATGAAAACATTGCATAAAAGTTTTCAATTTCGTTTCCCCCAGTGAATTAATTTTGTTTTCACTAACTTTAGTGTTATTATTAGTCCTTTTTTTTTTTTTAAGCAGCTTAATTTCTGTCGGGTACTTTTGAATTTCTGCTCATGATCTGTTGGAGATTAACATTGCTATGGCTATTGCGAGCCTCAGGTGACATCTGTTAAAGAACTGAGCGGGCAGATTTGCCAGATCTGTGGGGATGAGATAGAGATTACAGTCAATGGCGAGCCATTTGTTGCCTGCAACGAATGCGCCTTTCCGGTTTGCAGGCCTTGCTATGAGTATGAAAGAAGAGAAGGCAATCAGGCCTGTCCTCAGTGCAAAACCAGATTCAAGCGCATCAAAGGTGAGACTTAGACTTTCCCATTTTTGGTTGACCTCGATCGGTTTTTTCAGTAATAATTTCGACTAACAATGCAAGTAATTCCAGGGTGTCCTAGAGTTGAAGGCGATGAAGAAGAAGAGGATACTGATGATCTGGAGAACGAGTTTGATATTGGGAGCAACTCTCACAACATTGCCGAGGCCATGCTCTCTGCTCGCCTTAATGTCGGCCGTGGTTCCCATGCCACGATTGCCACACCGTCGGAGCTGGATTCTGCCTCTGTTGCTCCAGAAATCCCTCTCCTGACCTATGGCGGCCATGAGGTGAAATTTTGATTGTTCTCTATTTGTGCTTATAATTTTTTTTTTCTCTGATTCTTGCGATTCATGCTGATTATTTATGGTTTAGGATGCTGGAATATCCTCTGACAAGCACGCTCTTATTGTTCCCCCATTTATGAGTCATGGAAAACGGATCCATCCGATGCCAATTTCAGATTCTTCCATGTCCTGTAAGTTTGGTAAATTTGAACGGCTGTGATATTTTGTTCTGACTAGTTCTGTTTTTACTTAATGTGTGATAACTGCTGTTGATGATTTAGTTCAAGCCAGACCATTGGATCCTAAGAAAGACTTGGCTGTGTATGGGTATGGAACTGTTGCGTGGAAGGAGCGAATGGAGGAGTGGAAAAAGAAGCAAAATGAAAAACTTCAGGTGGTTAAGCACCAAGGAGGAGACAGTGGTGGAAACCATGATGGAGATGAACCCGATGATCCTGATTTGCCCATGTAGGTGCACTTTTCATCCTCCTTTATAAAAAATTATTGTATTGTTGTTGAGTCTTGAATTTTTTATTTTATTCTTAGATAATGCAATTAACATTTAAAACTGTAGTTCTTGATTTGTTTCATTAGTTGAACTATTCACAGAATTGCAAAACCCAGGTCAAGAGTTTGATTGTTAAGTGTTAGTTTACATAGTACTCATGATATGCATATTGATAAAGAGTTTTCATGTTTATCCTTACAACTAGAACAATCACTAGTTGCTTGAGAATGCTGATTTTTCGTTGTTTCAAATTTTCATTTATGGTTAAAATAGATGGGGGCTTGCATAAAAGTGGGATTATTTTAGCATTCAAGAAGAAAGGCAATAAGAATGATAATCAATCTCTCAACTTGTCTTTGTTTCTCTCCAACTGCAAAGTACAAGAGCTATTTGAGAAAACATAATCATCTGGTTAAACTTTTCATAACATCAAGAAAGTTTTCAGCTTGAAAGATTGAAAATGTGAATGCCATGTATCTCATCTGTTTCTCCACATGAACCTATACAAGAAGATGCTATTTGCTGGTGTTATATGATGATATCTTCGCAATAGTAAGAATAAAAAGCTAAAATGATTTATTAGACTTATTATGACCGTTGCATTCATTAAGTAATGCTCTGGACTGGCCGTACAGAATTCACAAACAGGTGATGGCAACTGGCCATGCATGTTGACAAAGTATGTACACAAAATGAAACCCAGTTTGGTGGTAATTTTGGGACTGATGCAATTTTCAAGTCTGAATTTCAGAAAAATATTCTAATAATGCTTGGGCCATTGCCAAGATTGAGAAGTTGCCCTCTGACTTGATATCTGATATCTTAAGCCTGGTCATGAGTTACAAAATCAATTACCTAAGAAGGGAGTTGACCTTTGCACAAAATGTGCTATTTTGCACATTAATAATTTTGTGGTTTTAAGGGCTTGAACATTATTGTTGGTGTTCACAAATATATCCATGGTGGACCATTGCCACATGTTACACATGCTTTGTGATTCTTTCTTTTAAGGCATCATTACTTAATACCTACAATTTTTTCTTTTCTTTTCTTATTTTTTAACAAGTCTTTAATAATGTTTGATCCTGTTACATTTTTCAAAATGGTATAAACACTGAAGAAAGAACACAATTGTTTTAATTTCACATTCAACAAGATTTATATCCTTTAGTTTTTGTTAAAACTATGTTCAACAAGCTTGGTATTTTGCTAGCTGTTGTCCCTATCTTGATGTGTAGTTGCCCATGATCTTTGGGCACATTGATGTACCGTATTCTGACATGGATTGGGATTGCACAAGACACTTATTTACATGTACGGCTTTGGGGCTCACCTGGGTGTCCTCGTACATATTCCTCGCATATGAATGGCTTTATCCATTGTTTTTCTGTTGTTTTGGGGAGGTGGGGGTGAGGGATCATATGAAGGTCTTCATTAATTTTGTGGAAATATATCTCCCATGTTATCAATGAAGGAAAATGTCTTTGGCTTGGATGCATAATAAAAATTGTAGTTGGCTTTACATATAACTGCTAAACGTACATACCATCCTCACATATCATAATTAAATATAAGATTAAGTGTCCCGACTTATGTTTCAAGTTGATTTGCCTAGTATGCTGATATTAACAGTTACAGTATCCTAGAGTTCACTGTCAGGAGGGATCTGTTTGTCTTTTCAAAGTACAGTAATCAGCAATCATTATGTTAAGTTAATTAGGGATAAATAGATAAGCTCTACTATATCTACAATTTCCTTTCTTCCATAACAAGATTTAACGCTTACTATCGTTATTACTCTTTTACAGGATGGATGAAGGCAGGCAGCCACTTTGGAGGAAGCTAGCAATTCCTTCAAGCAAGATAAATCCATACAGAATGATAATTTTTATCCGCATTGTGATTCTTGGCCTCTTTTTCCAGTATAGAATTACCCATCCAGTCAATGATGCATATGGATTGTGGTTAACATCAGTGATTTGTGAAATATGGTTTGCTGTGTCTTGGATATTTGATCAGTTCCCTAAATGGTGCCCAATTGTACGAGAAACATACCTTGATCGTTTGTCACTGAGGTACTTGTTTGTGTGTGTTGCATATTTGTTTGTGATTCTCAGTTGTAGCTAACATGCTGTAATATTTCTTCTCAGATATGAGAAGGAAGGGAAGCCTTCTGGTTTAGCTGATATAGACATATTTGTGAGTACGGTAGATCCGATGAAAGAACCTCCACTTATCACTGCAAATACGGTTTTATCCATCCTCGCTGTAGATTATCCAGTCGACAAAGTTGCATGCTATGTCTCAGATGATGGTGCAGCCATGCTTACCTTTGAAGCCCTCTCTGAGACATCTGAGTTTGCACGAAAGTGGGTCCCATTCTCCAAGAAGTACAGCATTGAGCCACGGGCCCCTGAATGGTATTTTGCTCAGAAGGTTGACTATTTGAAAGACAAAGTAGATCCAGCATTTATAAGAGAACGGCGTGCAATGAAGGTCAGCTCTTCTCCCTTTTTTCTTTGCTTCCTTTTCTTAACATTGTCTGGCATTTCAGCTTCTCATGAATTGAGGGTCATGCCCGTAAGCAAAGTGGTGCCAATTTTGCATAAAATATGGCAGGCAGAGAGCCATTTTTGGCATTCAGTGAAAAACGATAATTTTTTTTCTTTAATGATTCATCTCATCTTTAATAAGGAATGATTACCGTTACTGAGAACATGGCAATTGTCACATGTTGGTACAGAGGGATTATGAAGAGTTCAAAGTCCGGATTAATGGGTTGGTAGCCATGGCACAAAAAGTTCCTGAGGAGGGTTGGACAATGCAGGATGGGACTCCATGGCCTGGGAATCTTGTCAGGGATCATCCTGGAATGATCCAGGTGAGGTGTTTTCTGAATGTGTTCATGGAATGTTCATCTCCTGGTCTATATGCATCGAGGTAGTTAAAATATGATGATTTTAATCTTAATGGTCTTATCCAGGTCTTCCTTGGTCAAAATGGTGTTCGTGATGTTGAAGGAAATGAACTACCTCGTCTGATTTATGTATCCCGTGAGAAGAGACCAGGATTTGATCACCACAAGAAGGCTGGGGCCATGAATGCTCTGGTAGGTCTCTCTCTCTTTCTTCTCTCAACTTGTGTTCTCAGCAATTTCCTTGTGTCTTGCTATTTCTCTAACGGTTTGTAAATGTTTTGGCTGATTAATTAAGATGCGAGTCTCAGCAATCATCTCAAATGCTCCTTACCTCCTGAATGTCGATTGTGATCACTATATAAACAACAGTAAGGCGCTTCGTGAATCCATGTGCTTCATGATGGACCCCACATCCGGAAAGAAAATATGTTATGTACAATTTCCTCAAAGATTTGATGGGATTGATCGTCATGACAGATACTCGAATCGCAATGTTGTATTTTTTGATGTAAGTGAAGGATCTTGGTTGTGGTGTTATATTACACAAACAAAGACACATACAGATTTATCCATTAACAATTGTTAATTTTATGCAAGTACTAATTCTTTTCATACAATATAGATCAATATGAAAGGATTAGATGGGATCCAAGGACCAATATATGTCGGAACTGGGTGTGTATTCAGGAGGCAGGCACTATATGGATATGATGCCCCCATCAAGAAGAAACCCCCTGGGAAAACATGTAATTGTTTGCCAAAATGGTGCTGCTGCTGTTTTGGATCTAGAAATAAGAACAAGAAAAAGAAGTCAAATGAAAAAAAGAAGATCAAAAACAAGGAGGCTTCAAGTCAGATACATGCACTAGAAAATATTGAGGAGGGAATTGAAGGTAAGGAGTGGCTTCAGATAGGCAACAGTATAGCATTTCCAGTTCTTTTTTTAACAGTCTAATTTTTATTTTTATTTTTTATTTATTTTTTAGTTCAAAAAAAATCCTGAATGAGGTGCAAAATTTCTAATGCACCTTATAACCCCAAAGAACTTACTTTTTTGATCCTGAAAATTTATACTTATAACTTTATACTCGACCTGCTTAGCCCCAAATCTGAAATGTTTCAGGATTAGTCTCTTGTCAATCATCGTAGATTGTTTTAAACTTAGATCATTTATGTTTCTCCTGGAACTTCCATTGCAGGAATAGATAATGAAAAATCTTCCCTAATGCCCCAAATAAAACTTGAGAAAAAGTTTGGACAGTCACCAGTTTTCCTGGCTTCAACACTTATGGAAGATGGTGGAGTTCCAAAAGGAGCAAGTTCTGCATCACTCTTGAAGGAGGCAATCCATGTCATTAGCTGTGGTTATGAAGATAAAACAGAATGGGGGAAAGAGGTATGGTGCAACCGTTTCATGGTTAACAAAGTTGTTTTTTTCAATCTCTTTCTTTAGCAAGGTATGACACTTTATATTGTCATGTGGCTAAATTACATTTATGTTTCAGGTTGGGTGGATATATGGCTCAGTTACAGAGGATATACTAACAGGATTCAAAATGCACTGTCATGGCTGGCGATCAGTGTATTGCATACCGAAAAGGCCGGCATTTAAGGGTTCAGCTCCTATAAACCTCTCAGATCGTCTACACCAGGTCCTGCGATGGGCCCTGGGATCTGTTGAGATTTTCTTTAGTAAGCATTGTCCAATATGGTATGGATATGGGTGCGGCTTGAAACCGTTGGAGCGTTTTTCTTATATAAATTCGGTTGTTTATCCCTTGACGTCAATTCCTTTGCTTGCTTACTGTACCTTGCCGGCTATCTGTCTCCTTACTGGGAAGTTCATCGTCCCAGAGGTAAATCCTAAATGCTTTTGATTGCCAAATATATGGGATATATTCAAATTTCAAGTGTTATCCTAGTTCCCTCTTTTGTTTAGACATACTTTGTAAATTCCAAGTTTAAAATC
This sequence comes from Betula pendula, assembly GCA_900184695.1. Lineage (NCBI taxonomy): Eukaryota > Viridiplantae > Streptophyta > Magnoliopsida > Fagales > Betulaceae > Betula > Betula pendula. The sequence goes on from FXXK01000403.1 coordinate 484,646, forward strand.
TGCAAGGCATTCAGCTAATGCCAGGAATTTTCTTTTTTCTCTTTCGGAACAGATCAGCAACTATGCGAGTCTCATATTCATAGCCCTCTTCATATCCATAGCTGCAACCGGTATCCTTGAGATGCAGTGGGGACATGTTGGCATACATGACTGGTGGAGGAATGAACAATTCTGGGTAATTGGCGGTGTCTCGTCACACCTGTTTGCTCTCTTCCAGGGTCTTCTCAAGGTTTTGGCAGGGGTTGATACAAACTTCACTGTTACATCCAAAGCTGCTGATGATGGGGGTTTTTCTGAGCTCTACCTCTTCAAATGGACATCTTTGTTGATCCCTCCCTTGTCCTTGCTGATCATAAACATAATTGGAGTTATAGTTGGGGTCTCAGATGCCATCAATAATGGTTATGATTCATGGGGTCCGCTCTTCGGTAGGCTGTTTTTCGCCCTCTGGGTCATTGTTCATCTTTACCCATTCCTTAAGGGAATGATGGGGAAACAGGACAAGGTTCCCACTATTGTTGTGGTCTGGTCAATCCTTCTAGCATCAATTTTCTCTCTTCTCTGGGTCCGAATCAACCCGTTTCTGTCAAGAGGGGGTATCGTGTTAGAAGTTTGTGGTTTGAATTGTGACTGAGATACACAACACAGAAGGTTGAGGTTGAGTTCTATATGTAGCATAAGTGAGCTAAGTTTTTTGGTCAAAAAAGTGAAAAGATGGCTTGGGCAGCTGTGGTTTGTTAACGAGGACCATCTTGTGGTAAAGCAAAGCTGCAGTGGGCAAATCCTGTTCATGTGCATGTAGATACAAAGGGCAGGATCTTTCACTGATATTTGTTCTGCATAGATTCTTTTTTATACGTGGGATTTTATGTGTCGGAAGGGTTGATTGTGTTCAGATGATCAGATTGTAATCCCAAGAGAAGATAAAAGAAAAGGTGAGTTTGATTCATGATTTGTATTCCCTCCTCAATAAGGGACTTCATATAAAAAGTGTCATCATCAGTAAAATGTTTGTCCTTCAATTCACCACGCAGAACTATGATTAGATTTATTGGTGTAATTTTTATTAGTTAATAAAATTCCAGCATTCTAGTAACTTCTGATATAAATCCTCCAGAGTCATATTCGTTGTAAGGTTCCTGTTCTAAACTAGGATTGCTAGTGAATTTTAAATGTTTTTCTTAGGAAAGTTTGGGGTTTATATTTTTATTGTTGGCTCAGTTTGTCTTAACGCCTTCATGGTGCTTTGACTTATAAGTGTACAATAATATTCTGATAAGTGTACAATGCTCTCCCTGTCCAAATGATATTACTCATATTTATAAATTGCATTTATTTTCTTCTGGAAGCTAATTTTACATATATAATCACTCAATTTTCAAGTGTTTTTATGAACTCGCTTTAGTCTAAGAGTTAGTTTGGGATTGTGTTTAAAAAAATTTACTAGTTAAAAAGTTGTGCCAAACAAAAATTTGTCCATTTGGTAAAAAGCTTAAAAAAAAAAAAAATTACTTTTCCGATTTTGTAACCTCCTAAAAAGAAAATATGTTTAATTGGAGATGGAGAAAGTTAAGAGTAATGATACATAGGAGTCACCCTTTATGTCTATCTTGTATCTACTAAAAGTGACTTGATTTAATAATTATTAATCATAAATTTAATAGTGATTTTAAAAATTACATCATTGTTTTATTGAAATAGTTTTATTGAAATAAGGTAAATATGAAGGGTAATGTAATATGTAATATTTTTTATGATATGATGCTCTCAACTCACCGTACGTCACGAAGCTGATTATGGATATGATTGTGTTGTTCCCACAAAACAAAGCCTAATAAACAAGGGAAAGTATATTTTTTCAACTTTCTCATCCAACTCCCATCCAACTTAAGTGTAAAAATTTTTTATTTATTTATTTTTAAAAAATACAAAGGAGTTGGATAGAGTTGGATGGAAGAGTTGGAGGTATAGCACACCTCAATAAACAATTTAATCAATATCAATATATCAAACATCTCTCTTTCCTTGGCAAATTAAATCTGTCGGCTAAAGTAATATAAATCTGAAAAATGATTCATTTTCTTTTCTGATTCTTCTCTCTTTTTTGTACTTTCCAAAATTACTATTAAATTTTGTAAATCCCATGTGCTTATCTCAAAAAAAAAAAAAAAAAAAAATTGTAAATCCCATGTGTGGAACCTAAATGCGGAGAATGGGAGAAGGGCAAGAAGAGAATGTATAACACTTTCTTATGTAATATATTGATTAAAAGCAGTAAAGACAATCAAGGTTCGGTCAATGTGAATTCTGCTAAAGTGCAGTCTAAATCTGGATAATTGCCTTCGTTATCCAGAAAAATTCTGTTTCTAAAAACTAGATGAACCATGTAACACTTGTATGGCTTAGAAAATGAGGAGCAAAATCTTAATCTTTAGGCTTTCAAAAATAATTTACCAAACAAATTGAATCATGCAAGCTCAAATGTGCAAATAAAAAGAATATTTTAGTTTGTACAAGCCAGACCCATAAAAAATACAAAAAAAAAAAAAAATGTACTGTTAATGAAATACTAATCTCCTGACATCTTGTCCATAAGTATCTGCATGAGGTATGCCACGCACTAAATAATACAAAGTCCATTACTCGCCAAATCTACAAAAACTAATTCACAAGTCGGACCAATTGAATCTAATTATTTTGGAGATCCTCCAATGGGCGCCTTTTTGGCAATGTTTTCACTGCTGTAATGTTACCAATTTGATCATTCTTGGTGCTTGGCGTATTCTCTTTCGTTTTGTAAGTTTTGAGCATATTCTTGGGTGTTCTTGGTATCAGACTAGTTTTACACTTCTTGCCTTTCACCATTGAAGAATTCAACTGTCTGGTAGACAAACCGATGCTTTCCTTCAATTTTACATCTGGAATTATCTTTTTTGGTGACCCCAACTTCAGTTGTGGAGTCTGGGCAACTTCAGCGTCAATGTCTGCAAAACAATTTGAGCAAATATCAACATCTAGGCGCAAATTACACATAAAGGAGGCATTTTGCTAATAACCAAAACAATCATATACCTCTATCAACAACCATATTAGTGGAAGCAGGAGATATTTCTTCCATTGTAGCATTTATTTTTGGCTGATCTTGGCCTAACTCCACAGCTTCTACCATACGTTCATATTCATCTATTTCAGCTGAAAATTTAATATCTTCAGCGCCAGGGTTGGCAATATTTTCTACTTGTTTCAATCTATTGTGACCACATTCTACCGTGGCTTCATCTGCAGTAACACGATTACTACCATTGATCTCAGCAGCATCCATCAGTATTTCAGAATATTTGAAATTATTTAAAATCTCAACCTTAATAAGCCTGTATTTATTCTCACAACCAACATTCCCTTGAGTAATGGCAGCAACCTCGTCTGGCTTATTTGATCCATCATGATTTTGACAGATAGGCTCATATGAGACAGCAAGGTGAGTGCCCTCCATTTGTGAAACATCTTCTGCCATGTGATGCTCATGATCATCATGTTGCTCTTCAGTAATAACCACATTCTGTGTCACTTCCTTGGCATCCTCACTATTCTTACTCATCGGATTGGCAACTGAGGCCCCTCCATCTGATTTCTCAACCTCATTTTGTTCACTGTCACCCAAAAACAAATCCATCTCCCAAGTGGTGAATGCATGTGAATCATTATTCAACTCCAAAGCTTTAGTTTCTGTTATTCCAAAGACAAATTGTTAGTAACTGAAAGAAGCCATCTTGTAGAACTTACTGAGGGTAGAAGAAAAAAGATTTGGTAATAGTGTTTACTTGTACCCTCTACCCTCCATACACATGTTATATATGTGTGTGCATGCGTGTATTATCAAATAAAGTGTAATCTGAAGTTTTTATAAAAAATTATTGCATGCACTGACCTAATTAAATTCTTATTCAGGAAAGAAAAAAAAAAAGAAAAAGAAAAAAGATATGGGGGGTATTACTTAAATAATTAAATCAACCATGTTTTATCAATTTAAACTTTTGGGATAAATTGTGAGTTAATAGTGATTATCACCTAAAACCAAGGGAGGTTGGAGTATTTTGCACATGAAAAATACTCAAAAATTGATTGCATTCTTAACCTGATAAATAAGTTCAAACCTATATATATCATACCTCCTCTGTTCTTATTAGCCGAATCTGATTAATAAGTTCAAACCTATATAAATCATACCTCCGTCTTCATTGGCCATCTCCTTCCCTTCTGAATCATTGCTAAGAAACTTGCTGCATACGCGGGATTCATATTCCTCTCCTGCACTCAAACGAGTGCACGAATTATATTCATTTACTGCATTTGTTGAATTTTACACAAAAACAAAAATTTAGATCAGTATATTCCCTTACATAAGAAAAATATGATACAATGAGTCAAGCACTTAAGTAGATAAGGTTCAACAAAAAGCAAACAATTCAGACTATAAAACTCATATCTAAACAAATGTGCTCACCATGAACTTGAAGTGATGAAACATCCAGCAGAGGAGTAGCACAACTTCGACCCACTTGAGGCCTGCCACAAGAGGTTTCAACAGATATTTTGACATCTGCAGAACTTTTTTCATCCGTTTCAGTGCCACTCTCAGTTCTGTTCGGAGAAATCTTTGCTTTTTCAACACACTCATTGACATCCTGAATATTCTCAGAATCAGTAGTTGCATCCATGCTTGTTTCACTAACTTGATCTGTTACAACTCTAAAGTTTTCATGAGTATGATCCAGTATAACATCACGTTCGGAGTAATTCACACCAACAAGTTTCTCCTCAACAGAGTGACAACCAATGTCAGCTTCGTCAGGAGTGCTTTCTGCCATGGGCCTGCCTGATGCATTATTGAAGCCATTGATTTCAGCAGCTTCTATCAAATGCATGGAAACACAAGAACTCTCATAATTCTCACAATCAATATGCTCTTGAACAATGGCAGAGATATCATCTTGCACATTTGATCTACCACCATCTCTACAAATTGGCTCCTCTGAAATGGCAAAATGAGCTTGGTGCTCAAGCTCCCCAAGAAGCTTTTCAGAATCTTGTTGATCTTTTTCAGTAATCGTTGCATTTTCTTTCATTTCCACAGAATTCTCACCGTGCTTACTTATCAGATTGGCTTCCAGCGCTCCATTTGATATTTCTGCATTACCCTGTTCTCCATCCCCTGGAATCAAATTCATCTCCCAGCTGGTACAAATCTGAGGACCAAGATGGAACTCCAAGGATCTGTTCTCTTCGGTTCCTAGAAATACAAAAATTATGAGTCAAAAATATGTTCTAATATTCAATCATGATTGGAACATCATGTACGAATTTGTAATATCTATAGCTTATTACCCAAGGGAAAGTACAATTGGCTGAACCTCACACCTAATGAAGAAGAGGTCATTGGTTCAAATTTCTCTCTCCCCCTTCCCTTGGGGCCAAAAACTCACTCATTAAAAAAATGTCTCTAGCTTATGTTGATCAAGGAATTGAGCACTTACCAAAACTTGGCAAAGCAATAACTGGTGAAAGGGCAATGTGATTAGCACCCACTTCCGATTTCTCTGAAGTAATAACATGCAACTTTTCAGAACCTGCAAATCCGCCAGAGTCATCACCGCTAAAGACCATGACATCAAGCTTATTGAAACCAAGTGCTTCCTCGGTCTCATCAACATTACTCCTTTTATTGCCACATAAAGGCTCATTTAAAGTCGAATAATCAATGGCATTATGATCAGCATGTGTTACTGCACCATTTTGGCCATCAAGTTGCTCTTCAGTAAATTTTTGAGAAAATGTCGCACTAGTTTCTACAGTAGCATCCACTCGACCTTCTTTTTGCTGGGCCCCTATTCTTTCCTCCACTGAAATTTCATTATCTGCTGGGAAATGTGAACTTGTATCTATAAGATTGTTGCATATAACTGATGAAAATATGCTGACACTACTTATGTGTAAAACTTTGCATATTAAGGATGAAAATGTGTTTTAACATTGTTTATGTGTAAAACTGATAAATCTGATAAGTCGCAACCTAAATTACAATCATACCTCTACCATCATCAGTCATCTCCTTTCCTTTTGCATCATAGCTGCTTCGCTCAATAAATATGTCAAATATATTTTCATCTCCTGCATTTAACAATTAACAGAGAATATAATTTAGCATTTGTAAAACATTATGTTCTATCATCAAACAGAAACCCAGTGATTGGTATGTATAATTTAGGATATATAAGTAGAGTAGTTGCTAAAAAAAAATCAACAATTGCTTTGTATTTGTAGATACCATGTGATGAAGAAACTCTCGGCAATGAGACAATTACGCTACTTGAATGTGTTTCAGGTTTGCCACAAGAGGTATCAGCAAAGGAATTGGTTTTTTCAGTGTCTTTCTCAGCCCATTTACTGGAACAATCAAATAACTGCAGAGAAACAGGTGTGTTCTCCACCCACTTACCACCATCCTCAACTTTCTCAGAATCCTGTTTTCGTCCAATACTTCCTGCACCAGCGTCATCTACTGCAACCGTTGTGTTTTCATGGAAATGATCTGACAAAACATCATAATCATTGTCATTCTCACCACGTTCCTTCCCAACCAAGCCATCACCATTATCTTCTGAAATAAACTGTATATTATCATCACAGTCTTCCTTCTGAGCTTCAAAACTGTCATGATTCAGTTCTTGATCTTCATCTACAGTTTCAAAATGAGCACTTCTATCTGCAGGTTTGTGATCCGTGGACATAAGACCATCTGAGCCAATGGAAGCACTTCTATCCAACTCTGGAGAATCATCTATTTTTTGGTTGTCAAGATTTCCAAAGCTCAATTCGTCCACTTGCAAAACAGTTTGTACAACTTCCTTTGATGTCTCGTCTAGAACCTCATGATCTTTAAGTAAGACTTCATTTGAAGGAGATACAGAAGTGGCATCAATCTTTGGAATTTCATCCCCACAACCATCGAATGGCTTCTCGTGCTTAGCTGGAGTAGCAAGTGGCTGAGTCCTTCCCATTTTTTCCAAGGTCACTGTATAAGCTATTTCATATGGTGCAACCGCACTACTTTGACAGTTATTATAATCATCAGTACTTTCAATGAATTCAGCAACTCCCCCTTCAACAAAATGACCACCAAACTCCCCTGATATAACTTGCTGGAAAGCATCGTCTATGAACACAGCATCAGACCATCTTTCTAAAACTGCCAGACTTTTTTCTTCCTCCAATTTGTCAATTCCTCCAGCGAACTCAGAAGTGGCTTTCACCATTTCAACAGTGTTCTCAAAAACATCGCTTTCTCTAAAAGTGTTCTGAACTAAATTTGAATCAGCACTCTGATTCACCTCCCAACCACCATAGTCATCAAGTTCAACTTGCTGAGAACACCCCGAATTTTCCTCCATGCCTACATGATCATGCTGCTCAATAAATGATTTTCCATTCAGTTCTTCAGCATTGGCTATACCCTTTGATCCCATAGAGTTTTTACTTGAAGTCATATCATCAAGAGTCTCTACACAGCTGTTCCTAGATGAAACCCCCTCTTCATGATCAAAAAGGTTCTCCAAAAATAGTTCTGGACAAGTCATTGCAGTTGATGCCTCCAATGAAAATGCCTCACTACCATGAAAATCAGAAGTAGCTTTGTCCTCTGCACTTCTCTCAGCACTGCATGCTTCAACACTTTTCGGGCTTAAGGCCTCATCCAAAATATTTTGCACGTCTGCTGTTTCATTCTTGTTTCCACTTTCCAACTCTAGAGCAAAATGAGTCAAAGACGCTGATTTTATCCCCTCTTTTGCAGCATCCTTTGGATTTTCATACTTCGAATCAGTTTGTGCACTTTTTGTCTCTCTTTTCTCCTCTGCAATGTCAACAACCTTAACAGTGGATAAAACTGAGTTTTCAGCTTCATGCAACAAAGCAACACCGCTCCCAATTGCACTTCTTTCATTGGCTGATAATACAAATTGATCTTTAAGATGAATACCTTCTGCAAATTGAAAAAATATAAATATAAATTGGCTTATTGTGTGTTACAAAAATATTCCTTCCAAAAATTAAAAGTGAGACAGGGTGGGACTGGTGGGGGGGACCTTATTCTCTATTTGAGAAATTTTGCGTAGAAGACGACATATTTTTATCACCGAAATAAGGGACTGCCACATCACACAACGTCTTTTTCTTTGCATAAACAATTATATGGTTTTTACAAAACAGGTAAGAAAAATACTTAGCAGAGATTCAAACGTGAGAGAGCACGTAGAACATGCATGCACACAGGCACACAGAAGACGTATTTTCCTTTGGGAATTGTCCCGGCCACCATTTCAGATTCATGGCTGGTGTTTCCTTCTTTTTTAACACAAGTATTGTCATTAAATGACACAGTAAACTAAGGAAAGGTTCTTACTCGAATCGATTGAACAAATAGTATTTTAAAAACTAGTCAAACTATTACCCTGTCCCTTGAAAGAGTACTGCGAAACTAACCTTCTTCCTGTTCAACATTGGCCTTTAGACAAGAGGGCTCGCTAGGGGAGATGCCCTTTTTGGCAGAACCAGGAGCTGCAACAAAAGAGTTCATACTAGTAAGGTATCGTTGAAGGAATAGAAGCAAAACAGTAAATTTTGAAGAACTTATTTAAAATAAAAATGTAGAGATAATATGATCTTGTCACATGCCCTCACTTTGTAATCCAAGAATAGTGGTGGAAATATTTTCAACTCTCCCAGTATCCCTCTCTTCTGGGATAATAGGACTAATGCTTCCGCCAGAGGAAAGTTTATGCATACAGCTCACTCTAGTTACATGAGAAAATTTATCAAAGTTTCCATCTGAGACTTCATTTTCTTTCTCCTCAGCAGCCTGACAATCTCTATTGTCTAAATCAGGAGGGCAACCACCATCCATCCTTAAATTTTGTTCAAAACCCCTGTTAATAAGATCTTCACCAGAAGCTGGTGAGCCACCTCCACTAAGTAATGCCTCTTCATTCTCGTTTTCATTTGTCATGTTCAGCACAGTCCTTATTTCCTCCATTTCGTTGCTTATTGCAGTTTCATCTATGCAAATTGTTTCATTAGGAATTTCCATCCCACCATAACATTTTTCTGCTCCAACATGAGTTTTGTTGCTTCTGTCAATCATTGTGGTGGATTGTGCAACACTTTGGGCTCCAGGCTGATTCTCTTCTGCACATCAAATTAAAGAGAAAAAAAAAAATCAAAGGAATGAACCAGGTCATGTACCTACAAAAGAGAAACCGAGAAACTAACCTTCTTCTAGGGCATCTTTCTCTGGTGATGAAGTATGGAGAGAGTGGTCAATCACTTCGTTGCTAATACCTGACACTGCTACAGTGGAGACATGGTAAAAGAAATCACTTATTTTCAAACTACTTCAAAACATTAACTTTTCGAATTGTAAGAACACCACATAGACCCAAGAAAAAAAGAAAAAAGGAAATTCTCACCCTGACTTTCTGGTACAGGTCTAAATGGAGTTGCAACTGTAGCACTGTGGCCGCTTGTTCCTTCATCAGTTTCAGCAGTAAGTAGATTGGAATCTGGAAAAGCTTGCTCTATTTCAGTGGCCCCTACAAATATTTCTGCTTGGGCAATTTCCTCTCCTTCAAATAAATCAAGTGCACTAATTTCATCAGCTTTCTCGGAGGTATGTTTGGTATTTCTAATTGAGCTTATACTTTCCCTAAGTTGACTCTGATGATCTTCAACAACTGGCTCTTGAATAGTTAGTTTAGCAATTTCATTAGCATCTTCTAGGTTCTGATCCTCTTGAACTGATGTTTGGTCATCCCCAGCTGATTGGTCATCTTCCTTATCATTTCTAAGGTTCATGTTTTCACCTATCAAGGGTTCTTCTGTTTCCAATCTTCTTTTCAAATCCGAAAGGTTGGAAGTTTCACCTGTGAATTATTAAGAACAAGGTAAGCACACGTGTAATACATTTATGTCTTAACTAAAAGTGAGTGATCTAAAAATAAAAAACAAAAGCAGAGCAAGAGAGAGGCAACAGACAATATTATGGCTCTGGTTTAACCAAATCGTCATCAGGAATCTCACCTCTGCTGTCCAGCGGGCATGATCGATCATCCATGTCACCTTCAGTAATATCATCCAAAGGTAATTTCCCTTCGACATCTAGTAAAATGCTGTCCTTCTCATTGACAACCACAGATTCAGTAGCAGCATTATTAGTACTTTGGTTTGTGGTAACACCATGTAACTTCACCGGTGCTGGAAGCAGAGTTGCCTCCATGGTCATAGTACTATCCATGACTTCCTTCAAGTGAGAATTTACAGCAGAGACCTCCAAGAAATGATATCCCTTCTTTGCACTAGACCTCGTGGATCCCTTCTGCTTCTCTATAGATTTTCCTGGAATTTCTTCAATGCAGCATGAGTCTGGATCAATTTGGTGTCCTACAGTGTCCAGAATCGCCGAGCCAGTATCTACAATTGGAGGACCTTCAAGGGCCGATCTTTCAATTAAATGTTCACTCTCAATAACTGAACATTCTTCTTTCGGGTTTGGCTTGGGTTTTCGCTTCATTTGCCCATCCTTTCTTGCTCCAGCAACTCCATCAACTTCATCAGAGATAAAGTTTCTAGAAGCATTCCGACTGGACCTCCTTAGGCGTTCTTCCGCTGCATAAGACTTACCTTCTTGAAGTGATTCTCTTGACTGCTTAATTCCAACAGTTTCATGATTCCCCAAGTCTCCAACCGCGGGAGCACCAGAGTTGAATGTGTTGCGTTTGGACCTCCTTGGACGACCATTCAGTAAATCTACCTTCTCATTCTCTTTCGTAGGTTCTACACTTGGTTCAACTTCAGAAGCTCCTTCCACATCTGCATTCCTTGATCGTTTTCTGGTCTCCTTTTTGGGCAGCGGTCTCTTCCTTACCCTTTCAGCCTTCTGGGGCACAACAGATTCCTGCCTAGATGCAATAGCACCTCGACCTTTCAGAGGTTCTTCAAGTTGAGGAACCTCTTCACATTCTTCCTGATCTACAAGAGTTTCACTTTCACTGTCAATTGTCGCATTTCGTTTTGAGCGCCTCAGAACTTTTCCTGGTTCAACACCTTCCCCAGCAAGTATTTTGCTTTTCACCCTTCCCTTCTGTTGGGCAACAGATTTCCGCTTCGACCCTTCTTTACTTAAACCCTTCAAAGGTTCTTCAAGATGAAGAACCCTTTCACATTCTTCCTGAACCTCAACAGTTTTAGTTCCACTAGCTACTGCAGAAGCTTTTCCCTCAAGCTGAGTCCGGGACCTTGTCATCTTACCAACAATTTCAACATTCTCCATTTCCCTACTCAGTGCAGCAGATCCTTTCTCCTTCGTCACATTCCGTCTTGATCGCTTCGCCATTTTCTCTTTCTCATGTTCAGCACCTTCTCCCACATTACCATTGTCTTCAGAAACATCATTCAACAAAACAACCCCATCATTACCTCTAGCATTCCTCGTCTTCCTTGAACCTCTCGTTACCATATCATGAGCATTTATGACACCAGCTTCAGTATCACCCAAAACTACATTAGGAGGCGGTTTATCACTAACCCCGACATCTTTCACCTCCACACCTTCAACCTTTGCACCTCTTCTCGGTCTCTTCTTCCGAACAAATGGCACCGCATCAACTTGAACAACGTCTTGCGCTCTAGACCTTGTAATTCTAACAGGTCGATCCGCAAGTTTCCCGGAGACTCCCATTTCCCCTGCATTTTCAACTTCTTGAACCTGCTTTTTCGGCACAGGATTCACTGTGGACCTTGTCCTGCCCGCCCGTTTCTTCACTGGGGAGTACTCTTTATCCGAGTCTGAATCCGAGCTCGAACCCACAAATATAAATGTTTCATTCTCAGGACTAAAGTTAACTTTCTTCGCATTCTTATTCACAACCTTATATTCATTTTCACCGCTTATTTCCCCCAAATCAGTCGAGCATGACTGACCTTTGATTATGGGATTTCCTTCTTCCTGTGTACAAGACCATATTTAGGGCAAAATTGCACACTATATTAGAATTGGAAAAGCAGGACAAAAAAAATCAGGAAGATAAGGAAATGAAATTTTGAATGCTCATAAAATTTATCAATTTTGAAAATTGAAACAGCCAAATGATGCCAACACAACCAATTGGCCAAAATGGAACCAACTTTCTCCTATTTCCGAGAACCAAAAAAAAACATACGGAGCCATCATTACAATTTTCCTATACTTAAGCCTCTATTTTCTCAGTAACCAAACAATAACTGAAAGCCAAATGAACTAAACGGGTAAAAAAAATATGATTAAGGGGTACCTTAAGAAGTAAACTAAGCCTATCGGCCATTTGACGATTCGTCAAATTCGCCGGCACGCCATGCTTCTTGCACAGCGCTTGCAGTTGCTTCCTCTTCATTCCATGCAAATCTTCCATCTCTGTAACCATTCCAATGAAACATTACAGAAAATTATCTGCCTTTTGCGCTGCGTCTCTCGTTCTTTCGCGTTCTCAAATTCAAATCAGACAACTTACAAAAAAAAAAATTCAAATCAGACCGTTTTCCCGCTCTCTGAAAGTCGGGGCGTTGCAGTCTCCTCACGTGCTCGCGTAGTCAAAACGTGACGACTCGCGGTGGAGAGTGGACAAGAGTCACAGGACCACCAAGGTTTAAAATGATGAAGGCTTGGGGTGGCAGGTGTCAGAATGACTACGCGAGTATGTGTTGTCAATGAAACTGCGATTGGGATTGGAATGTGAAAAGTGGATAATGTATAGCAATGACACCACGTGGTTAAATATGGTTCGTGCTTTCGCTGATTCCTATTCTGCCAACAGAGACTTGCCACGTGTAAATGTACGCACCCCTTTGATGGAAAGTCGTCTAAAGCCTTCGGGAGGAGATGTGTTGGTTTGTCACTTTTTTTCTTTTTCTTTTTTAGTCGTGTTCTTCATTATGGGTTGCAACAAAGAAATATGTATGAATTACGAAAAAAATGTGTACACAAATATGTTACAAGTGAAAATACAATTATAAATTAGATAGGGGAGACAAATAGTAATAGTATTAATAACTTTTAAGTCATAAAAAAATGTGTGATGACATGGTGGAGCCTTCACAAATTCTATTAGAGTAATGTTAAAAATTATATTTTTATTTCAAAATGCTTATATGATAGTTTTAATCAATTTTTAAATCAGTTATATATATATATATATAAAAAAATTTATTGAGATTGTTACATCAACATTGTATAATACTTGTGAAATAAAAATGTAAAAAACATTTTTTTTTTTCTATTCCTATTACATTACCATTTCTCATTTGATTATGGCAAGGTGAAAATCATATTATATATATTTGACTTATTTATAAATTATTATAAAATTGTCATGTACTTTTTTTAAAAAAAGAAGAAGAGCACTTAACATATATCATAAATCTTCTTAAGTATAACGCGCAACGATAATAATATCATAAATACAGAGAGATACATCATCAATAAGGACATAATCAACATTCCTATGTAGTGCATCATTTGCAAGACGGTGAGCTGTCCCATTAAAAGTACGACTAACATGAGATACTTGCCAAACTTGCCTAGATAGCAAAATCTCACGAGCCTCCTCAATAAGATGTCCATACCTGTTCCAATTTCGACCCGATTTCCTCAAAGCTTAAACAACCTGGAGGGCATCACCTTCCAGAATGACTTTGGAGAAACCAAGTTCACGAATGAAAGAAACAGCTCACAAAGTCGCCACGACTTCTGCTATATCAAGAGTGATGATGAATTTCGTCGGTGCCGATAGAGAAATTAAAATCTCGCCTAAGCAATCACAAATGACCACACCAATACCTATCATTCGTCCAAACTTATTCATCGTTGCATCCCAATTAGCCATGACAAAGCCAGCTACAGAAGCATGTCAACCTAGAGTACATAGTACTTGGAGCCAAGACAACAAAAGACCTAGAATCGGAATTAGCCAATTGGAAGGCCTCAAGAGATTCAATATCCAAACTCACTGTTGTATTAAGAGGGCAAAGCGGACAACCAAAAACTATAGCATTCCATCTTAACCACACTGTACGTGCAATCACAACCACCAGTGCCATCTCATCCAGATCCAAAGAACGGTGAAGATCTTCAACAATAACCACAAAGTCCACATGGTCAACAAATCGTTTTTGACTTCGTCTACCACACAGACTCCAAACAGTTCTAGCGGACAGGTAGCTCCAAAGAATATGTCCCGTAATTTCTACTTCCACCCCACAAAAGGAGGCAAAGAGGATCATATGTGATTTTTCGTTTGACCAAGTTTGCTTTAATAGGCAGAGCATTGTGACAAGCTTTCCCCATAAACACCTTAACCGCACGAGGGACATTCAAACATAAACTACATTTGCCAACCCGTTATATTCTAATTGTTTTGTATTCTATTTAAATTCCTCACTATTCTCAAATGTTAGTGTATTTACATCCAACTTAGCAAATTTACTCTCTATTTTAGCTATTAAAAATTAATTTTCTCTATTTTAATTATCTACTTTTTCATAGCACTTACATTCAACTTTATATTTTAATTATTCACTTTTACTATTCTATTTAAATATTAATTTTTTAAAATTCTTTTGAGAAAAAAAATGTTTTTTTTTTAAAAAAATTTGAATACTTTTTTTTCACATTTGGTTAGTGACACTCCTCCAAATGTTTTAGTATTTTACAGAGTCAAATGTAGTTCATTTTGGTTATACTTTGATATATTGGCTAGCCTGATAATGAGAATCATCTTAACAAACAACTCCATGCGAGCCACTATTTATGGTCAAGCGGCCATTAAAGCAAAAAGACTGCAAAGATATATAACCTTGAAAGAACAACCATGGGCCTCAGACTGGGTCTTGAGAGTATCTGGATCCCCTTTCATTTCGATGTTCTAAAGGTCTTCCATTATCCTACTCCTAACTATTATTGAAGACAAACACATTGCTCGACTAGCAAGGTGAAAGAAACTTCATCAAATGGTGGGGCAATCAAGAGTTAAAATACGGTCCAATGGTAAGCTACACAAATTTGAAAAAAAAAAAAAAGAACAAAAAAAAAGAGAGAGAAAAGACTTTTTCCAACAGGCCAAAATGCTAATACAAAACTATTAAACCATTTGGTCTCCAACCCATCAATACAAGGTGCAGTTATTAAAGCAGCAACAAAGTTTACAAATCTTAAACCAATAGAAACTTCTTTTTCTTAAGCAGGTTGACAGCAGAAAACTTCCTGATACATTGGTAGTCTTCTTAACAGAACTGAGGTCTTAGTTGAAAGACCAGGCATTCAAAAAAATTATAGCCGTGATATATCATGGAGTCAGAAATAGGAATAGAATTCTTTCCATTTCAATGCAATGGAGATCAGTTCAATCAAATAAAAGAAAAAAAATGCAAAATCAGTCAATGTAGTTGACTTAAATTACAAATCACTTCTTATGTTATCAAAGTGAACTCAAAGGTCCATGTAGTATGCCAAAAAAATAATTTAGTTTAGTCCCTTGAGCTAAATTCCGTTAAAATAAAATCACCACACGTGCCATTTTAATAAAATATATAAATATATAAAACTAAAAACTAATTTATAATAATATTATACAGGAAAGGGTTGGTGGGTGGCTGCCAACAGTCACCCCCAGAGGTGGCCGTGGATGGCGGGTAGCGCGCCATCCCCAACTACCTCTAGTTTGAGCTAGGGGTGGCATGCAACCACCCCCACTTCTAGGGTGCCCCGCGAGCCACCCCATAGGTGGCTGAGGATCCCCGGTGCGCCGCCATCCCTGCGCACCTCTGGAAGTGGCTGCCGGCAGACACCCAGCCACCACCCCTTTTTTTTTTCTTTTTTTTTTCTTTTTCTATTTTTTTTAAAAATAAAAAAATAGTTTTTTAGTTTATATATATATATATTTATATTTTTTATTCATGACACGTCATTATTTTATTAATGTTGACGTACCACCTAACAGATTATGTCAAATATTTTGACGGAATTTGATTCCATAGACTAAATTCTTTTTTTTTGGCATATCGCAGGGAACTTTGTATTCACTTTGGTACCACATTGAAGGATTTGTAATTTAGGCTAATTACATGGGCTAATTTTATATTTTTCCCTAAAATAAAAATATTGAAAGTGCCATCCATAACACCTCATGATGGCAAGTCCAATAGCACCAAGTACCTTCAACAACAAGTCTAACATGATGACAAACCTAAAATATGTGACACCAATAGTTAATTCAGAGTACTCTTATTGATGCAGCATCTCTGGACTTGTTGACCTGAACTTAACCATCTACCGTACCCTTAGAATGTAGGTGAAAAGGTTAATGCTACCTTATTGGTTTAAAAAACAAAAGTTTAATGTTACATCGAAGACAACTGATAAAACAACATAAAAGTCATAGACTCATAGAGTCATAGTAGAATACTTTCTGAAGCTCAACTTGATTGCTGGAATAAGATAAACTAACCGATTATTGAGGTTAGTTTACTAAACCCTAATGTCATGAACCCTTACGTATGATATGTCAAAAACATTTATCCTAGAAGCTACCAGGCAAATTCAAAGGAACTCTTCAGTCAAATTAAATACTTGGATGGAATTCTTAAGCATATATTTCAGTTGGATTTTTTAAACCCTAAAGGCTACCACATAATGGCACCATTTGGCAAAAGATTGTGGTTTGGATTTTTAAAATTAAAAAAACAAATCATATCAAAATATTTCAACTTTTTATTATTTTATTAATCACTTTTTATATTATATTTTTATTGCTATTCAAATAAAAAACTCATTAAAAAACAAAACTTTTTCATATTTTCATACAAAAAATTTACAACATTCTTTCTACTTTATATCACATCAAAAACTTAAAAAACCATTTAACTCCAACTCAACCCTTTCCCAAACATACCCGATCAATCAAAGGCAGGTATCCTAAATACTGTCCAACATCACTTTTTAGCCAAAAGATACATTTACCACAAATGTGACAAGAATGAGAGTTCCATATAAAGATAGAACAAAAAAAAAAAAACATAAAAAAAAAAGGAGGTAAAAGGGCACAAATTATGCTGAACCAACAAGACTATGAGAATGAAGAAATCAACACACAGAAATGGCAGTTGTTTTCACAGGAAAAAAAGAACAGCAGTATATTGTATACAATTAAAGATCTACAGCTTTGTTTCTACTCATGAAGCCCACACCTTAAAGGCAAGATTCTCATTGATTAAAGAAAATCCTAGTACCAACTTTTTTTTATTTTTTTTGTAGCAACCAAACTGAAACCACCAATTCTCAGCGAAGCTATGCACAGACAAAATCAGCAACGTATACAAACGAAAAATACATTATCAATTGCCCGAAAATAGGGAAAAGTATGCAGAATCAAGGGAAAATAAGGGATCCTATATTTTATGACATTGATAATCGTTTTTCAAGCGTTTTCTCGGAAACCAAACAAGAGGCAGGAGGATAGTCAGAAATCTCGTGTGGAAAAGTGCCGCTCATTACACCGAGGCAACGGTGCTGCGTTTGCACAGAACGTAGATTTTCATCATTCTCTTCAAAGGAATTGCAATCCCTTGAGTTGACACTAATAGCAAGCGTGGGTCTTTATAATTTATATCACTATTTATAAACAGGTGCTGAATGGGTGAGGAACGTGAGGTAACCCTAATTTCTTTGTTTGTTTGTTTTGTTTTTTTTTTTAAAAAAATAAATTTTTTTTAAAATTTTTTTAAATTTTTTATCAATATATTTTGGTTCCATAAACTAATAATCATTCTTTATTTAGTCCTATGAACTGATATGTGTAATACTTAAATACATTAAATTATAAGTTTGTTATATTTAAGCTCATTTGTTAGCATTGGCCTTTATAGTAGATGAAAAAAATCATATTTGAACAAAAATTTTCAAAAATACTCTCATTTTTACCCTTAAAAAACTAAATTTATTCCTTATAATTTATAATTAAAAAAATTTTAATTTATTTTTTTAGAGACAACATAAAATAAAAAATAAAAAGTAGAAATGAGGGGTGGCTCGCTTGATTTTGGGTGGCCACCCTTTTTATTGTGTTATTATTACTTTTTTAAAAAATCGTTTATTATTATTATTTTATTATTTTAGATTTAAAGAAATGGAGGGTATTATAAATTAAGAAGGCCGATAGCAAGGCACGTGGCCATTTTTCCATCCAAACTAGGCCAAGGTTAATGGAGGGGATTAGTTGCATAAAATGATAGTTTAATGTATTTAAGTGTCACACCTATCAATTTATAAAGCTATATATATATGGTTATTAGTTGAGAGGCCAAAGTATATGTAACAACTTTTCTTTAAAGGTTGCTTTTAGGGTTGTACATGCATTGTCTTAGGGAGTTAGCAGTTTTGAGTAACTAATAATTGCCCCACCTTAGACGATTAGCAGTTTTGAGTAACTAATAATTGCCCTACCTTAGACGATTAGCAATTTTGAGTAACTAACTGTTAATAGTTATTTGTGACCAAACCGCATTGCGGTAACTACCTTAGACGTTTAGGCATATTTTGGTGTTTTTCTACCTCTATAAGGGCTTATTTTATATGGTTTTGGGATTGTTTTGAATATGTTTTAGTGTTTGGTACGAGCCATCTACCAATATGGCATCGTTTTGATTTACTTTTTATTTTTATTTTTTATATATAGTATTGATCATCTACACCTACCCTACCACCGCTAACTGTACTGTCTTAAGCGGTTAGTTGGAAAAAACTAATCACCCACTCATGCAATTACACGTTTAGCAGTTGTTAACAATTAATAACTGTGCATCTATATAATCCTAATTGCTTCATAACTAATGGATTTAGGTATATTTTCATGGCCAAATATCATCAAATGAGTGGTTTGATCACCCTAATAAGTGAATATTGAATAATACAAAAGGTAAAAGGGGGGTGGTTCAACCATTCCAATATAGTTTTGAGATGGTTGAATCACCTATAATTGTCAAGGGGATAGTTCCGCCATTTTCAAATGTGATTTGACTATCTTATGTGATCGAATGAAGATGAATAAGGTGGTGGGATAGGAGCTCGTTGACAATAAAGAGATGGCGGAAGAGCTTAGGGAGAGGTGACGATTAACAAAGAGGTGGCTCAAAATGAGATATTTTTTCCCCACATGTTAAATAATGTGATAGGTTATGGGTTGTTCATTAGATTAACACTATTACATATTGTGATCAAGGGCGAAACCACCTTATAGCTTGAGGGCATCGATAGTTTCCAATTTTTTTATTATTTTTTTTAAAAAAAAATCTCTTAAAAATGTAAATTTTTTATAACCCAAAAGTAGATGAGATTGTTGGCCATTATATTTTTTCATATATATATATTTTTTTATAGAGTAATGATACATGTCAATTCTATGTCTATTTTGTGTCCACTTAAAATTGAAATAGCTTTTAAAATTACCATTGGATTAAAAGACAATAATAATTTATTACAACTTCAATAATAATTTTAAAAACTACATCAATTTTAGTTAAACACAAAATAAATGTTAAATTGATATATACCATGAATTTTTTTTTATAACCCAAAAACATAAGAGGTGGCTCAAAATGAGATTGTTGTAAAAAACTATGTTTACAGTCTTGAGTTCCAGTACCGGGTAGAGCACTAACCAAGCCCCCTTATTATTTGATCCTGGGCTTCTATATTGTCAGCCCCTGCAACTTTCTCTTTTGGGCCCATGAGGTAAGTGTTGGGCTACTTGGGCCCCTCCTCTGCCACGCTACCCAGCCCAAACATAATAGGGGCCGTACCAGCTGGATGCCCTATCCCCTCATTCGTAATAACCTTTCAATTACCGCTCATTAATTAATTTTTTGTTGTTAACAAAAACGGCTGGAATGTAAAATATCCGTTCTACCCCCATAAAATTTTTAAAAATATAACTATGCCCTTAAGTTTTAAAAAATCAAAATTAAAAAAATCATTTTTTTTTATTTTTCAGGAAAAAAAAAGCCTACGTTGTGGGTAGTTTTTTTTCCTCTTTTTTTTTTTGTCATTTTTTATTTTTTATAAAGGGGTATTTTGGTTATATTTGAACGGAGGAGGTGATTGAAAGTGACTGAAAAATTAGATGTTGAAAAATATTTGATAGTTGACCAGGAATAAGAAAAATTTACCAACAACTCAACAAAAAAATTGGGCAGGACCATTTCACCCAAGATTTCGACCGGGAAGTCCACAACAAAGAAAACCTAGAGCGAGCAATTGGTTTTGGGTTGGAGAAAGATTTGGGTCCAGAACCCATCCACGTGCGGCCTGTATTTGAAAGGAGAGCTCTGCTGATAGAAATTTGTAAACTCGCTGGCCCACTTTTAGATGGTAGAAATTTAAGGTAAGGGCTCTTTTATAATTATAGAAAACCACAGGGTTGTAAATCCCAATATATATCCAATTATTATATAAACAGCAGCTAGGGTTTATTCCAGACTCTGTAGCCTTGTTGCGGGTGCTGTGGCCGTCTAGCCGAAGCCCAGGTTTTTTTCTCTCTCTCTCTCGCTCTCCCTGTCTCTGTTTTTGGTTGCCGAGAAACTGGAACAAAGAAAATGATTCTCATTAGATTCACAATCTTGGTTTGCGCTATTTTAACGTTCATTTTCTCAGCAACGGAACAGAGCATTGTAGTTTCATTCGTTACTACTGTCAGGATTTTGGCCCTTGATTAACAATATCTGATTATTTGTTCACTTGCATGAATCTGATACTTTATATATTTGTTTGTGCGTGCTAGTACTTCTTATCTCACCGTATTGATAAACTTCTACATTAAATCTTATTATCTTTGTTGTTTTCGATTTTAGATTTGGGTTTCCTTGATAATGTTTTCTGTATAATCTATTGAGCTTATATATTTTTTATTTGGAAGACATGTTGATTTCAAAGTGTTAGTGTTGTCGTTAAATTACTCCAGCTAAAACAATGAATTTCAAGCGAAGACTTTTGTTTGAAATTTTTTTTCTTTTATTTTGGTAAAATGCCTTTTATAATTGTGTTAGTTTAACGTTATCTTGAAATTATTCTTCTGTGTACAAAAAAGAAGAGCCTTTAGGCTTTAGCACGTATGCTTAATATTAGAGCTGTTGATGTTTTCTGTAGGTGAAGCAGAGAGAAAATGTCTCACAGGAAGTTTGAGCATCCCCGGCATGGATCCCTTGGATTTCTTCCAAGGAAGCGAGCTAACCGTCACAGGGGGAAGGGTATGTAATTAGTTTATTCGTTATCTGATATGCAGTGTTTACTTGCTTGATCATTCAAGGAAAGGTGTTTCATTTTTGCAATTTATGCTTTCTGTGAATCTAATGATTATTGATGACTTGGACTTATTCAGTGAAGGCTTTTCCCAAGGATGACCAAACCAAGCCTTGCAGGCTTACTGCCTTTTTGGGCTACAAGGCTGGCATGACTCACATTGTCAGGGAGGTCGAAAAACCTGGATCAAGTGAGTTAATTTCTTAATTGTTTATTGTTTAAGCATCATAGACCGAATTAATGCTTGTATTTGTATTTACTGATTGATTTTAAAGACATCTTGAATGTATAAAAGATGGTATATATGTAATAGAAAGGTGGAATGGACTACATATCTACAGGTGATTGCCTTAAATACTGGAGTGGTTTGGAAAGTTTATGATATTGTATTTAGCCAAAAGTCTCTAAATTTTGGTAATAGTTGTTAGATGTTATACGAATCACAAGTTAGGGGCTGATTATTATTGTTTTCCATGTTTTTGCTTGAAATTTTGTTGTCCATTGCACTTTTTGCTTGCCAATATTTTGCAGCTCTATCTCTTGTAACAATATTGTTTCCTTATATTTTCTTTTGTTTGCCAGGGCAAGTGAAAAACTGACTATACTATGTTCAATGTTTCCTTTCAAGGGAAATGGAGAGGAATCATTTCATGGACAAGATCTTATTTCATAGATCATACAATGACCATGAAGTGACTATACTATGTTCAATGTTTTGACTCCTCTCCGTTTCAAATGAAATGGAAAGGATCCTTGTCCATTAACCAGACATATTCTAGCGTAAATAAATTCAATTTGTGATATAATTGTTGCTATTGATGTCAAATGATTTTTCTTAATTTATAGGTGAATTTCTTAAATGGTCCATCCTTTTGCTATTTCAATTTTTCCTACTTGCAATTTCATTTGGCTTTTTTATCTTATGTTTGTTTATTTTTTTAGAACTTCACAAGAAGGAGACCTGTGAGGCTGTTACCGTTGTTGAGACTCCTCCAATGGTTATTGTTGGAGTTGTGGGCTATGTGAAGACACCACGTGGCCTTCGCTCATTGAACACTGTGTGGGCTCAGCATCTGAGTGAGGAGGTGAAGCGTAGATTCTACAAGAATTGGTGCAAGTCCAAGAAGAAGGCTTTCACAAAATACTCGAAGCAATATGAATCTGAAGAAGGAAAGAAGAGTATCCAAACACAGCTGGAGAAAATGAAAAAATATGCCACTGTTATTCGGGTTTTGGCTCACACTCAGGTATGGACATTTCATTTATCATATTGGTATAAAAATTCACAAGCTTTTAAACTTGCATTCACATTAAATTTATTTTTCTTTGTCATGGTTCCCGAAATTCATAATTTGAATTTTGTTGTAACATGTGATTGGAACCCAAGATGTTCTCTAAATATATGATTTTTAGTGCTGGATTATGAGGTCCCAGTACCAAAATTTGAGAATTAAGTAACACCATTCAGAGCTCAATATATTTTTAAATGATTGCCATAAACCCAATAAAGTGCTTATGCACTTGATTTTTATCTAGCCAGATCTGTCCTTTCTTTGGCAACACCAGTGGATTGGTTATAAACCAACATATCTCAATTGGAATTGAAATTTGATTCTTAAAATTAATGAAGATAGGAAAAACCTTTGAGACTTTCTTTTTGCTCATCATTCTTTCTGGATAGGTAACCTATTGATGATATTTTCATGTTCATGAAGATAGTGCATATCTTCATTTGATATAGCATAATCAATTGTTCGTTTCCTGCTTCATTGACCTCTATATGGTCCTAGGCTAATACATGAGTGCTTCTGGCTGATATAACACAGATTAGGAAAATGAAGGGTTTGAAGCAGAAGAAAGCACACCTGATGGAGATCCAGGTCAATGGTGGAACTGTGGCTCAGAAGGTGGACTATGCATACGGCTTCTTTGAAAAGCAAGTCCCTGTGGATGCTGTTTTCCAGAAGGATGAGATGATTGACATCATTGGTGTGACCAGGGGTAAAGGTTATGAAGGTGTTGTCACTCGTTGGGGTGTCACCCGCCTTCCCCGTAAGACTCATAGGGGTCTGAGGAAGGTTGCATGTATTGGTGCCTGGCATCCTGCCAGAGTCTCGTTCACAGTTGCCAGGGCTGGTCAGAATGGATACCACCACCGGACTGAGATGAACAAGAAGATCTACAAGCTTGCCAAGGGTGGGCAGGAGTCACACGCTGCTTGCACCGAGTTTGACAGGTTAGTTGCTTGAATGAACTTTGAAATTCTTTGGATAGTAAAAAAAATGTGTCCCATGCTCTTGTTTGCCTAAGAACTCTTTGGCCTTAGGACTCCTGTGGTGAAATTTGATCCTCTAGTTGGAGTGGTCTATATGGTATGTGTCAATGAGGAAAATGCTTACTAACTCCTTTACTCCTAAGTGCCACCTCTCTAATGTAGCAATAAACATTAGCATTGGATCTAGTGATTAATTCAAAATTCAATGATGATTTTTCACTGTCACGTCAGAGAGTGTGCACTTGGGAGTGAATGTAGCATTTCTTGTGTCCAATTTAAATGTTATCTTACAGGCTGCTTTTGGTAAATACATGATATTGTTGACTGACATTCATGACTTTGTTGATGGATTAGGACTGAGAAGGACATCACTCCAATGGGTGGCTTCCCTCACTATGGTATAGTAAAGGATGATTATATTATGATCAAGGGATGCTGTGTTGGACCTAAGAAGAGGGTTGTTACATTGCGCCAGTCCCTGCTCAAGCAGACATCACGTGTTGCTCTTGAGGAGATCAAACTCAAGTTCATCGACACCTCCTCCAAGTTTGGGCACGGTCGCTTCCAGACAACACAAGAGAAACAGAAGTTCTATGGACGTGTCAAGGCATAATAAGCTCCCCGTGTCTGGTGTTTTTGGTCATCAGGTTAAGTTAGGCCGTTTCCATTTTTATGCCATGCAATTTTCTATCTGGACAATTTTGTGTCTCGTAATTTAATTTTGTGGTTTGACAATGCTGAGGATTTATTTCTTTGGTTTGTCATATCGAGGTTTTGAACGGTATTGTGTCTTAAGTTTTGTATTGTTAAGGATATTGAGATTTCAAATGATTACCTACTGCTTTGAGGATCTATTTTTGTTGTGGTTTGACATGCTGAAGATGGCTCATGGTCCATTGAAAGCATTTGTGGTGTCTATGGGCACGCTGAAGACACCTGATGCAATCCAACTGATCTATCTAACCTGTAAGTGACCGTTATAAAAATCCACGGCATGAAACCCGGCTGATTAGGCACAAAACAGCTCATCTTTTGCCCAATCGACATCCACCAACTTATACACCCAACTAGACCACTGCACATGAGAAAAATAAGAAAAAAAAACCCCTAAATCTTGCATAACTTATGCATATAATATATGTAATTTTTTTTTTTTAATAACTGTGTTTTTTGCGTAACTTTTACATGTAATATATGATCTATTTTCAAATATAAAGATAATCATACAAAGAGAACCCCCAAAATTAGTATGAATGAGAGTTGTCCGAGAGCATGGTAAGGGATTGGACACTGTTCAAGTTGTTCAACCCTATCTTGGAACTATTGAGTGAATTGCCTTGGAGCTTGATCTTGTAGAGGCTTTGGCACCCAATGAAGCTCGGGATTGCCCATGAGCTTGCAAGAACTGGCTTAGAAAATTTGCAAGTTTCTCGCATTCCAAGGGTTGTTGGGCGAAAAGGCATCAAATTGGTCCGGGGAGATGTTGAGGCTCTATCTTGATGACATTGCCGAGATCGGGATACGGAGGTTGACCGCCTTCTAGCGGCTGAACTTCACAACGGATGACGTGTTCCAGTGTTGTCTGCCATTGAGGATAAGATCATGGGGATAGGGTCCACGTAGACGGTTTATAAGGTAGAGATGCCCGTTCTGTTGATTATGTCTTATTCAAAGGGGAATTAAAGAAAAAGAATATAAAAAAAAAAATTGAAGGAAAAAATACACATACTCTCTCTCGAACTATCAAACAGCGAATTGCAATGTACCTTTTTTGTCTCACAAAGATAAAAATACCCTAAAAAATTCTCAAAAATGACAAATTTCCTCATAAATCTGAAAAAAAGCAAAAAAGAATATGAAAAAACCCACGGTGGCAGTAGGTCACCATTTTTTTAATAAACTTTTTGTAAGTTATTTTTGTCATTTTGGTATAGAGGAGCTATAATCGAACTGTAATGAGAAGGACATTCAAATTGCTTGATAGTTTGAAAGGATGTGTACTTTTTAAAAAATGAATTTAACTAATAATTTTCTAGGCATGTTAGGCTGTTAGCTATAGTGGGCTGCTGCATATTGTACGTGCGATGTTTTTGTAGTTGGAAGGTAGGCTAACTTTTATTTTATTGCTGACTAAACATGAAAGTTGGACACCTTCTAATTTGTGTTTTAGATAATAATAAGGCAGTACATTCTTCCATTTTTGATACTTACAATTCTCTGTTTTCTCAAAAGGGTATTATAAGAAGGTTTTAGTATGGTGTTTTGAGCCGCGAGCTGAGTTCTCTTTTTTGGATTTGGGGTTTTCATGGTCGTAAGAACAATAACTTGCTTGACTGGTTAATTTAGTCATCATCTTCCTTCCACAATCACTACTTAGACCACTTTTCCTTTGTTATGTTACGTAGAATCTCTGGCAATACCAATCTGTTTTCTCATTTACATTGCAGGAGAGGAATTAATTTAAATGAGAAAAAAATCTCTACTCCACAACGTTCAATGTGAGAATGAATTTTATTTAAGAATGATTTTAATGTTAATATATTATTTGATTTCCTTATTTAATGCTATCAATTTTATTATGACTTGTTTCAAGAATAGAATGCTAAAGATTTATGTTTTTAAAAGAATTAAATGATATTAATGCATTTCTTAATTATTTATTTATTATAATTTGGGCTCTTAATTAGATAATATTAACTATAATTATGGCTTTAAATGTTTTTTTATGGAATAAATCTTTAATAATATTTATCAATTGATGGCCTTCTTAAATTGGGAGTCTTAATCAAAGAATATTGACTATAATGAGGATTTTAAATTTTTTTTTTAAGAATAAATTTTTATTAATATTTATTAATTTGGGGCCTTAATTAGAGAATATTGACTATAATTATAATCTTAAATATTTTTCATTTTGAGTCTGGTTCAAAATGATCTTATGAACATTTTTCATTTTTGTGATGTAGCAAAGAATTTTGTGATGCGGCAAAGAATTCAAAAGAGGAAAGAGTTCAAGTATAGGAAATCCTAAGCGATCTCCCCAATTTTTTTTTAATTTTTTTTTTTTAAAAAAAATGCACATACACATAAATGTAAAAAGTAGAAAACCAATTAATTACATTCCACAATATCAACTTCCTTTCAAGTAACCACCCACATTCTCACGACATTCTCAAGATCGATGCTGATCAATTTGGAGAGGGGGAGACAATCGTAACTTGATGCTGGACAAAGCTAATCTATCAACAGGCCATTTGTTAACATTCTGAAACTAATAGCTCTTCTCCTTATCTTCACTATTTTTAGGTCATTCATATTTCCAGCGGAGAAGAACCATTGAGGATGAGTTTTCCCCTAAACGTAAAGCAACTTAATAATTAAGACTTCTATGCATGAAAACGAATTTTATGGAATAATTAAAATTCTTCATGCACAGTAGTCCTTATTTGGAGACTTTTACAATTCAAATAGGTCTCAAAATAATTGCATAAAAAATTCTTTCGAGGCCTATTTGAATTGTAAGAGTCCCAAATAAGGACTACTGTGCATGAAGAATTTTAATTATTCCATAAAATCATTATTCATGCATAGAAGTCTTAATTATCAAGTGCTTTATGTTCAGGAAAAAACTCATCTTCAATGGTTCTTCTCCGTGGAGAATTAATAACCTAAAAATAGTGAAGACAATAAGAAGAGCTGCGCCGCTTCATAACTGTAAACATCACTCTTTTGATCAACTTGTAGCGTGTTTGCATATTCTGCAAGAAAACACCCGACCTTCATATATAATTTAACGCTAATATGAACACCACAAAGTGTTGGCCGGCTCGTCACTCTGTATCAACTTTGCCATGTGTTCGTAGAGCAGCATGGTACGTACACCAGATTCATATCATCAACTTAATCTGAGGGCATGATCAGAGAGTGAGGGAGGTGGAGCTTTGGAGAGTACTGATTCTCAGCGAATGGGAGATTTGGGGATTGATGGGATTTTGAGAGGGGAGAGATGGATGGTGTCTCCCTTCTTCTATGACCTGTAGCATATATATATATGTGTGTGTGTGTACGTAGGTGCTTTGGATGAACTGATCATGCCTCTCACGTATGCCTGGCCTTTTATAGAGGAAAGCCCAACATTTCATTCGTTAGCAATTGCCCATATACCCTTTTTATTATTGATATAAATTAAGTTGCTTAATAATGTTGTTTTGAATCCCTTAATCAGTTGAATAGATAAACGCAAACAGTGTCGGTCATTAAAAAAAAAAACAATGAAATTGGAGAATAATAAGACTTGAATAGAGGAATAGAGAGAAAAAAAAAATGAAAACTTATAAAGATTGAATAAAATATTAAGAGACTTTTTATCTTCTTAACATTTTTTTTTTATTTCATTTTTTTAAAACGTTGAATTGTAATCATAAATTTTATATTTTTTAACGTTGCGTGTGGACAGAGATAACATAATGTTATAGAGAGAGGGAAAAAAAAAAAAACCTATATCTTGTAATGACAATCCAATTGATAGTTAAGACTTGGGATCATATATAATTTATTGTTGATTAGCTGTTCCTTGTAAAATTATGATGAAAATTTCGGTTGCTCATCACAAGATTAAAAAAATCTCTACCCTACAACGTCCAATGTGAGAATGAGTTCTATTTAAGAATGACTTTAAGATTAATATATTATTTGATTTCCTTATTTAATACTATAAATTTTATTATGATTTGTTTCAAGAATGGAATGTTGTAGATTTATGTTTTTAAAAGAATCAAATGATATTAATACCTTTCTTAATTACTTATTTACCAAAATTTGGGCCATAAATTTGAGAATATTGACTATTATTAAGGCTTTAAATATTTTTTTATGGAATAAATTTTTATTAATATTTATTAATTGGAGCCCTTATCAAATTGTGTCTTAATTAGAAAATATTGACTATAATGGAAGCCTTAGTTTTTTTTTTATAGAATAAATTTTTATTAATATTTATTAATTAGAGACTTTAAACGGCCAATTAATACGCCTAAAGGTAAAGCCAGCCCTATGCATGTACATGTATGACCGGTGACTACGGCGGACTGCTCCAATGCTAGGGGTTGAGAGGCCAAGGACTGGTGGAGAGAGAGAGAGAGAGATGAATGGCTTTTTTTTGTTTTTCTTTTTGTTTTTTGTGAGTGAGAGGCTTGGAGCTCGAGAGAAAGAGAAGAAAATGGGCTTGGATGAACTCATGCCTCTCACGTATGCCTTCTATATTGAGGAATGCCGAGGGTTTAGCATGATAGAGCATCCACAGTAGATTTTTTATAATTTATTATTTTTTTTAAATATAGAAATATTAATTATAAAAATTTTAAAAAAGTAACCTATAAAAACTTTTTAATCGGTTCCCTAAAGTTTGGGTTTGTTACAGTATAATCCAATGCATTGAGTTCTACTATAGTAAACCCAATGCTTATTATAATAAAAAAAACTCAATATTCTCTCCTCTAACACCTCCCAATGAACTAAGTCATTCAAAAAGAAATGATTAAAAAAAAAGTAAATACAGAGTATTTAATTAGTATAGATAACGATCAAGAAAATTTATCGTAAAGTGTATTTATATAAGAAAACAAAAAATAATTTGATTTCTTAAGTTTAAAAAAAATGACAAAGCAACTGTTGTGAATGCTCTTAGCAATTGCCCTTAAACCCTATTATTTATTATTGATATAAATCCCCACCTAAGCATGAATCATTGCAAGGAGATGGGGTGCAGAACGTAGGCGCAAATAATGCATTATTACAGTGGCCCGGCCAGTGGGAAAACAAAACAGGCAGGTCTCTAGAGAAACAAAGCAAATCCTATTCTTATTCTCCACGCTTTTCTTAATTTAACCATACAAGCAGAGCAAGAAAATTTCTTCTGATCATCTCAAATTAGAAACTGAGTCTGAGTTATTGATGGTTAGTATAGGTGACGAAAATTGAATTTATGCTCTAGCCTCACATCAACATGGCCTCTCTCTCTCTCCTCTCTAAGGCTTTCTTTCTTCAATTTTAATCTTAAATACGTTATTTTATTTTATTTTATTTTTTAATTTCTAATGATTTCTGATTCTACGTCAAATTAATCTGTTCTATTATTGGATGAAGTAGAGTGTACGTCTTTTACAAACCAGAAAAAGCAGGGAAAAAGAAGAAGTAATAGCTAGTATGGACCCTGTTGCTGGACTCATCTGGTCATCATAGCAAGTAATTGTGGAAGAAAGGAAGATGATGATGACTAAACCAGTCAAGCAAGTAATTGTGATGAAGGGGAGAAATAAGGAGAAGCTTCTTCGTTCACGCCTTTCTTCCTTATGATTTTCAGACTCAAGTTCCGCAAATTGAATGGTTCTACTTTCATTTGCTTGGCTGGAGAAATTTATTCGAGAATAAGGTGTTTGGCATTTGTCACCTTTCATACTTCTCTGAATAGAAAAGGCATTGGTCATGAAGAAGAAGAACCTTCCTAAAATGGAAAGCCAAAAGACAAAATTGGTCATAACTTTCCACTCGCTCAATGCTACCGACTAAATACATATCCCATCAAAGTTGCCATCAACATGGTCATTTCGCAGCTCAGCCACTTTAGTCACATTCCCGAAAGCAAAAGGAACGATAGAAACCTCTTCTCTTAAAGAAAATTGCAAAATGTCATTTTGTATTTTTTCATCCGTTTTTTTTTTTTTTAAAAAAAAAAATCATTAAATATGTAAAACTCGCACCTTCATCCATACGAATCCTACCTATCCAATTGACTGATTTTATCATGCGGGAAAGAAGTGTGAAATAATATTCATAAAAAAAAAAAATAATAAAAAATAATATTCAAACAAGCAGCTCAGTTTTAAAGACACAATATGAAATAACTATGACTTTTGAGAGTCTAGATATGAAGGGACCGGAAGTGTTTTGTTGGTGCTGTAATCCCATACACAACCCACAATCCATACATCTCTGTCTCCATGCTTTTACGGTTTTACTTTTATCAGTTCAGTAAAAGATGACTTGTTACTGTTTTTATTTCGAAAATGGCTTAAAGCGTGTAGAATTAATGCTTGGAAAATATGATACTTGGGTTATTTTGTTTGCTAAAATATCATGTGATCGTTAGATTTTACCAATTGGACTTTGTCTTTATGTTAAAAGAAG
>FXXK01000404.1:0-124556 GCA_900184695.1 Betula pendula
GTTCGGTTACCATGGTCGGTAGTGAGGCGGGCCTGGGCTTGACCTACACGGGCCGCGCCACAGGAGAATTGGGTGTGGGCCTAATTGTAGTTTTAGGCCCAATCCCTAACAAGCACTATAGCAGTTCAGCAAAATATTGGGTATTTTGCTGAGCCGGATGTGAGAATTTTTTTAAAAATTTTTGCTACAGGGCTCAACAAAGTAGCTAAAAATGTGAGTGCTCTTAGAATGGGTATAACACCTAGCTACAACACACTTTGCTCTATTAATAGATATGAACTATTGGCTACATATGAAAAAGCGGGTCTCGTGTTTGTCCGATTAGAATGAGTAGACGAAATGACTCTACTTTAAAGAAGTTTACTATTGTTAAAAAATAAAATTAAAAATTTTTATTTCAAATTATTTGCATTGGTGACTAAAAAAAAAAGTAAGAGAGGATAATGTATAGAAGAATTATATAGTTAATTTCCTTCAAGCTGGTGATTTTTTTGATTTTTTCTAAATGCAAATCATATGTACTCTGGTTCAAGAATAGCATTCATCATAAAGGATATAATTTTTTTTTTTTGGTTGTTGTTCCCTTCTATCTAAATAACAATGAGAATGCCATTTAATTGTTGTATAGTGTGCTTCTTTTATCAATATGCATCTTTTAGAAGCCAACCCTAATTTAAAAGGGAAACCTAAAAGTTGTAGGAGATTATGTTACTTTGTAGACTCCTGAATTTGATTGTCTTGACACCTTCGTATTCTCATGATCCACATTTTTACCTATTGATTTCATAAACATGCTCCACATAGGTGGGTGGACTAAGAATATGTTTGTTTCTATTTAAAATGTTTAATGTTAAAAATAATTTCAGTTGCAAACATTTTTTGGTATTTTACTTGTACGAAAAATCAACAACAGCAACAGCAATGTCAGCCGACAACTTCCTTCGAACTCTGGTGAGCTCTGGTGACTATCAATGGCGGCGGATGATGGATGATGAACTATATAAGAGTGTGTGCGCGAGAAAAAAAAAATTTCAATTCAAAAAATTGTTTACGAAAAGAATAAAACATAATAAAAAAAGAATAAAAATAAACCATTTTACACGTCTTAAATAAAGCTTTCATAATTAAACAAAAAAAGTTTTCGTTTGACCGAAATTTTTGAACATACCAAACATTGTAA
This sequence comes from Betula pendula, assembly GCA_900184695.1. Classification (NCBI taxonomy): domain Eukaryota; kingdom Viridiplantae; phylum Streptophyta; class Magnoliopsida; order Fagales; family Betulaceae; genus Betula; species Betula pendula. The sequence goes on from FXXK01000404.1 coordinate 1,181, forward strand.
AATAAAAAAAAAAAACATTTACAAAAAAAGGTTTTACGGAGCCTAATCTACCTTCTCCTTTCCCGTTGGAGGATAATTATCCACCCAACAATGACAAAGAGGTATTTGCTGACTTCACCAATGTTACGACTTAAAGAGTCTTACGACCATAGTATGATCTAAGCATTCTTACGTATGACTCATGAATGCTATATTAATGCTCGCTGAAATAGCTCTAACTATACCTCATTATCTTCCAAGCAACACCATAAATGGTTGGTTGCTAAGACAAGAAAAGAAAAAACAATAAAACAAAAAAGAAAAAATAAACCACCATATGAAAACCAATCATGAGTCACCTACTTTGGTTTATTGGAAAAATCCTTAGGTCTTTGGCTTGAATTTCGGACGGACAATTTTTTATACAATTAACGAATTCGACACAAGGTTAGAGTTTGTTATAAACAGATTCGAGTTATAAACTAGTCGACTCGTTTGACCCATTTATGAAATTATATATATTTTTATATAATAAATACAAGTTGAAACGGGTCATGTTCAGATTGAAAGGGGTCAAACGAGTCGTTTTGAGTTGGGTTAAACGGATCGATTTGAACCCGACCCGCCAACCCAAATTGCCAACCCCAGCTTGAAGCTATGAATTAACTCCTACATTGACCGCCTCCTTTTTAGGGACTAGGATCCTCTCCATTTAATTTAAAATGGAGAGTATCCAATTAGTGTAAACTTAGGGGTAGTATTGTCATTTGAAATGAAGAGTATCCAATTTTAGACAATTATACTCCTAAGTTTATACTAACTGAATAAGTTCCATTTCATTTGAAATGGAAAAAATCATTTTCCCCTCTTTAGCTAGGGCAGAAAGGATGAGCTCACCCCTTCACTAAAATACGACAACAATAGACATGTGCAACTAGTGTATACATGAAAATTGTTAACTTCTAGATCAGCATGGCTGCTGTAGAGTCCAAAAACTTATGCCCTTAAGAAGAACCTCTAACCTAAGCTACCCCTGAGCTTGGGTACCTACTAGTGTCTTTGGTGGAGCAAAAATTAAGCTATTGCTCGATCGGTCTTGAGAGAGCGCTAACGATTTTCCGCCGTCTAGGTCCCTCCTGAGCAATGCCCTGCGGGTAGGTAGTTCTACTATAGTCACGCCCAGGTAAGAGTAGCCACAGTTGGTCGCCCTTCCTACCATTTTTTCTCAAAAAAAAAAAAAAAAAAAAACCCTAAGCCACCCCTGAGAAACCAGCTTGAGTAAACAGAATCCAAAGATGTTTTAGAATGGAGGCTTTATTCCATTCATTAAGCCTCTTACTTAAAACACTAACCATCTTCTTCCTCAGCAGTACAAATAGCCTGTCACCTGAACCTTTCTATAAATAAGCATGAATTTGTCCTCTAACTCCTTGATCACTTTTTTAGAGACTATTAAACAGACTTGTAAACTTGGCTGTCATACAAAACAGACTAAATAAACTGCTCCGTAAATAATAATAAGACTAAATAAACTGCATTCTCCATGCAAAGCAGAAGTGTTTGACAGTCTAAGAAGCGACTCTAGTAACAAACTTATCAAAAAAGGGGCTGCAGTCAATATAAGATAGTTTCCCAGACACCAACGGCACCCCAAGATATATAATTATATATATATAAAAAGCCATCCTGTTTTTCAACTCCAATATACTAGAATCTGAACTTTGACATTAGTAGGAGTTGAAGTTAAAATGATCGCACTCTTCATAGGATTAGCAGATAAACCAAATAGATGCCCAAACTCATGCAAAACAGATTTCATTATTTCTATAGAAAAAGGATTAGCAGAAAAAACACTATCAGGTCAACTGCGAAGCACAAATGAATGAGCTTCATGCTAGCAAATCGTGGATGATAATGGAAATTAGATTCGGTAGCAGCAGTTATGAGTTAAGAAACGATCTCCATTACCCATGACAAATAGACGAGAAGACAAAAGGATCCCCAGTACTGTCTGAAACCTTTCTTCCAAGAATAATAGTCAATTAACTACCATTAAGCGCAATAGAATGTTTTGGAGAGGTAATACAAGCTTTAACTCAATTTCTGAAAATTTCAGGAATTCCAATAACCTTCACGAATTGCAAAATAAAGTTCCAATCTATTAAGTCATAGGCTTACATCATATCAACTTTAGTGGTATAACTTTTCGAAGTTCTGCGCTTAATTAGCTTTAAGAACTTCCTTTTCTTATACAGCTTGTACATAAGGAAGCTCTCAACTTCAATCTTGATGCGGGACAACCAGCAATTGAGAAGGGAGTAAAGAGAGAGAAGCAAAAAGAGAAGAAGAAGCCAAGAGAAGAGAAAAGAAACAAAAGAGAAAGAGAGGAAGGAGATGACAAACTTTAATCCTAACCCTAGTGGTACTTGGGCTGATAGCCCACTAAAAATAACATAAAGCCCAAAATAATATAACAAACTAAATAACAAAAGAAATAAAATGCGAAAAATAATAAAAATAGCCCATAAAGCTAGATATTTGTAGTACTCAATCACTCAACCACAAGGTAATGGGCTGGGTCGTCCTCCGACATCAATGTCCATACACGCGTGTGATCAATGGTCTATGTATATATTTGATAGAAAGAGAATTCTTTCCTTTCAAAATCTGAATTATATTCATTACTTGAAGGGGCGTGTCTCCATCAACTCTCAGGGTGGGAAAAACTCGACCCCGTTGAGTGTAACTCCGGGCAGCTTTGGTAGTACTCCAATAAATTAGGATCAAGTTGCTGCAATGTGTTCCTGGTGATCCATATGTACTATTTGAATCTAGTCGTCCTTCCCAACGAACAAGGAAATGTTGAACTTCACCATCTCTGGTAAAGACAACATGCTCATCCAAAATAGCATCAATATGTTTTTTATGTGCTGGTGAAAGGGGTAATGGGACGAGATCAGGTATAGAGTTAGTGGCAGAGTTAGGTAAAGGGTCCTCAAAAGGATCATTTGGAACAACTGGGCCATTCCAAGTGTTGTAGAGGGTTGGATCCAATACATATGTCATTGACATCCCAGTTCATGTTGTGGTCACCCCACAAGGCATCTTTGACCCGTGCCCCAAAAAAAACACAAAAAATCCGTGATTTTGTGGGGCGGGTTTTGTCCACCCCTATTTGGCATAGGGAGGGGAATGTAAACGCCAGCGTTCTGCTTCCGGTGCTTGGCCAATTGGCATGTGTGACATTGACCAATCAATTTGGCAACGTCTCTCTTCACGCTTGGCCAATAAACCTGGCGCTCCACTTCCTCTATAGTTTTATTACGACCAAAGTATCCTAAGAGGCCTCCCGCGTGAATCTCCCAAATAAAGAAATCACTGACGTCCGCGAAATGCAAAGTTTGTTGGCGCGGAACAAGTATCCATCTTGGAGGTAATAGTCGTCTACATTAGGGCACTGTCCATCTTGTAGGGCTATGAATACTCCAAAATCAGGACATGAATCATAATCCTCTTTCTTTCCAACCATGTAACCTTGACATTCATCATGGAGAGTAAAGTGACTCAGCAACTAAGTGAGTAGGCTTGAAGGAACTCGACCCAATGACCATGTCTATAATTGAGTTTCTTTTGAGAATTGAGGTAACGTAGGGTCTCATGGTCCGAGTAGAAAACAAACTCTTGTAGTAGTAAGTAATGTCACTAGTGGCGTAAGACTTGCACTACCACATAAAACTCTTTATCATAGGTTGAGTACTTTTGCTTGGCCTCATTCAGTTTGTTACTAAAACAGGTTACCGGGTGACGCTCTTAACGCAATACTCCGCCTATACCAACACTTGACGCATCGCACTCCCCTTTGAATACTTTCATGAAATCTGAGAGTCGCATGACCGGGGCTTCAGTCATTCTCTTTTTAATCCCCCCCAAATGCTTGATTGTAGCACTTGTCCATTTAAATTCACCTTGCTTCATTTAGTCTATTATGGGAGACATAATGGCGCTAAACCTTTAATGAACCAACGATAGAAGGTAGCGAGCCTGTGAAAACTGCAAACGTCATGAATATTCTTGGGCTCATGCCAATTGACAATCACTTGAATTTTCTGAGGGTCAACAGATATTCCCTCTAAGGAGTATGAATCCTGAGAAGATGACTCTATTGGTGAAAAAGGAACACTTCTTATGGTTGGTATGCAAGCTTTCGTTTCTTAGGGTGGCACAAACTCGAGTGAGATGGTCCAAATGTTGCACATTAGACTTGCTGTATATGAGGATATTATCAAAACATACAACCAGAAATTTACCCATGGAAGGCCCAAGTACTTGTGTCATCACTCTCATCAAGGTACTCGGCGTGTTTGAAAAGGCCAAACGACATGACCAACCATTCATCTAGGCCATCTTTCGTCTTGAAGGCAGTCTTCCACTTGTCTCCAAGGTGGATTCTAATTTGATGGTAGCCACTCTTCAGATCAATCTTGGAAAAGATCGTAGCTCCTGCCATCATGTCCAACATGTCATTGAGCTTAGGAATGGGAAATTGATACTTTACAGTGATCTGATTGATGACTCAACTGTCCACACACATACTCCAAGAACCCTTTTCTAAGGAGCTCATCCACTTGCCTTGTCAACTCAGCATGTTTGGTGGGATTCATCATGTAGTGAGGCAAATTTGGTAGAGTTACTCCCGAGACGAAGTCTATGGCGTGTTGAATATCACATAGAGGTGGTAAGCGGTCCGGAAGATCTTTAAGGAAGACATCTTGGAATTCCTTAAGCATAGGACTTACCTCTTTAGGCAGCTCCTCCTGAGAGTCCTTGGAAATGTCTTTAGCAACCACAACAAATATGATGGTACTCTTCGTTACCTCCCCTTTCAAAATCCCTAGGGCTTATGATGTTCAAGCCCTTTTCTTTCGTGGCCCTTTTCTTCTTGCTCTTATCACTAGGCTTTGGGGCTAAAGGAATAAGTTGAATCTTCTTTCCCTCATAATAGGAGCATGAGTTTGAACGACCATAAATTGTGACGTCCAAATCAAAAGGCCATGGTTCCTAATATGATATGACCCACATCCATAGGGATAATATCACAACATATCTTGTCCTTGTAGTCAAGAAACTAAATAGAGACAAGACACCTCTCTATCACTGTTATCGAAGATGTATCAACCCATGGTACACTGTATGGGTTGGGATGAGGAACTGACTTTAAACCTAATCGGGTGACAGTACTGGATGACACAACATTTATGCAACTCCCGTTATCAAGGATGATTTTGCAACTACTGTCTTCACACTTAATGTAAGTGTGGAAGATTGTAGTCCTTCGCTAATCATCAATCTCTTTAGGTTGTGCAAGAGCATGCCTAATGATACCCATATTAGGTGTCTCAAAATCACTCCCTTCCCGCTCCAATTGGGTGGGACCCATGATAGATAAGATTGTAGAGCCAGAGACTAATCACTCACTACGTAGATGCATGCAACAACCTCTAAGAATGCAAAAGAGATTGGTATAAACCTTGCAAACTAAAGCCCAATACAAAAAGCAGGCACAAGGAGCTCAGGTGGCGTGACGCAGGCGAGTTTTAGGCAAAGCTCACGGGCTGTTATCGAAGAGGTGGGCTAATGGCGCAGACGGCCGGCAAGGTGGAGTGGCGGTTTTGGTGTCGTCACAACGATGTCTAGCGGTGGGTTGCCGAAGAGAAGGCTGGCAGGTGACAAGCACGGTGGTTTTGTGGGTGGTGGCGCCTCTAGGTTGCTTGTTGGTACAAGGCTATGCAATGACTGCTACGGCGCAAGGCTGGGCTTATTCTGAGTTGTGGTGGTGGTTTCGATCTGGGTATCGACAACGGTTAGGTTCCTTGCAGGTGAGGCTGTATGCTAATTGGGTGATTGACTATGTTTTTTTGAGTGTTTGGGTGGTTGGGTATTTTTTTTTTGATAAGTAAAAGTCAATTTTATAAAAACATAGGCGCCCCTAAGTACACAGGAAGTATACAAAAGGAACACCTAACTAGGGAGGCAAAAAAAAAAAATCACTGAAACTAAGAGACAGTGGGGAAACAAACGCCGCTGTCCATAGGAACAGAGTCTCATAGAAAAAGATAAAATATCCTCCAATGACTTCTCCCTATCCTCAAAGTTTTTGTCATTCTGTTCCTTCCACAAACACCAGAAGAGGCATATAGGAATCATTTTCCACAAAGCAGCGCTCCTAGGCCTGCCCAAGGACCACCAACAGCAGCCTAACAAATCCACAACTCGTCTAGGCATCACCCAGGACAGCCCAAAACGACTAAGAAATGCACTCCAAACGGTGTACGCTACATCGCAATGGAGAAGAAGGTGATCCACAGATTCTCCAGTTCTCTTACACATACAACATCTGTCAGTCACAATGACATGCCGCCTCTTGAGATTATCCAAGGTAAGGATCTTACCTAAGGTCGCCGACCACACAAAAAAGGCCGCCCTCGAGGGGGCCGACATCTGCCAAACACTCTTCCAGGGGGAAGCGACACCCATCAAGAAAAGCCAAGGAACCGTATAGAGACTTAACCTTAATCAAGCCTCTTTTAGAAGAGGCCCACCTCATTTGATCTTCACAACCTCTTTTTACCTTGACAGAATACAACCCCTGAAAAAAAGAAGCAAAGACATCTATCTCCCAGTCATGTGCCGCTCTGACAAAGCTCACGTTCCAATAGTTGGAGCCCCCCAAAAACTCCAAATTAACTGCGACAGATGCGTCTTTCATGGTTGCGATTCCATATAGGCCTGGAAAAGCAACCATAAGAGGTACTTCCCCACACCACTTATCCTGCCAGAAGCTGTTCCGAGAACCATCCCCCACCTGAAAACTAGATAAGCTGAATACCTTCCCCCAACCTTTTCTGATATTCTTCCACAACCCCACCCCAAAGGAACTTGCAGACTCAACAGAACACCACCCTCCCCATAAACTGCCATATTTAGAGTCCACAGCAATTCTCCACCAAGCCTCTCTCTCACTCCCGTAACGCCACAACCACTTACCTAAGAGGGCACGATTAAAGGGTGGTTGGGTATTTTGGTGCTTGTTGGTAATGGTTGATTGGTAATATGGACTCTGTAATATCCCAAACATTAATTAGGGTCAAACATGCTCCAATTATAATTTAAAGGATGTTAGGTCTAATTCCATGTTGCAAGTATGGAATTTCAATTTTTTTTTTCCTGCGAAAGTTGAACATTTGATTTGGAAATGAACGCTCGACTTAGAACGATCGCGTTAAGTCTCGAACGATCGTATAACGCACACCCAAGCGATCGATAGTACAACCGAACGATCGATCTAAAACCCTAAGACTGTTGGATAAACAATACACCGAACGTTTGGCGGTGCAGACTGAATATTCGATGCCTGGTTGTACTGAAAATGAACGTCTTAGACTTATCCACTCTACTTTTTCGATCTATAAATACCCCCTCACCCTTCAGCCTATTTCCACCCTTGTGAGTGTGTGAGAGTGTTTTGAAGGAAGAAGAGCCATTTTTCATACCAAGGAGATAACTATCTTGACTTAGTTTGTTTTTGTAGAGTTATTAGGTTGCTTACTTGCTAATTTACTAGTGTTTTCTGCCTAGTTTTGTATTTTTAGTTAGTTTTGGTTTTAACACTAGATTAGTGTTGGATTTGTGATTTAACAATGTTATTGTACTAAGTTCGGTATGGGTGTGTTATTATGGCTTAGAATTGTGTTAGAGGTCATCAGAGGACCCCTGGATGTGTTGTAAGGAGATTTGGAAGAAATTTCAGTTCGGAATGGGTTTTTGCCTATCATCGAATGTTCAACCCTCTCTGTTTGAACATTCAAATGTTGAGCAGTAAGTTTGTTTTGAGCATATTAGGACTTGGGGCTTGTTTTAGCTCTAGGTTAGAGATTTTTTCTTAGATTTCGAGGTGGTGGAGCCTCAAGAGAACCTTTTGGGAGAGCCTTATGACAAAGGTGAGTAAAAACTCACATGAATGCTTATTATTATTGTCTTTTTGCATAGAATTAATATTTTATATATCAAACATGCATGTTTACAACTCACATGAAATATATTTTAGAACGATATGAACTTCATTTTGTGAAAACGATTGACGAATAATAAGATAAAGAAAATGATGAGTTTGTAAATGCATGCATATAAAAGATTGTAAGATTAAATAGCATCATATGACATGATACATTGTCATGTGCGGGATAACGGCCATGTGCTACTATTATACTGGTTGGCCCTATGGTCAAAGATAATTACTTTTATGTTTGGCCTTGGATCTAATGGTTTTTTTTTGAGACCAGCGCATCATTTACAAATGGGGTCACAGTTACGGCTTTGCTAGCATCGTTGGCCACCCCAAGTCAGATTCGGTCGAGCTGTTAGTATAAGATAATATGTTTGTGCAATATTTAGAGCATCGGTGTTATACTAGATGTTCTCTCGAGAATGTGCAAACCCTACCGAGAATGGGTTAAGGGCCGGAGTAAACCATATGGAACTAAATTATAACATAATTTTCTTATTACAGCATATACTACATCTATATTGCATCCATGATGATATTGTCAAATGTTGAACTGTAACCTTACATTACTGCATGTGATTTGTAAACGTCTGAATTCACCATATATAATAATTTGTACCTCATGTGTATTTGTACTCACTAAGTCGTCGACTTATACTTGTATAACATATATTGTTTTATAGATAGTTTAGTAGACGGTGGACCTTCGAGGAGTTTTGTCCAACAGAAAGACATTCTCAAGATTATTTTTGAGGAGTTAAATCTTGTTTGGTTGATCGGCATGTGGAGAAGCGGAGGAGATACCTGTCATGATATGATTTGGATCATTTACATGCTTTATCTTTTGAAAACTCGAGTTTAGGCTTTATGTTAATTGCAACTCTTAGAATTTGCTGTAATATTGTACTATTTTGATAACTGGTCTTTGATCATACTTTTGGAAGATTTTGTTATCTATGTTATGATGCTTTAGTTTATTCTTGTGCTATTGATGTTTGTAGATTTAAATTACTCTATGAAGAGTGTAAAATCTCTTTTTATCTCTTGTGGATTAAGGTTAGAAAACGAATCATGAAATTAATTAGCAGTTAATTAATTTCACCAGGGCGTTATAGACCCAACCACAAAGTTAGGGGCTAGGTCATCATCCGACGTCTACATCCATACATGCATGTGATAGGTGGTATGTGTCTGATGTCCCTATCAAATCTAATATAAGCATTCTTGACAGTAGTAGAATGGCTTCACTATCAGTCCAAAAATTGAAGAATTTTTTGAGATCTAGAACCAGAAAGCTTTCTAGAAGCAAGAGAAAGAAGAATGATGCCATGATAAGAAATGCTTGGAGGCACAATTCCATCATCGCTGAGAGGTAGAAAACCAAGCATTATTGACAAGCAGCCTATCAAATTTCCTTGCAACGAAATCACATTTCTCCCTTTTACTAGGGATGATAATTAAATCAGAATTAAAAGGCAATCTCTAAATTCTTCAAATCTTCTACACCCTTCACCATTTGATAGAACAATTTTACTGACTTTGTGATACATGGCTCCCATCTGAACGTCTGTAGTCGTGCTGCATCCCTGAATAGAAAGGCGTGCCCCTTTGTTTAAACAAATTGATGATTTTGGCACAATGCCAATTCTCCACTTTCCTCATTTTCTTTCCACTTCTATGGTCTCTCTCTCTCACATTCCCGTAGATAACTTTTGAATTTAAAACTAATAATCACAAAACTTGCATATATGAAGGCAATCCTGAAATTGAGCTGCGTCTAGTCCAAGCCCAGTGTCAATATGTTCTTGGTTATTGTTCGCCATATAAATTTCACTGTTTTTCCAGTCACAAGACCCACCCTCAAGCGCAAATTCAATGTTGGTAAAACTTCATGTTCAAAGAATAAGACCACTTAGACCATGAATGGAGTTTGACCAGTTTAAGCACAATATGTGAGATTCTCAAATTAATTATTTAGTACTTACAAAATTAAAAAAAAAAAAAAACTAATTATGTAATATCAGTACAAAATACAGATTAATACCCAAACTGAATGGAAAACAGACTTAAGAGCATTTTACAGGGGCAAGATTAAAAATATTAAATCCCCCCGAACACTAATCTCATGGTAACTCTCTCTCTCTCCCCCCTCCAAAGCAAAAACCAATAATCAGGGGGTAACATATCTAAACTACAAAAGCATGGAAAACTAATTCAGGATACTACCTCCTCCAGCATCCTATCACCAGCTTCTGACAAGCCCTTGTGCAGAAAACCAGGTAAGAAAAGTGCTATCAGCAGAGGATTCCTTCTTAGGCAGGAAACAAAATCATCCTTGCTGATCTTCCCATCATTATCGGAATCAAATAAATTGAACAGCCCATGGACCTGCAAGTGCCAAGTTTGGGCCATGTTATAAATGACACAGCTAAAGCAATTTTATGTAAACAATGGAAACAGATTTCTCTAAAGTATATTTATGTAACATGGGTACCATTGGGGGGGGGGGGAGGAGAGAGAGAGGTTGGTGTATTACTCACCTCATCTACATTCGAGTCTGGGATTGCAGGTCTAAGGGAATCTCCGAACTGATCCAAAAGCAATTAGAAATCAAGAATGTGCAAGTCAGAATTCAACCAAGCATATGTACAAGGGGTACAATAAGAAAGGAAAAAGAAGGGAAGAGCAAAGTACTTCATCTTCTAATATGTAATCATTTTCTCCAGCCTTGCTTTCGGCAAAGGCTAATTCACAGGCTTGCCTGAATAATGGCTGCTTCATGACATGTGCTGATCCGAATAAGAACTGCAAGGAACAAATGATAGAATCAGATACAATCAAATAACATGAAAACAAGCATAACTGGAACCAAAGTTTGCAATATAAGAGGTTTCAGCCCAGAAACAAGAACAAAAAATACTGGTGACATTTAACTTCTGGAATTGCACTAGTGGCATAATAAGTAACATAAGTAATAAATCTAAATTTTTTTAAATCTCCTTGTTCTCTTTTCTCCTTTTAATTAGGTATTTTCTTACGTATACTTTCTATGTACCTGGACCCTTTCCGCTTTTTATGATATCTCCACTTAGGCTCGAAACAAGAAATAGTAATAAAGGTTGAACACTCAAACAAGCACTCAAGCATGTAAAAGCATAGATGGGAGAGAGTTTTTATTTATTTTTGGATAAGTTGGATGGAAGAGAGAGTTGAGGGAGGATTACCTGCTTGAATGTGATCGTTCCCCTCTTCTCCACATCAATGAACGAAAATATCTATAATCCAAAAATAATATTCATTACAAAAGAGAGATGGAAAAAGTAAGACAATTTTATTAATATAAGGAAACACTTGTGGAAAAGGGTTCTTCTAGCTGACCCTAATCGGTTGTGATTAATGCTTGTGTTGCATTGAGTTGTATAAGGATACATTTAAGAATCTGTGTTGTTCAAATAGATAAATCTACAGTTCAGCAAGGTCAACATGATCTTTGTTAAGTTTTTTACTATTTACTATGGAACAAGCAATGAAACTAAATACATCAATCATTGTTATCTTTTTCCCCAAGGTAAACAACTATTCTTGCCAGAAACTGACAACTGTGCTACCATGTGTCATTTATACCAATAACGACCTTACCACCAAGCACATTAAGCTAAAAAGGAAAAACTCCATAATGCTAAACTAAATAATTCCAACGGTAAATCATCAAGACAGAAGGGTGTAAGGAGAACCCAAAGTGGTGACCAATAGAACAGTTGTCAAATCCATTGACAACCTCCTACTGAAGTAATGACCAGTATTAGAAACTAAAACATAAGATAATCATTCTAAAGAAAATGATTTTGTAGTACAGTGTGACAACTAAAAGCATCAATCCTCATGAAGCCTGCTCATCCATTATATCAAAATCACATTAATATGTACAATCTGCTTTGAACATCTTTTACTTCAGAGTTCCTATAGCAAGAAAGCACAAATGATCACAAAAAGACATTAGAGTTAAACATTCCTATGTTGTAGAGATGAAAAAAAATTATTTGGATAAACTGACCTCTTCAGAAAGAGTACAAGCCTTGAGTCTTAGAACCCTCAAGAAGTCATAGAATTTAACACGACCACTGCAAACAGGATTAAATAGTGAGAATCTGATGGGTTATCTGAAAATGATTTTCTTGCATTTGGAATATCTTGATTGGCACTTAATACCGCATTACAAGTATGAAGTTTATGAGCCATAAAAATTTAATGACACTAAACATTAAGCATATTGTCAGTTTACTATTTTTATAAGTAATTGGCCCCAAAGGGTGCATATATGCATGTTTACACAGTTATCCTTCATCCATTATGTATTCATAAAAAATAAATAAAAAAATCCTTCATCCTTTATGTGGTTTTGATAGAAGGATTACTTCAAGAGAATTGCTATTTTTCCATTTTCTATCCATATTTTTTTCAAATGAATATGTAGGAGATCCAATGTTAAATTTGAAAAAAAGATAGATAGGAGATGGAGAAGTAGCAGGTCTCTTACTTTAATAATGGAACAAAGTCAACCCCAATTGTTAAAACAGCTTCCATTGAGTCTTTACACCTATCCTTTTTTATTCTCACTTTATAAACCCTTAAATGTGTTTTATTTGTTTTCAGAAAACAGGATTTGACCTAGGATTGCCCATTTTTAATTCCAGGGTTTCTCTGAATTTGAAAGTTATCACTTGGTAGGTTTCCATACCAAGGCTCAATCCAATTAAGGCTGTAGTGTCTACCAACTTCGCCATATCCCCCATTTTTGTTTTGTTGTTTTAAAATTGGAGAATGAAAGATTTGAACTAGTGACCTCTGCTTCATGAAGTGTAGTCTCTAGTCGATTGAACTACCCCTTGAGATTAGCGTAAACTACCCCTTGGGGTTAGCGTATTGTCAGTTTATTAACTTATATGCATATTAAGAATTACTACACAGTGCACCGCTGCATGCAACGCAGCTGTAAGTTGGGAACCATTTTATTTAGGAAGAAATTTTTGCCAAGATGTCATCACATAAAGTCAACAAATGGTCTGATGAAGACACAAAAAACCTAGATCATCAAGGATTGTGTACTAACATTGTGATACATTACATTTTAACAAGAACATAAGAAACAAAAAGGATAACTACACTTGTTCACATAAACATAAATTTCCAAGAGTAATACTACACACTCCTGACATGGTTTTTGAAACCACTATTGGATCAAAATTCAATAATGATCCATCCCAAATCCAATAGTGATTTTAAAAGCCATGTCAGAAAATGAAGAGTAGGAGTTTGTGTAGTATTACTCAATTTCCAAACCACGCTTTCACACAAACAAAAGATATCAAGTTAATAGGGATACATGAATATTTTGAATCAATGAATAAAAGAAAAGCAATAATACTTAGTTTTTAATGAACAAGTTCCAATCAGCATTAAAAGTTCATAAGAAGAGGGGGAGAGTAAAAATAACAAGAAAATATATGAAATGCAGTTCATACTCCTTACCTAGCAATTCCATGCCCTCACCCCCCCCCCCTCTTTCTGCATTGCCCCCTTCTCTTTTCCCATTCCTCTAAAAAAAATCCCCAAGGAAGAACAATAAAAAGAAACACATCACGGAAAGAATTTTCTTTTTTATTTGGGCAGGGGGATGACCAATAGAGCATCAGTATTTAGGAAATGAAAAAGATTTTCGAAGGAAAATTAAAAAGTTATTGCAAGTGAATATGCTTTGCTTCAATCCAAAAGCATACATGGCCTAATTAATGACATGCACAAAATTTGGTAATGTGCAAAACAGCCAAATGTTTGAATTTAAACTTGAAAACAAAAAATGACAGCAAAGTCAACAATATCAATTATTCATGCGGAGAATTAATCATAATAGCTTAAAACAAAAAACAACACAATTTGTGCATACCAGTCACCCAAAAAGACAAAATTAAGAAACAACTTTCCAAATCTTTGTAAGAAAATGCTTCAATAATACCTTTGGTCTGGGTCCATCAACAGAAATTTATCCAGGAAGTCCACAGCTTCCAAGCTGCTTATATGGAACAACTGCAAAACAAGAGGGGAATCTACTTTACCTTTCCCTCAAATAAAGTAAGTACATATATATATATAACGATCATTATCTCCCAAAAAATTGGTAAAGTCAGCAATCTCACTGATTAATAGGTTTACAGAAAGAACTGCCTTCTATGAACTCGTGTAGAAAGAAACTAGAAGTAAATATCATAATGCAATTATTCACATTACATAATGGAAAACATGTAATTGAATACTGGTAAAAAGGTCTATGCCATAAAGAAAACGACCAAAGGATACTGTTTCAAAGAAACTCACTCCTCTGTACTGAATAGTTCTATAAGGTGACAGATGATCAGAGCTATATGTACAATTGGCCACAGTCATGAATGAATGTTCACAGAAACAAAAAAGTTGTCTTTATGAGATTAATTATGAGGAAGAGAAAAAGGGAAAGAAAAAAAATAATAAATAAATTCTTGACCAAGAAGACAAAAAGGAAAAACTTTATAAAGAATTTTTTTTGAGGAAAAACTTTATAAAGAATTAATTTCTAAATACAAAGATGCGTCATATATGAATACAGATCTAGATTGCTAACACTTATAACACAAGAAATTATTCAAAGTGAGGCAATTCAGTGTGAGGACTCACTGATTCCACCCTAGCCATTTCAACCATGTAACTTGAGGGCTTCTCCTGCAAATAGTATGACAGCGATATATCAGTGCCAAATAGTTTCATTAATAACAAGGCTTAAAATTCAGTCAGAAAGATCATAAACCCTCAAACCCTTTAAAAAATTAATATGCAATGCAGAACCATTCAGCAACCATGTCAGCAAACAAATGCAACTAATATTGAGATCTGCAAATAAATAGAGGAATTCTTGTAATTAATCCATTGATCTGTCCTTTATCACTGTGTAAAAGCTAAATAGATGTTTTATGTTGGACTCTACCTGCCACAAACTTCATTTCACAAAGTTGTAAATACATGCACAAATAAGGAAAGATTATCAATGGAGAGGCCAAAATGAAGGAGTGTCACAGCAGCGAACAACTTGATTGTCAAATGACTTAAGAGGATTGACTCCCGTAGAGCAGAATGAAAGAAGGAAATTCTTTCATTAAAACATTTCAACATTAACTACTAAAATATTACATATCATGTTTTCTTGTTGCCCAGTATGAAAATTTAGCAAATCTTTTGTCTTCTTATCCCCTTAGTTTGACTTACACTGCAGCAATCTCATCAGCCAAGGAGCATAACTCAATGTGAGCCACCGCAACTCTAGAACAAGTACAATAAATCACAGAGGATCTCAAGGCTTAGTGTAGCTCTCAAACATAAAGTAAAGGATACTCAACTGTTACAGATGTCATGCACACTACCAGAGAACAGAGTCTAAGATTTTCCACTTGGTTACTTACATCTTGATATATTTAAATTATTCAAAATTTCTTTACATAACTCTGACCAATACGAAAGGTCTCCTCAGTAGATTCTTTAATTGAATCACTTTCTATTAACATGGATATAAGTATAATTGACTCTCTCCATTTTTCTTTCCAACGAAACCCTCCAACCTAGCACTTCATTCTAGACCTCCAAATAAATAAGCAGATTATTTCAGATTTAACTGTGCATTTCAAATTTAAAGTTCATTTGCAAAAATAAATCGATATTTAATCTGTAATCATCTACTTTCCAACATTGTTCCTTAAAGAACAAGTGTAAAGATCATAAAAAGCACCTATATACAAGATGGATTGTAATGGTTGTAAAAATTAAGCAAGAAACACAAACCTGTCTTGATTGTGATGCTTTCGTAACAAGCATCAAGTCCCCAAAGGAATGAGAGGTTTGAATAACATTAAGCGCAGTTGCAATAGCATGGCTAGTCTGCATACGACATATGTGTCAATTGTTAGTAATAATCAACAACCAATGGCATGATGTGAAAAAGAAAAACATTCAGGAGAAGTCATCCAACAATTCTGCAAAATTCCATAAGTGTATACTGTTATGCATTCATTTACATGCTTCAATTTAAGATCCTAATTTTAAGCTGTCCATCCTACTTTACATATATCCAAGTCTGTGCCTGCCCTTAATAGCTCGCAGCTAACATAAAAATACTGGAAAAGAAAAAAAAAATAAATAAATAAAGAAAGAAAAAGAAAAAGAAAAAAAGAAATATCCAACTCCTGTATTTTACATTCAAATTAGAAAGCACTAAGCACAAAAAACAAATGAGTAAAAATATCCTTCTCCTAATTAAGTTATGAGCAATCAAACTGAGGAAATAAAAATGTGTAAGGTAAAGGAACTAATAAGAAAAAACTCAACTAAAAAGCTTAAAAAATGTTAAATCCAGTACACTTGCTACATTTAACATGCTTTAAAAACCCACAAGCCCTTTTGGATTGATGTGTGGAGTTTGTTATTTAGACATGTCATATTTGAGTTAGGCGACGGGTCCAGAATCAGATTCTGGATTGATGTGTGGTGTGGTGAGTTGCTGCTTAAAGAAGCCTTCCCAGTTTTATTTGGGCTTGCTCATGAGAAGGATGCATTTGTTGCAAATCATATGGATTATTCTAGTGGCTCCCTTCAATGAGAGATTAGTTTTTTTTTAGTGCGGCTGATGACTAGGAGCATGACACCGTTCTCCTTTTTCACTCTTTAATATTCTCTTAGCGGGAGAAGGGAAGGGGTTGATAGGCTCTGGTGGATCCCCTCGCTTAAGGGGAAGTTTGATGTTAAATCTTTCTACAGTGTTTTAGCGCGCAATGGTGTTCAACCTTTTCCGTGGAAAAGTATATGGAGGACCAAGGCACTTGTGAAAGTGGCTTTCTTTGCTTGGTCTGCAGCTCTTGAGAAGATTCTTACCCTCGATAACCTTAAAAAGAGACATGTTATCATGATTGATAGATGCTGTATGTGCAAAATGCATGGAGAGTTTGTGGATCATGTTCTTCTTCATTGTGAGACTGCTTGTGCCTTATGGGATACCATCTTTCGTCGATTCGGGTTGTCTTGGGTTATGCCTCTTCGGATAATCAAGCTGTAGATTGCTGGTGGACAGGGGGTCGCTCCTAGAGTGCGGTTGTGGAAGATGGTGTCTCATTGCCTCATTTGGTGCTTTTTGACGGAGCAAAATGGATAATTATTTGAGGATCAAGAAAGATCGCTTGAGGAACTCAAGTCTTTCTTTTTTCATTTTTTTTTCTCTTGCATTGTTGCTTATTTAGCTCCTTTAGCGATTACCTACTCGAAGTTTCTTGTACTCTTTTCTTTCCCTATTTAGGTGGTCCTTTTGGGATACCATCTTCAGTTGATTCGGGTTGTCTTGGGTTATGCCTCTTCAGATAATCGAGCTGCAGATTGCTGGTGGACCGGGGGTCGCTCCTAGAGTGCGGTTGTGGAAGATGGTGTCTCATTGCCTCATTTGGTGCTTTTTGGGGAGCGAAATAATAGATTATTTGAGGATCAAGAAAGGTCGCTTGAGGAACTCAAGTCTTTCTTTTTTCATTTTCTTTTCTCTTGAATTGTATTTAGCTCCTTTAGCGATTACCTACTCGGAGTTTCTTGTACTCTTTTCTTTCCCTATTTAGGTGGTCCTTTTGGGATACCATCTTCAGTCGATTCGGGTTATCTTGGGTTATGCCTCTTCGAATAATCGAGCTGTAGATTGTTGGTGGACCGGGGGTTGCTCTCAGAATGCGGTTGTGGAAGATGGTGTCTCATTGCCTCATTTGGTGCTTTTTGAGGGAGCGAAATAATAGATTATTTGAGGATCAAGAAAGGTCGCTTGAGGAACTCAAGTCTTTCTTTTTTCATTTTCTTTTCTCTTGGATTGTTGCTTATTTAGCTCCTTTAGCGATTACCTACTCAGAGTTTCTTGTACTCTTTTCTTCCCCTATTTAGGTGGTCCTTTTGTACTTTCTATGTACCAGGGTTGCACTTTTAATAAATTTTCTCTTACTTATCGAAAAAAAAAACCCACAAGCCCTTCATCACACAGACATGTAGATATTTAAAGTACCAATAAACTAACCCAAAAAAGTCCACTGACAGGACACACTTGTGCAGAAGTTCAAACATGAAAATTTTCTAGTAAGAAAGCACAATAGATTCATTATGTGCTTACAAATGTAAAAAACTATCAAGTATATCTGACAGTTGAAGAACACAGCAGAAATAAATCAATTATAAGCAGATACTCACCCTCTCAGCCAAATGGAAAGGACTTTCTTTTTGATTAGTGAGTGGTGAAACAACAGGAAGGTATTCTACCTGTTCAGTTCAAAATAAATGTCTCAGATTAATTTCAAATTAATACAAGAGTTTGCAGAACAAGGCAATGTAGCAACCAAGAATTCAAATCCAGCAGCACAACATACCTCCATAAAATTGTGAAACTGTGTGAACATTCTAAACATGAGCTTTCCCAAAGTGATATTCCCCCTATGCAAAATAGCATACCACATTACACAAGGCTAGTATGGCACATTAGAGACAGTACCAAAATGAATTTTACATAAAAAAAGTATCCTACCATGATTGGTCAAAGTGTACGTAAGGATAGCGGACAATTACAGGTTGGATTGTGTAGCCAGGGATGAATGCGCCAAGTTGGAATGAAATAAGGACCCTTCCATTAGTTGTGGTTCCCTCAGGAAATAATAGTAATCGGGGAAATCTACCCGAAGAAGCCTTTCTCTGTATTCAGATCCTTGAAAGCACATTTCTGTATCAAATAGCTTATAAATTGATAAAAATCATTTGAATGTTACTTTCTAAAGTACCCTTAAAGAGATTTCAAAATCAGATTGGCATGCAAGTGCTTCAGTTCCTAAATGACCGTTTCTGAATATTCAAAATTAAGCGCTATTGAGAATGAAAATGGCTGACAAGTTTCACTACCACTTAAATCAGGGAAGGCATACATCCAATGGTGATTGCAAAACAATCTACAACATTGAAAGGAAAACTACAGTGCATAGACTCAACCATCTCATGCTTTGTAATTGTAGTATAATTAGACTAAAAGGTACACCACAAAGCCACATAGAGGAAATGGTGGAAAATTTGCATTTCAGAGTGTCAAGAGTTGCTGTAGGACTTGAGAGCAAGTATGATTGACACAACATATGTCAGTAAATGTCATATTAAGATCAAGTGTCAAAATCTCACAAAGATACAGAGTTCAAGATACACGCAAAAAGTAAGTTCTCGTGGACAAGGCACTTCCTTTATTCATTTATTAATCTTAATAAGAAAGCAGAATTAATAAAAAAACACCAGTGAGGAGTGCAACCCTACATGGGAAAAATAAAATAGAAAACACCTAGAAAAATAAAATAAAGGGAAAGTCTACATACCCCCTCAAACTACCACTCAATTGACAATGTCTCATCCAAACTTTAAATTGCGACAATGTTCCCCCAAACTCTTAAAAATTGTCGATGTCCCCAACCCACAAGTCAGCAAAAAGACAAAAATGACTCTAAAAATATTTCAATAAGACAAAAATACCCCTCTAAATTAAAAAAAAAAAAAAAAAAACTTTAAAAAACTAAAATTTACAAAAAAAGAATAAAGAAAAAACATTGCTAAAACAGGGGTGGCCGAACCACACCCAAGGCCATGGGAGTGGTTCGGCCAGCCATATACACCCAACGATTCCTCAGCACTCACATCCACCTTTTCTATTCTCTTTATGTAATCAACCCACCTTTCCCTCTCTGTTTTTTGATAAGTAATAAACAATCTCATTAAAAGCGTAAGGCGCCCATCTTTTTCTCTTTGATCAATCTAATTGCTTTCATAAACAAATCAAGAATCAGTGCCGACACAATTTAACCGGAAAATGATATTGCCAACACATTGTTGGAGCCTTCATAAACTTCTTATGCTCCATCTTTTTCTCTTCATATCATTTTCATGTGCAATTAGTGCTACCCTTCCAGAGAAGTTGGACCAAACATGGGTGCCTAAGGAGGCAGATGCAGAAATAAATAATGGAACATGCCCTTGTGTGAACCTGTGCCCGGCAGCTGCCTCCACCTCCACCACTGCCAGCACCTCCAAAGAATCCATCCACACAGTACCGCACTCCGCTGGCACCACCACCACCACGATTCATTTATGTGACAGGTGTGCAGGGGGATTTGTATGTGACTGATCCATAATACACCCAAGGTGGTGGGCGGAATGTGATTGTGGGATTGCTGCTTTTGGTTGGTTTTGGAGTGCTAGAACTGATGGTGCTTGGGTGACTATAATAAAGAGCAGCTCTTTCTCTAAATAATTGGTTGCGTTCAAAGGTTGGAGAAGGATAATTAGGTCTGTTCTCCAAGGGGGTGGCCCATTCCAGCAATGTTTTTTTGTTTTGTTTTTTTTTTTAATTTAATTTTTTTGGTTTTTAGTTTTTTTTTTTTTAGAATTTTATTAAAGGTATTTTTGTCATTGAGGGGACTTTGACAATTTTTAGTAGTTTAGAGGGGACATTGCCCCAATCTAAAGTTTGGGAGGAAGATTGTTAATTTGGTGGTAGTTTGAGGAAGAAATGTAGACTTTTACCTAGCAGAAAACATAAGAAAATAGAAGAAATCTAACCACCATAATCTAAAAGCTCCAAGAGTGAAGCATTGTAGAGAAATTAATAGCAATTATTTGCATTCATCTGCAAAGTGATCTCAAAATCAAATTCTTCAACTCAGACACTAATTAAAGAACAGGAACTTTATGATGTGTTGAAAGATATGAATAGGGATACAGCTCCCAAACGATATGTGCTTTCCAAAATATGTGAGGGTATAATCAAATAACTATTAGAGGTCATTTTGTCAAAAAGAAAACATGGGCTTTGAAAGCAAGTGAACAATATCAAGAACAAAAAAAATCAAAACATAAAACGTTGAGAGAAAAAGGCAATCATTAATGACACAAACCAAATAGAGATAAGACAGTAAAAATTATAGAAGCTTTATACCTTTATCTCACTGACAGCATTCTTCCTTGATGACGGTGAGAACCTATTAACATATATCACCTGAGAACATAAAAGGACTTCAAAACCACGACTATTGAATCCAATTCAATGGAACTAATTTGATCAGCTTAGTTTCACTGATTGTGGAAATGAAATTACCTGCATCGCTCTGATAATAGTTCCAACAAAAGGTATGGAATCATGGGACTCAGCTGCGACGATGGTAGGGAACAACTCATAGAAATAGAAGATGGGTTCGACGTATGACACATGATTAGATACAACTATTGGAGCAGTCTCCCTCGGAGCAGGTTTTCCTTTCCTTCTTATCCAATGATAGCTGCAGGCAACAAAAACACAACATACAAAAAGAAAATTCCACTATTTGAGAACCCAAATAAAAGCAGAATCAACTTCACAGAAGATAGAAAGAAGAACTACACTACAAATATAAGCCAGAACCTAAGAGAAGTATTTGGTCTAATTCCAGAAACTTAAAAATTTGACTAGGTTGGATTCGAATATTTGGATTTTCCATATCACTGCAAAATATCCACTCAAGATCTTAAATTCTGTCTTTTCCTCCATTCTTTTTATCAACAATCTACCACTAGAATTTCAAAATCCAAACTTTCCGGTGTTTTCCTCCATTTTTCCACCAACCAAACGAAAAACAGAGCATAATCAAAACCCACAACCACAACTATCAAAACCCAAACGAAAAGAACTAAAACCCAGAAAACCAACATACCCAAAAGAGAAGAGAATAAGCCTGGCGCAAATCCTAGTTACCCACATGATCCTGGACCTCCACCTGGGCATGGGGCTCTGCCTGTCCTTCCAGCCCTGCAGAGCCACCTTCGTCGCCAGAAACCCCACCAGCAAGCACACCCCGAAGAGCACGAGCCTCGCCGCCGCAATCGGCAAGCAAACCACGATCTTCACCCACTCGTACAACCCGTCGATCCTCGGAGACCCATTGCGGAATGGGTCCACCGTGGCCGGTCCGGGAACGTCCAGTCCCTTAGACCCGAGAAACTCAAATGGGTTTTTGCTGTTCTCGTGAGAACTTCGACCATTACTATTGTTGCTGTTGTTAGAATGATTGCTAGAGTCAGAGTCTTGGACGGCGATGATTAGCTGGGCAGGATCGGAGGGCTGGGAAGAGAGAAGAGGTGAGGAGAGACCATGGTCCGCCATGGCCGGGGGATTGCGGAGGGACGAAAGTTCAGCCTTCGGTAGAAATTGGAGGTAAAGTTAGATGGGATTTGCTTTAGTTTTATTTTGGGTTCTCTGCTATTTTTGTGTGTGTGTGTGTGTCTGTGGTGCGATTCATGTTATTTGATTTTTTTTTTTTTTTAAAGTAATATCTATTTCAGACTATTTGTTTGGTTCTCCAGAAAACTTTTTCTATTTTTATGTTCTTGCCACGTGCATTGGACGGGGATCTCTTCTTCCAACTTCCATTTTTTTTCCGGGATTTTCTGAATCAAGGCCTGCGTATACTTCTCGTCTGACTCTGATCTAATAATATATCTAATTATTATGTATAAATAGACAATAATACATGTAACTTTCATGTTATTTGTGTTTATTTAAAATTAATTAAATTTTAAAATAAAATTAAAATTTTTTTTTTAAACTTTTAAAATTATTATTAGATTTATAATAAATTACTACTAAATTTTGATATAAGTTACATCAATTTGTAGTAACTAGTTGGACGTGCCATGCAAGGTGCGTGCTTATTTTTTTTGTTTTTTATTTATGTGATATTTAATGTTATGAAGTAAATATTATATATATAAGACATTATACAAAATGATTTAATATGTAAATTATTCTATAAGCACATTTTTTTATACAAAATCAAGTTAATTAAGACCATAGTAAATTGATCAATAAGTATATGTACAAAAAAGAAATAGTACAGATAGGTTTTTACGTCAAAAGAGTACATATTTTATGGTTTATAGCTTCTATATAGGAAGACATACAAATACAATCTAGAGTATTTAAGTTCTCTACTCACTAGGGCCACGTGCTCCTCCTCCACCATCTCTGCCTAACTCTCTCTCCATTGACAATTCCTATTGCAATGCATGTCTACCATGTGCCACCATGGTGTGTGTGGGCTACATGCTTCAACTCCTATTTGATTCTTTCAAGTAGATTTGACGGTTCTCTACTCTTACTCATATAGCTTTCTTCTTATGAAACTCTTTTGTTGTAAATGAAATTTCATATCCAAATATATGGACCTTATTTGTATGGACATTTGTTTTTTAGTTTTCACAACCCACTCCGTAGCTGGTTTGAAATTAAGAATTTTTTTAGTGCCTTCTGCACTCACAACTTCTATCATAAGCCGGTACCACCAGCATCGTTGACAACTTTTTCACTTTCTCCTTTCATCTCGAGAATTTTCTCTGAAACTGTAAAATGAAATAACTGCAATGGATAACGTTATTTTTTTGGCTTTTTATTTTGATTATTTGTATTTTATTTTGTGCTTTATTTTGTATTGGGTTGCTATTGCAATTGTTATTTTCACTCGTATATTAAAAAAATATTCAAAATTATTTTACTATGTTTTAAAACAAATTTATATATATTTTTTTTAATTAAACAAAAAACATCTAAAAATCATTAACACAGAGAATAGAGACAAGGAGAGAACTTCTACAAAGGCACTTTGTTTAGCAAGTGAATGTTCTCCTTTGGGCTAATTCAGTAATTCTTTTTTTGGGGAACTTCACAGAAGCCCCTTGAACTTCCACGCGATTTGAAGAACCCCCTCAATCTTTGACTTCTCTTAGTTTCACCCCTCGAACTTCCAATTTCTATCAGAAGACCCCATTCCGTTTGTTTTCACCGTGAAATTTTTTTGAAATTCCAAAATACCCCTGTATTTCAAGCAAAAAAATTATAAAAAAAAAATCTAAACCCCAAAATGAGGGGTATTTTGGGAATTTCAAAAAAATTTCACGGTGAAAACAGACGGAAGGGGGTCTTCTGATAGAAATTGGAAGTTCGAGGGGTGAAACTGAGAGAAGTCAAAGATTGAGGGGGGTTCTTCAAATCGCGTGGAAGTTCAGGGGGCTTCTGTGAAGTTTCCCCTTCTTTTTTCTTTTTCTTTTTCTTATTCAGTACTTATATTTGTTTAGGACGTTCCAGATTCGACTTTTTTGTTTTTTATTTTTTTTCCTATGATGATGGCTCATTTATAACCACAATATATACATGAGGGACAACAAAATAGATGTGTGAAAAGACCAAAAAAATATATAATAAATTTTTTATTTTTAAAAAAACAACATAAGTGAAAAGTGATTTAAAGCTAAAATTGTCATTTTACTCTAAGAATTACTGTTCATAAGGGATAGAGGCTTTTTATAATGAAGAAAAAAAAAAAGAGAATGATATTATTTAATGATATAATGAAAATAGTATTTCTTACTATTTATTACTTAATCTATCTATCACACTGCAACCATTCTTGTTTAATTATTATAGTACATGTCTTCTGAATTGTATTTGCTTATTTTACGGTGATAAAAGGATGAAGCTTTAAAACTAGATAAATGGCAAATAGTGGAGCCTGCAACTTATCATCTTATTTTGTATATTTGATTAAAAAAAATTGATAGATAGAGAAATTCGTATGTCACCTTCTTGAGATCTATCTATAAGAAAATTTGCTTACTCAAAAAATGTATAGAATTTAGGTGGCAAAAAAAGACTAATGGCAGTTGGGGAATTTTAGTTGAAGACATTAAAACGTCAAAAATCTACGAACTAAAAATCTTCTGGTCCTATCTAAAATAAAAAATAAAAAAAAATAAAAAAAAAATCTTCTGGTCATAATTTAATGGCCTCGAAATCGGCACGTGGCTAAAATCTAGATTATTGTGGGTGGAAAGGTCGGTGTGGTGACCGGCTCTCTTTTTTCGAATTTTGGTAAGGTACTAAAATAATATAATAAAAGAAAATACTTGTATTTCTCAACCATTCAGATTTAATTTTAATTTTTTTATATATAAAAAAAAGATAATAAAATTAAATTTAAACATTGATTTTTTTTTTTTTTTTTACGGCACCAGAGCTAAATTATTGTGTCATAAATCAACCACACATAGTATTGTGGGAAGATGAGTGTTGGGAGACATGGGAAGCTCCATTTGGCTGTGTTTCTGCCCACAAGAATCACTGAGAGGCGCAAAAAGAGTAAGAAGCAAAGACAGAAGCCGAAGAGAAACAATAAGGCCCCATTGGCATGGAGTAGCATGTGTCGCTTTTTTGTTGACCCACTCCACTTGTTTGTTTGCGCTTTCGAATCTTTCCTGTTCCCTATTTCCAAGTCCGGTGCATCATTCTTGTTTCTACCCTTTTGACTGTTCTTATATTTACTAATATGACATTTTAATTAGTATTGATTAATACTTATAAAAGAAAAAAAGAAAAAGAAAACCAAGTGATTAATTACTTTTTAAAGCTATTTATCAAAACCTTATACCTAAAAAAAAGATTAAATCCACGCTTTCAGTTGTAGTGCATGTGCAGCATGTGGTATTCTGTATTAAAATTGTGTGAATCCAGGGTGCCAGCATACAGCACTAATGCACCTGATCCCAAAGAAAAAGAAAATCCCATCTATACAATAAATAGCCTTACTGTCAGATATCTGATGCTTTACACATTCTGTCCTGATCGTTCTTTGCTTCTTTTCCTGAAAATGTGACGGCAGACAAAATAATAATAATAATAATAAATAAAAGAAGGGGGGGGAAGAGCACCAAAAAGTACTAGGCATGAAAAGGCTGATACCCTTTTTGGTGTGATCCCTGAAAATACTCATCGCTTTCCTTGTACGAAATCTTCGAAAAATGATGAACACAAGCAGATTTTGCAGCGAGAAAGAAACTAGTCATCATCGTCATCCCCAGAGTAGAAGCCCTGTTCGCTGATGGTGCCATCCAAGCTGTCACGTTCCTCAGCACTACAAAGCAAATTACCATCAGGATCATCAAATGATTCGCGAACTGGAAGAAAGTATCCATCTTCTACAGGCTGGTAGTCCTTCCCCCTCCAAACCACAATCTGCTCCTTCTCAAATGTCACCAGGATGCAAGGCACCAGGTCCTGCATCAACATAGGCAAAGAATCAAAAAATAAATTACTCAAAAGAGTCTCTACAATCTAAAAGGCCAACAAAGTTTTTTGTTTTTTGTATTGTAAGTATCGAAATACCATTAAAAGTGGAAGGCGCCAAAGGTATACAAGAAGTATATGACAAGGGAAACAATCCCATCTTTCCGAGATTTTCAAGCTACTACACACCCATAACATGATATTTTGGAAGTCATTGCAGCAACAGAGAAACAGTAGGAAAGTGCCCAAGTTGTTTTCGTTAATAACTGCCAACTAAGGCGGATGTCCAACAGCAAGTAGTAGTTCCGCATTAGAATGTAGATTTAATAAGTATTACAAGCTAATCTTCAGTAAAACTTTATTGCCAATCAAAATTGACGAAAAAAAAAAGGAAAAAGTTCTTTCTTCTCTTGCAAAAACAAATAACAAAGTTTTTTTTTAATAGGCAACATATTAATAAAAAGATCAAATAGATCAGCATGTCATATTAGTAAATATAAGAACCTCATGCTGAGAATACAACTTAAAGTCCTTTACCCTGAGCTTGCAGCCTATTTTCTTGTAATCACTCCTA
This sequence comes from Betula pendula, assembly GCA_900184695.1. Lineage (NCBI taxonomy): Eukaryota > Viridiplantae > Streptophyta > Magnoliopsida > Fagales > Betulaceae > Betula > Betula pendula. The sequence continues at coordinate 28,004 of FXXK01000404.1, forward strand.
TCAAGACCCTGGCAATCTATCCGAACCAGCTCACAAGAGAGGAAAGCATCTCTGACCATGGGTACCAGACTACCATAATATCCATTCTTGGCTGCAGTTGCAGTTTGGGAGTTGGTGAACAATAAAGACAGATCAATTGCTGTTAACTACTAAACTAAAAAGTCATAAGCAGCTTATACCGAGTTTTGTTAAAGCGGGAACAGCTAGTCCACTCTTTCTCATTTCCTTTGTTTCCTCAATGCTCAACCCATCAATCGTAGTCTTGATTAACCTGGGATATACGGGCTCGTGGGGTCTCCACAGCATTAATGGAATCAAAGGCCTTTTCTTGGGATGATAGTTCCTGCCTCTATATAACACAAGTAGACCACCATGTCTGTGGATGATCTTTCCAAATGCTTTATCCTGAATCAAACGTGGAACTTGTATTTATAATTTCTACCAAGAAAAGACATAAATTCTCAGGGTCATAGTGCAATAGATTCATGAAAAGCTAAAATACAATGTTAGTAGCTGTGAAACAACCAATTGTTCTTTCTGAGGCAAATGTCATGCTAAGAAAAAGAAAGAGTTTCTAGATTAGAAGGAAACACAATACCTCAAGCTGAGTGCACACATTTTTCATGTCCACAGTGGGAACACCTAAACATTTTATCCTTACTGCTTCGGCATGCTTCCAATGATTATGGATATCATTCAGCATGTTGTGGGTTAAACCATCTCTCCCTACAAAAAAGACACAGAGATTAAGTCAAAAGCAGTGAATGAAGAAACGGAAATATACAGGAAACTGCTGCTTTTTTCTTTTTTTTTTTGTTTAGTAAATCAGTTCAGATAAGAAGCCTTTGTAGCCCATGTATCCTGCAAGTGCATTTCCTATTGGACATCTAATGCATGTTACTCCAAGGAAAACATGGCAGGATGCATAAAACAGAAGAAGTCTGACGTGACCTTGGAAGATGAGGCATCTGCAAGGCAGTCTTTCCACCTAAAATTACATGAATACAATTACGGTCCTAATTATTTTGCTAACATAGCCCTATATCTTTGACCTATCATACTAGTATTTCAAATCCCAACATGACTGACTATCAATGACATTTAATATTACATGGTTGACGCAGGACAAAAGCAGTAATGTGCTCTGAACAGTGAAGTGATCGGGAAAAAAAAAACAAAAGGCAAATATGGTTGCAATCATACACCTAGGTTTCTTAAGCAAGCACACCTAGGCTGAAGGAAATCACACCTTCAAAGCTTTGAGAAAAGCTGGTAAAATTTCATTGAACTCAATCTCTATATTCTCACCGAACACCTAAAAGCCTCTATATACGCTATTCCTCGTCTTTTCTTATGAAGATTGGGATTCCTAAATTAAAGAAAAACTACTAAAGCATGTAGGAAACAACTAAAACAAAACAGAAAAGGACTCGAAACATAAACTAAGACTCATGGGCATCTGGTACAGCCCATTTTTTGAAATTACCATTACCCCAACTATGATAAAAGTTTATTTAAAAAAGAACTAGCAACTTCCTAACCTAAAGAAACTTAACACTACGAGTCAGTAGAAGCCTATGAAGGAAGCCAATTAGGTTTCACATCAAAGCCAGACCATAATTTCAAATTAATTTGATCTTTGATCTTGTTTTTCTAAGAGTTTACTAAGCAGCCTATGAAGGAAGCCAATTAGGTTCCACATCAAAGCCAAACCATAATTTCAAATTAATTTGATCTTTGATCTTGTTTTTCTAATAGTTTTTCTAGTGCTACAATTCAATGCACTAAGAGATTCCCTTAAGGATCCATTCCTTACCTAGTAGCTTCCATAAGGCACTGCCCTATCAATGAAAAAGAACATAAAAAGAATGGACAGAGAATAATTGAACATAATTGGCTCCTTGCACTTGATAAATTTGAAGGTAATTAGCTTCAATTTAAATTATGTTTTTTTCGTCTTCATATAATCTTTTATCAAGCTCTTAGAAGTTCTCATAAACTGTTGACAGATGCTTAGTCTTGATGGAGATACTTCAGTAAATGCAAGAAGATACAAAATAAACACAAATGAAATTCTATATAGAAAGAGCACATTTTAGAATAGTATCAAAATACTTTTAAAAGCTATAAGGAATTATATTTTTCTGGTCTCCTCCATTGTTATTTAAATGTGAATACTCATTCCTGCAGTTGTCCTAAACCTTCATCTTTTTCTTCTGCTTATTTATAACAGTTCTTTTCTTTGAAAGGCACTATATATCTCATATGGAAATGACAATCTTCAAAGGGCTGATGCAAAATCTAACTTGAATTTCTAAGTACTCTAATTGAACACACATGAATTAGGCATAAGCACACTCAAATTGTAAAACACACTCAAAGTCTCAAAAATGACAAAAACTACAAGCCAGGCTAACGAACATAAACAACTATCCTACCAATGAAAAATACCCAATACAACATACAAATTACAGAATGCAGAAAGCTCATATCCATATTAGTCGAATCAAAAAATCAAAATACCCAAATCATCAATACAACTCCACAGCTCCCAAAACCTCAAACCAACATATAACAGAACAAAACCTGAGCACCGAATTCACCAAACAAATAAAGCAAACAATGAAAAAAAGAAAAAAAAAAAGGCAAATACCCAATTCAGCAAACACATTATGCAATCAAAAAACTCCATACCCAGATTGACTTGCCTCTTGGTTTTGTGCCTCAGACACTTGTCCACCAGAATCTTCCTCTCGGCCTCAGAGAGGGGGTGCCCCTGAACTCTCTCCCTCATCGTCTTCCTCTTCTCCTCCAGCTTTGGGTCCTCCGCTCCCTCCACAGACCTCGCCTTGGGGTCCACGGCAGGGGCGCACACCCCTGTCCATTCACGGTCGAGGCGGCCTGGCCCGAAAGGCGAGTACTTGGGCTCTCGGAGCCCAATCGGCCTCACTGTCGGGCTGCTCTCCGTGTAACTGTACTGGAAATCGAAGGGCAACTGGGAGCGTATCGTCTTTTGGCCAGTCCGATCAAGCGACGAAGGCGGGCGGTACTGGGGTTTCTCCTTTTTCTTGGGCTTAGGATTAGGGTTTTGGGGGGTTGGGGAGAGGGAGGGTGGGGGTTTGAAGGAGTAGTGCTGGTGGAGTTTTGAAAAGGAGGAGGAGGAGGTGGAGGAGGAGGAGGAGGAGGAGGAGGAGAGGAGGCGCGTGAGGCGGAGTGAGAATTGGGGCGGTTTTTGGCGGGAGAGGCGGGTGAGGGACATCAGGGTTTAAGGAGTGACAGAGTGAGAGCGAGGGAAGGGAAGGGCAAGAGAAAAAGGAAATGGCCCGAATGGTTAAGAGTCTTTTTTGTAGTGTCTGAAATTGCGCTCTCCAAAAAGCAAATGGGCTGAATTTGAAAGAAGAAGATGAAGAAGAAAAATGGGGAGTTTCTTTAAATTTTTATCGACTTAAAATATTTTTTTTAATATTTGATTTCTCTCATTTTGACCATTCATATTTTCAATTTTTATCATTTCACCCATTATGTATGTTTTTACTGTCAATCCCTATTGAAATTTTCAAAATATCCTTGTATTTTAAACAAAAAAAATAAAATAAAAAATAAAAAATCTAAAATGAGGGGTATTTTAATAATTTTTGAATATTTCTTTAGGATTGAACAGAAAATTCTAATGCAGAGAGACTAAATGAGACAAATTGAAAGTATGAGGGGCCAAAATGAGATAAATCAAATATTGATGGGGTATTTCAAATCACGAAGAAGTTTGAGAGACTTTTGTGAAGTTTCTCCAAGAAAGAAAGAAGTATCTTTCTTGTTTACAAGCGGTTACGGTTAGCAGTTATTGCTTATAACTGTAACCACCACTTTAGGTGATTATCTTAGTTTTACAATGGTAATCGTTTCACCTTAGTTAGTGGTTATTTTATAACCACCAGTTAGTGATTATTTGAAGCACAAATTGCACTGTTATAATTGTTTTTTTTATACGGGCTATTTTGGCCTATATTAGTGTTTTTGGCCTTTTTTTATGGCATATTTATTATTTTTTTGGACTTTTTTAGTATTTTTGGCCTCTTTTTTAAGGAAAAAAAAAGCCTATTCCATGAGACTTAGAAGAAAAAAAAATTAAAATCAATTTGCTATCTAAACAAAAAAAATGTATTTATTAAAAAAAAACTTGATAACTAACTAACATTTAACCAAATTACAAATCCATAACATTCAAATTAAAATCAAAGCATACGACGTCGTTTTGGTTATATTATTATTATTATTATATATATATAAATACGAAAATTTAATATATATAATGGTAAGCAGTTAGCGGCTATTAACCGTTTACTTCTATCTCTAAAATTGCTAACCGTCATGTCCTAAGCGGTTAGTGGGTCTTTATAACCACCTACAAAATCGGTTATGCGGTTAGCGGTTATAACTGCTTCATTTGTACAGCCCTACCCATGGATTTTCACCAATTCAAAAAAAAAAAAAAAAAAAAAAAGTCATCCTGTCAATTTTCCATTCAAATTGCTGATCTGGCAAAAACTTCATCAGCAAACGTTAATTTTTATTTATTATTTTTTGTAAATGTATGATAAATTTATGAGTAAAGACACGGTTTGAAATCGATCATTCACTTTTAAATTTTGGAAATTAAATTCATGAGTATTTACGAATTCTAAATTCAATGAATTTTTCGTCCATGTTTCCTATACACCGTTAGTCCCAATTAATAAAATAATATTTTTTTATTGTTTTATAAATTAAAAAATTAAATCTTAAAAAAAAAAAACTAAAACTAAAAAAAAATAATAATTAAAAAATTAAAAAAACTGAGCCACTCCCTTAGCCAACAGTTTATATGGAGATTTTAGTGAGAAAAAAAAAAGTTTATATGTGCCCTCATCTTGTATATACTCATTTGCCACACAAATTTTGTAGACTCCAAAATGTGTTGTTGTAACACTCTGGTCTCATATTGGGAAAATGAGAAATAATCCATATAGAGTGAGTGGTTTATAAAAAGGGTTATGAGTACTAAGTTTTACATTGCCTAGTTATTAGGTGAAACTTGGCTTTATAAGTGATTCTACGAAAACTTTAAAATTGACTAGTCATTTTGAAGTGATAGCGCAGATGTAGTTAGTGTTTTTCCCCAAGTCATTACAAATGGTATCAGAACCACCTAGTAACACTAGGTCATGTGGTACTAAAGCACTGTATGATGTGGCTCTGACGAGGACGTCATAAATATAAGAGAGGAAGTTTGTAATACCCCGGTCCTATATTAAGAATATGAGAAATAGTCCACATAGAATGAGTGATTTATAAAGAGAGTCATGAGTGTTAAGTCCCACATTGCCTAATTACTAGGTGAAACTATGCTTTATAAGTGATTATAGGAAAACTTTAAAATTGACTAGTTCTTTTGAGGTAATAGCTTAAATGTGGCTAGCGCTTTTCCCTGAATTGTTACAGTTGTATAAGTTGAAACAGGTTCTACATGCTTGTTTTGCCAAATTCAACTTCAATATTGTACATATTGGGTTTGTTTTTAGCTCATATAATTCTGCACTTTTTATTCAAAAATCTTATGTTTGTCTTATTATTCTCTTATTATGTGTTTGTTTATAGTATGATTATTATCGGTCATGATACTATTGGTATTCATAACCTTTAATATTTTTTGAACCAGCAATTTGAGACGAAGGATTTAGACTCTCTATGCTACTTTCTTGGATTGAAAGTGTCTCTAATTCAGATGGTTATTATATCTCTCAAACAAAATATGCTTCTGATCTTCTCCATGAGCTGGACTTATTAATTGTAAAATTGTTGATAGTCTCTCAAAGATGAATGTCAAGCTTCGCACAATCGATGACGAGTTACTTCTAGATGCCACACTTTATAGACAATTAGTTGGGAGTCTTATCTATCTTTCTGTCACAAAACCAAATCTTGCATATGCGGTTTATCTTGTCAATCAGTTTTTGACTGCACTGTGCCCAGTTCACTATGCTGTTGTTCTTTGAATCCTTGCTACATAAAGAGCACATTATTTCATGTTTTGCATTTATCTTTTTTCTCATTATTAAACTTACATGTGCATTCAGATATTAATTGGGCAGGTGATCCCACTCACCATTGTGTGGTGAGTGGGATCACTTGCCCAATTGTGTGGTGAGTGGGATCATTTGCCCAATTAGTAGTGAGATCACTTGCCCACTCACCTACCCAATGGTGAGTGGGATCACCATTGTTTTCTATTGTGTGGTTTCCTCATCTCTTGATATAATAAGAAATAGTTTGTTGTTTCCCACTTTAGTACTAAAGCTAAGTATTGTGCTCTTATTGACACCACTTTTTAAGCTACTCTTGCTACATTGGCTCCTCCAAGAAATGGGTGTTCTTCAAACATCTAGGTCTCCTATATTTTATGACAATCGAAGTGTAGGTTGAGATTGTACATAATGATCTCTTTCACAAATGCACTAAACACATTCAAATTGATTGTCATTTTGTGCGCCACCATCTTTTGCAGGGAACTTTCCACCTTTGTCCAATTGCATTTATTGATCAGTTGGTTGATGTGTTCACCAAAGCAAATTCACCTGTATGTTTCCATAATCTTGTTTCCAAACTCAAGTTGACATTTACATTATTACCTTGAGTTTGAGGTGCATGTTAGAATATACTCAGAAATTTTCTAAATATATTATGATATTTTCCTTGTTTGCTTGATATCATAATTAAATGCTGATTTATTTTCTAGTATAGTTTGATTTTATTATGTAATATTTTACATGAATTATCTTGTATTTCCTATTCTAAGCGGTCTTATTCAATTATAAAAAAGCTGACTTTTGTACAAATATACACTTCAGTTCCAAATTTCTATTCTCTAGATTATTTTAACATGTCCATTGTTCAATCTAAGATTTTTTTTTTTTTTATTATTTTTTAATTTTGTTTGGCTATATATAGGCTGATGAGGTGAAATCTTCCCATGCATGACGTAAAGCAAAGTTATTTGAGCTACTCTTCTCCGTAAGAAACTCTTTAAGTTACCTCATTTTGGGTCAGCTGGGATATAGATAGGTTCACTATAGCTTGAATTGGAATTCAAGAAAAAGGAGTTCCTGATGTTGTGCGTTAATCTTCTTTGTCAATTCTCAAGCAATTATTCTCCTTTAAATTTGACGCTGATCTTCTTTACAGCCACAATTAATATTAAAGAAACATGTGGTTTTTCGATCTCCTTCTTTTTTTTTTTTTTTTTTTTCTGAGGTTGTTGAGGAACTGATTAATTTACTCTATCTACTTGTGATCACCACCACATACCAGTACCACTCAAAAGCAATTTGAATATTTATTTAAAAGGAGTCTACATTAATATGGATGGCTATATATATATATATATATATGCTCATCTTAATTAGGCTTTAAAAAGTGATCGATGGCCCACAAATGAGAGGCCTACCTAAATCTTAGCATGGATTTTTGCTTAACAGATTTATGAAACAGACAAAGATAGGCGGAATGCTCTGCAAAGTTTCTCCAAACGAAGCAAGCCTATGATCTAAGCCTATATATGACATTGCCTAATTAAAGCAAAAGAGAAACCAGAAATTCTGTAATCTTCCTTTACAGGTTTTCCCAACCGGAAACCCTGTGGAATCGGATCGAGTTTGAAGACGTTTAGGACAAGGTTGTTGATCTTATCCTCAAGCTGTTTTTGTCATTCTTTTTATTTCTTGTGAAGCAAGACAGGGTGTCATGCTCGTTATATAGCACCCCCTGCATGAGATAGCTAGATAGATACGAGGAAGAAGAAGCCAAAATATTACCATGTCGGGAGCGAAATATGGTCACACCTTTTTTCTTCATCGGCTTCTTCTTCCTCTTCTCTTGGTCTTGGTCGTAGTTCTTGTTGGTGTTATTGGAGATGAGCAAAAGGTGTGTATATATATATGCTTTAATTATTAATTAATTGTCTTCCCCTTTTTTATTTTTATTCAATTATATTCATGATATATCGTAAATTATTGTATAGGAATTCTATATTGCTTTCACAAAAGATAATTCAGCCGTGCACGCAGACTCTGCAGTTCAAAGAAATATTAATCTAAATATCCTCGCGTATGTGAAAGGAAGGTAGGTTTGGCTCCTCCCACATCTCCTTTTTAGTTTTTGAAAATCAGGGTATTTCAGGATTCGCTCATACTAGATCTTACAACGCACTCCCTTCAAATGCGCGGATGACTTTAAGGAATTATTTGCACCGAAGGAGGTTGAACTTTAGACCTAATGCTTTATAAGACACTCGAGCCAACTGACTTATCACTCGAGTTGATCCCTTAGGATTAAGCGGTGATCTCTTTGACACAAACATGCCCACACACTACAAAATACATGCACATATGGTTTAATTTCATTTATATCTTTGTCCTTTGCATTAAACGACTGATGTCATGATTTACATGTAAACGACGTAAAATTTACGTTGTTTTCACCAAACGACATTAATTTTTTGTTTTTTTTTTTGTTTTTTTTTTAAAAAGACGTTGTTTGTTTAGTAAACAACGTGCCAAGTGAAACTATATATGCAGTTTTCACGACAAAGATGAGATTTTTATTGTGACCTAATTAGTTTACATGGAACAGCCTTATTGCTGCTAAGGAGTCCATGGTCTACAGCTACACAAGCGGCTTCAATGCATTTGCTGCAAAGCTATCTAAAGATGAAGCCCAAAAGTTATTGGGTATGTGCATTAATTAGCTATTTATATATAGATTTAACATGTTCCTCAATTATATAAACTGAGTTTTTGTTGTGAATTCAGGCATGGAAAATGTGCTGCATGTGTTTCCGAATCGGTATCACCAGCTACAAACTACCAAGTCATGGGACTTCGTTGGGTTACCTTTAACCGCAAGAAGAAACTTGAAAGTGGAGAGGGATATAGTTGTGGGTCTATTAGATACAGGTTTTTGGAATTTTTTTTTTTAAAAAAAATATATTTTTTTCATTTTAATATATATTTTTTCGTTTTTTATTTCATGTTAAAAAAAATAAAAATGATCAACCTAATTTGCATGCCAGGGATTACTCCACAGGCTGAAAGCTTTAAGGATCACGGGTTTGGTCCTCCACCCGCAAAATGGAATGGAACTTGTGGGCGCCACTACGCTAATTTCTCAGGATGCAACAAGTAAATTAAATCGTGTCCATATTCTTTTTATCTTCCCCTATAACCCTTTTCCCCATTCAATTTTTTTTTTTTTTTAAAAAAATCTTTTTATCAGGCCACCTACCAATTATATATATATGAAGCTTGATCAATCCATTCATTTTCACCTGAAAATTAAAGACAAGAAAATTCGAGTCCAAAAATAATCACTTTCAGAAATGATCCCGTAATTAATTAATTACTAGAAATTAATTTTTAAGAACTCATTTTCATGTAACTTTCAATGATTATATAAGAGGCCGTGTTTCTTAAAATTCAAGGAAAAACAACATTTAAATTTTGTGTGGTAATTAATGAGAAAATTAATGGAAAATATTAAATACTGAAAGCATCCTACAAAACACGTTTTTATCAATCAATTCCGTGCATTTTTACGCATAAACTTTGTCATGATTTTAGATCTTGTGGGGACTTAGATTTTTAATGATTATATTCCTTTCTAATTAGGAAAGTTTGAGTATCTCTTTTAAATGACACTGACCGAAAGTCAAAAAAATTAAAATAAAGAGAGATAAAATCATTTCTGAAACGATTTTCAAAGAAGCTATGACTTGAAAAATGATTTTGGAAACAACAGAGACATTTCCCTTTTTTGGTAAAGTTAAGCAAGCTAGCAAGAAATTAAGCCAGCCAAAACATTAAAACATGACGTTAATTGGGTCATTCTCATCGCCATGCATTTCCAAACATGTAAAACATTCTCACATTTTCAGAATGCGTGTCATTTTCAATAAAAATTTAAAATCATTCATTTCGAATATTTAGTAAATTGTTATATGACTAATCTATAATTAATTAAGATGACGTGGAAATAAAAATTATCATTTGAATCAATAAAAGTTAATTTTCAATGTCACGTCATTACAATCGTATAGTTTGAAAGAGCCGTGATATACAATAGCCCAGGCTGAATGAACAGTAATTCAGCCTAAGTCGAATGAGATTTAAAAAAAAAAAATTATTTTTTTAATAAATGAAATCTACAAAAATACTGTTCATATGCCAGGGCTGAATGACTGATCATTCAACCCAAGCTTATGTTTATATTTACTCAGTTTGTCATTCAGCTCATGTTTATATTTATATTTACTCAGTTTAAAATAACCGATGTGATGTGTTGTTTATGTTTGGCAACAACATTGATTTTATCTTTGGACATTTGAAGGAAGGTGATAGGCGCAAGGTACTTCAAGCTCGATGGCATGGAGGATCCGGCAGACATATTGTCTCCAATTGATGTGCAAGGGCATGGAACCCACACGTCATCAACCGTGCTCGGCAACCACGTTGCAAATGCAAGCCTCTTTGGGCTCGCCAAAGGCACCGCGAGAGGTGCGGTGCCGTCGGCTAGGGTGGCCATGTACAAGGTCTGCTGGGCTAGCTTTGGGTGCTCGGACATGGACTTACTTGCCGGTTTTGAAGCTGCTATAAATGATGGTGTGGACGTTATATCGATTTCTATTGGTGGAGGATTTATAAGCTACGACGTTGACTCTATAGCAATCGGTGCATTTCATGCCATGAAGAAGGGAATTCTCACAGTGGCCTCGGCTGCAAATTCTGGACCAGCACTGGGTAGTGTGGTCAATCATGCACCTTGGATTCTAACCGTGGCTGCTAGCGGCATTGATAGGGCGTTTAGGAGCAATGTTGGTTTGGGAAATGGAAAGATCATCTCGGCAAGTTTTATTTTTTGCGAAAACTCTCAATTTATGCTATTAATTTTTTAATTTCTTTTAATTTCTCATCTTCACTAGAATTTTTCGTTAAATCTGGGTGACACAATTTTCAAAATATCCCTTATTTTTTTTGGAAAAAAATTATAAGGATGTAGGCGTTGGTCAGAATTTAACAGAATTTACAAAAATATTTACGCCTGAATATTTGAAAAAAATTTATAATTTTTTTTTAAAAGGTTATTTTGGAAACTTTGATTAACCGAAAATTTTAACGGATGAGAAAAATTTAAAGAATTAAAAGTTCAATAATCTAAATTAAGAGTTTTTAAACTTTAAGAAGGTCATTTCAAGACGCGTGAAAATTTAAGAGAATTTTTTAAAACTCAGAACATGCCTCTAATTTGATATTGTGTTAAATCGCATATGCAGGGAGTTGGCGTGAGCACATTCGATCCAAAGCAGGCATTATACCCTCTTGTTAGTGGGGAAGATGTGGCTCGTGGCCCTTCAGACAAGCAGAATGCTAGGTACGTATTTTCCTTTGTTTCATGGAAATTTAATTTTCACAGAAAACAGAAAGTAAACCTTTTTCATGATATATATATATATTCTACAGGTTCTGCTTGTCAGGCTCATTAGATCCTGCTAAGGTGAAGGGAAGGCTTGTTTACTGCCAATATGGACAATGGGGTACCGATTCTGTTGTCACAGAAATTGGCGGTGTTGGCACTATACTTGCTAGTGACACTTTCTTTTTCGATTCTGCCCCAGTTTTCATGGCCCCAGGAACCATTGTGAATGCCACCCTTGGTAATATCGTTGATAAATACATACATTCCACAAGGTAATATTAATAATTCTTACTTGTTATACGATAAATTATTGATTAATTAAATGGTTAAATTCATTCTTTTATATTTGGCTTAATCTTTTAAGATAAATGTTAATTTAACATGGTATCAGAACCAGATGTCATGAATTCGAACCATAACTCTATAATTTCTCATCTATTTTATTTAATTAAATATTTTATATGTTAGGCCTCACTTGTTGATGAGGAATTTGAGCCTACATGTACGTGAGGGGGAGTGTTGAAATATAAAGTAGATTATTAAATTAACTATTTTCTATCAGCTTAAGCTTCTAGAATAAGTGGTAATTTAATTAATATGGTATCAAAGTCAAATGTCCTGACCGAGTTTGAATCCTAACTCCACAATTTACATACCTATTTTAATTAAATATTCTGCGTGTTAGTCTTTACTTATTAAATATGACATGTAAATGACTTTCTTGTGCAATGCAGATCATCATCAGGAGTGATACACAAGACCCAGGAAGTAAAAATAGCGCCTGCTCCATTTATCGCTACATTTTCGTCTCGCGGCCCAAGTTCCGGATCACAACGCATTCTCAAAGTAAAGATTTTACACTTTCATAAGATCAATTTTTTATAAACTAGCATCTAAAAGTAACTTACATTATTAACATATGAGAAGCACATGTTATTTTCTTACATAATTTTTTAATAACTTAAAAGGACACATATAGTTTTTAGAGACTGATTTTTAAGAAATTTGTGACCATAGCACAAAACATTTTCCTTTCTCACTGGCTTAATTAGACGTATAAAACCTAACGATCCGATATTTCGGTGGTACAGCCCGATATTGCAGCACCCGGTGTTAATATCCTGGCAGCTTACACCCCTTTGAAGACGATCACCGGGTTGAAAGGTGACACCCAATTTTCGAAATTTACCCTCTTGTCTGGAACTTCCATGGCATGTCCTCATGTTGCCGGAACAGCAGCGTATGTGAAGTCATTCCACCCAAATTGGAGTCCAGCTGCAATCAGATCTGCCATCATGACCACAGGTAAAAAAATGATTACTCTGTATCTTTTGTTTTAATCATGTCAAAAATTAATATATCCACTTCTATGAAGAATTGACGCAGCACCAAATAAAGATAAATTTTAGGTTTAAATATACTTAAGCTCATTAAATTGTCAATTATTTTTAAAAAAGTTTTACGAATTAAATGATATTTAGATACATCAAATTATAATTTTGTTGCAATTAAACTACTTTTATGTCATTCTTTCAAAAATATCCATATTTTCTTCAAATAAAAAATAGCATTTTTGAAGAATATTGACACAAAAATGGTTTAATTGTAATAAAATATTAGTTTAATGTATTAAAGTGTTACATCTATCAGTTCATAGAGCTTTTTTGAAAATGACTGATAGTTCAAGAGGCTTAAGCATATTTAACTCTAGAGTTTATGTTGAATAGAATGTTAGTACAGTGGAGTTTTGGTAGAGTGCACTCTCACCACCAAAAGAAAAATGATTTACACCTTAAAAAGAAAAAGTATCTCACTCAAGCAAATAGCTGAAAAATATATAACTTTTTATTGATTTCTAATCTATTTTAATTGGAGTACAAAAAATACTTAAATTTAACTGATTTTGGGCCCGTTAAACCCATTATTGAATCACAAAATAACACTAACTAACTCTTAAAAAAAAAAAAAATTAAATACCTAAATAAAACTAAAAGACCAAATTATTTATTTTTCATAAGCATTTATCATTATTGCTTACCTTGTTCATGATCTTTGTCAAGCAACTCCTATGAGCCGGAGGGTGGACAGAGATGGAGAATTTGCGTATGGTGCTGGTCAAGTGAATCCAACACGAGCTAAGAACCCTGGCTTAATTTATGACATGGGTGAAATGCTTTACACCCAGTTCTTATGCCACGAGGGATATAATTCATCTACTCTGGCACCCCTCGTCGGTTCAAAATCCATAGACTGTTCAAAATTTCTTCCTGGAATCGGCTACGACGATCTCAACTATCCCAGCATGCAACTTAGCTTGAAAAACAAGCAACCGACAACGACAGGTGTTTTCCAGAGAACAGTCACCAATGTCGGTGCTGCTCGGTCCGTCTACAATGCCACGATTAGAGCTCCCAGAGGAGTTGAAATTATTGTTAAGCCCACGAGTCTCTCCTTCACTCGCGTCTCGCAGAAGCTGAGCTTTAGGGTTGTAGTGAGGGCGAAGGCAATGCCGAATCAGCAGATGGTTTCAGGTTCACTTGTATGGAAAAGTTTCCATAAAGTTGTGAGGAGCCCTATTGTCATTTATAGTCCCGGAAACGGTAATATGAGAAACGGGAAAGAATGAAAGAGCTGGAATCTAACGGTCAGCGGGTGAAGATCGATGCTTCAGAGTCGACATAGCGTACGTGCTCTATAGCAGTAGCCGAGGGAATGTCTACATGCTTGCTTGTATGCTTCTGTAAATTGCAATTCTTAACTCTGTTCTAAGCTTCACTTGATTTTTTTTTTTTTTGTTTTTTCAAGCTTCACTTGATTAATTTCTCCATTTTAGTTAACTTTTTCTCTTTTTATTTGCTCACTATTAAAGCTACATTACTACTTCCTATTCAGATGCGGCAGTCGTTAAAAAATAAGAAAATGCTAGTTTTTCTATTATGTATTCAACTCCTAACCAACTCATGTGTAAATTTTTATTTTTTATTTAAAAAACACAAAAAAAATTGGATGAAATTGAATACCAAACATCCTCCTAAAAAATATATATATTCAAAGGTTGATAGGCATAATTACCACATCGATCAGTCTAATAAGATAGGGTGCTGTATGTAGCTTTATTCATTATGTTTTAGCAGTCTTCCTTTGACTAGAATGAAGCAGATAACATCGAAATTAAGGCTCTATTTCTTTTCTTTTTTTTTTTAATCTTAAAATTAACAAATATATTAACAAATCATCCAAAAGCACAACATTTTTCAAAACACAAAAAGGGTTCACCTTTCTGTACATCAGAAAACTTTTTCAAATTAATAAACGAAAAAAAAATCTTCTAAAAGACATTAACAAATATATCCTTAATTTTCCAAAGATCACTTTGGTTGATATAGGAAGAAATGATAAATTATATTGTACTCGATCCATCTCTCTACAATCCAATGAGTGGATAGAAAAAAAGGTACTAAGATATAACTTTGACTTTGGAGTAAATTTACCAAGTAATACTGCAAAAATTATCAGAATGATTTAAACTAAATCACATAGTTATAGATGGTATACATGCCAACTATAAGCGTGACACAAACTGATTTGTAATAGAATATGCAACACATATTGGGAATTTGCTGCTTCCGAACATCGGCCAACGAGTCGGGAGCTCTCAAATTTTTTTGGATTGATTAACACACCAATCATTCAAGGAAATTGGGGGGGATTATTGTAGGGCTTGAATACTGACAGGCCCTAAAGGTGCATGCCTACCGACGAGCCAAAAGCACTTATTTCAAATTTGCATGGATTGATTGGCACACCAATCATCTAAGAGAATTGGAGAGCTACTATAGGGTTTGGATACTAATGGGCCTTAGATGAGCCTATCGACAAGCCCAATGCACTTATTTCAAAGTCTCATAGATTGATTGATACACCAATTGTCAAAGGGAATTGGGAGCTACTGTAGGGCTTGGATACCAACAGGCCCTTTCACCAGTGAGTCGAGATGACCGCCAAAGATATGGAGAATCATGGGTCATTAAGGACCCGATGGCCTAGTGTCCCGACGGCCCACAACCCAATCAGCTACCAGGATCTTAGTGCACATTCACTAAATGAATGTTGCAAAGTAGCTGATTCCTCCTTTGCCAGCTCAACTAACCATATGAAGGAAATCTCAACGTCAGATAACAATTTCTTGCCGGAAGTCCCTTGAACCCTAAGGAGATGTCAGCCTAAGGAATTCAAATGATCCTCATAGGTATGCAATTTGTCCCTTAGCTAAACTTTGCTAAAATTTTCTTTCACCATTTTCTTGCTAACTTGAGCATCGAAGTGGCTTCATCAAATCTCACCAGTAAACCCTTCCAACCATTTTCTTCTTTTGCAAATTCATCCCTTGAAGGTAGTCTTTAGGCCATTGGAGGTTCTTGCACCAACAAGTAGAATGAATTATGTACGAGAAATTTATTAAGCGGCATCCAAATTGTTATGAGTCTAGTATAAGAGATTTTAGGATAACTTAGAGATAATATCTTATCACATTAAAAATCACATTAGAAGTGCTTTATTTTAGTTAGGTCTTGTTTGGTTCGCGGAATAGACTCATGAAATGAAATGATTATTCCTATAGAATAACCGTTATTTTATTTGATAAGAGCTTATTCTTAGGAATAGTTGGAATAAGTATTCCCTTACGAAGATGAATAGGTATTCCTCTAAAAAATAAGAAGAATAGGTATTCCTTGAACAATTGACAACATTTTCAAAAAAAAACCCCATTTATTTTTTATTTTCTTTCTAATTTTAAAAAAAAATGTTGAATTTCAGTGGGTGGCTGCACTACTCCAATGGGTGATCGACCACCCATTGAAGAACACGGGGGTGGCCGCACCACCCTTGGCCACCTCCGAACGACATAGGGGGTGTCTATGGCCACCCCCAGTGCTCATTGAGAGTGGCCAGGCCACCCCTGATCCTAATTCGGGGGGTTGGTACGGCCACTCCGTGTTCTTCAAATGGGTGGCTGACCACCCATTGGGGTGGTGCAGCCACCCACTGAAATTCAAAGCTATGATTTTTTTTTTTTTTAATTTGAGTTATAAAAATAAATAAGAAATAAAATAGGATTTTTTAGTAATTTTGATTCAATTTCAATTAGAGCATATATATATATGTACAAAACCAATGAATAAGAATAACTATTTCATTCCAACCTAGGAATAAGTTCCTGTCCCAAGCAGGGAAGGAAATTCTCATAAAAGCCGTTGCTCAAGCGATCCCTACCTATACTATGAGCGTCTTTCTTCTCTCCAAAACGCTACTTCGCGATATAAATGCCATGTTACAGAGATATTGGTGGAGTCATCACGAGAAGGAAAAAGGGATACATTGGGTGAAGTGGGAACGAATGGGTATCTCTAAATCTAAAGGTGGGCTAGGTTTTAGAGATCTGGAGTGCTTTAATAAAGCTTTGCTCGCCAAGCAGTGTTGGAGGATCCTTCAGCAACCGGACTCCCTTCCTGCAAAGATATTTCGAGCAAAATATTTTCTGCATGGGTCTTTTCTTACCGCCCCAGTGGGTCGTCGCCCTTCTTTGGTATGGAAGAGCCTCTGTGAGGCTAGGTTTCTCCTTCAGCAGGGTCTTCAGTGGCGTGTGGGGAATGGAGAGCAGATTCGGATAGGGAAGGACAAATGGATTCCAGGTTCCTCAGCTCCTCTGCCTGTACTTTCTAGTTGTGGACTTAATGATGAGTCACGGGTTGCAGCTCTCATTGATTGGAACACGAAAAGCTGGCGGGCACAATTGGTCCAAGATCTGTTTGGCGCGATGACTGCTGAGGTGGTATGTCAACTTCCCCTCAGCTCTTTTGCAAATGTTGATCGGCCCTTTTGGCCTTTCTCTGCTTCTGGAGAACTTACTGTGCAAAGCGCCTACCATCTACACAAACAGTACCAAGCTGATGCTGTGGGGGAAAGCTCTGGTCAAGGTTCATTTGGCTCTCTCTGGAAAAATATCTGGAAGCTACAGGTCCCTCACGCCATACGTGTCTTCTTGTGGAGAGCCTGTTCAAATGCTTTAGCAACTAAAGATACACTATTCAGACGTGGGATAACGATAGATCCTCTTTACCCAATTTGTGGAGTTGTGCGAGAGACCACAGGACACATTCTATAGGGATGTCCGGCTGCGAAGGAAGTTTGGTCACTGTGCTGTGGATGGATTCAGAAACGCAGCGTGGAGTCTGATGTTTTTACAAATATAGTACCGCACCTTATGGGCTGTTTGGATCCATCCGAAATGGAGATTTTCTCAGTAGTGGCTAGGCAGATCTGGTTCAGCCGGAATGCAAAAATACATGGAAGGTCGAGTCCATCCTCCACGGCAATTGTGGTCTCAGCAGTCCAGTCCTTAAAGGAATTCCATGATGCAAATCACAACTCCGAGACTCCCGCAACAGAATTTCTCCCCAGTCCTCTACGATGGCAACTTCCTCCGCCGGGATTTGTCAAAATAAATTGGGACGCTGCAGTAGATCGTGTGCAATGCAGAATGGGAATGGGGCTTGTAGTCAGGAACTATTTGGGAGAGGTTTTGGCGTCGTTTTTTGCTCCAAAAGGATGCACATCTGATCCGGAAATAGCCGAAGCCACTGCAGCTCTACGTGCGGCTACTCTATGCCACGATTTAGGATTGCATAAGGTGATCCTGGAAGGTGACGCTCTCCAAATAGTCCGGGCTTTAAATACTGAAGGCACCCATTGGAGCAGATATGGTCATATCACAGAAGAGGCCCGTAGTCTATTGTCTTGTTTACAATCTTGGCAAGTGGTTCATGTTAGACGCCAATTCAATGGCGTGGCTCATAGCCTTGCTAAACATGGCTTGGCTAGTAGGGAGGAAGTTCTACTCCATGATGTAATACCGGATTGTATTATGAATTTTGTCTCTCAGGAGCGTTGTACGTAAGTGAATTATAAATGAGAAGCGCCCCTTTTCTTTCAAAAAAAAAAAAACTATTTCATTCCAACCTCATCTATTTTCAGTAATAATTATTTATTTTCCTGATGAAATATCTATTTCACATACCAAATAATGCCTTAGTCTTTCATTAATTTTCATTGGAATTAGGATTTAAATATTAGAGATAATATCTTATCATTAGGAGTAGTTAATTCCACCAAGTGTTTTATTTCTACTATGCACTATAATTAACTTCTCGAATTCTCTCATTCACTTGCCGGTAAAGAAAATTTAAAGGCACCAACAAGTGAATGAGCTAGAGAGTTAGAGAAATTAATTATCAAACGTTTACGCTTGTTAATTGGGAGGTTTAGGTTTCTTAAACTACCCTAAATTATGGAAGCCTAACTTTTTCGAATTATCCTACCAAAACATACATTGATTTAGACTTTCTTTTTTTTTTTTTTCAGAATTTGGACTTCAAATTTATTTAGAAGCCCTTCACGTACTGATATATATAGGCCGTAACTAAGTTATCATTCGTCTCTATGTTAGCCCGTGAGTTTTATGCATAGTCTCGGCCAGGCTACATTTTGTCATGCCTGAGAGAAGGACCACGTACATACCTTGCTTCATTCAAGGGCAAACATCTCAATGGAATTAATTATAATCATTGACAGGCTTCAAAGAAGACCAGCCTTCAAAGGAAAGAAAAAAAAAAAAAACTATGAATATTGACGAATAAGCTTCATATATGCAAAATCAATCGGGGTTCGTGGCTTTCAAAAACAGTTACTTCTAAATCTTAAATTTATGAAATTGTACGTTAGATTATGTTATATTAATCGCTCGCCTTTATAATTATTATTTGATGCGGGACTTGACCTCTCACACTCATCTTTATATATTTCCCGACATTTAAAGTCGGAAAATAGTAGATCGGTGTAGGAAGTTATTTTTCACGACCGGATAAATAAAGTTAGTGTGATTTTGGGCTGAACAAAAATTAGCTACAAACTAATTTGTAGCAATTAACTACAAACTAGTCTAATAAAATGACATATGTCTTTTAGCAAGTGAGAAACACATGTTTCTTATTAATGCTATTAAAAAAAGCATGTGAGAAGCACATGCTATTAAAAAAATATGTGTTTTTCACATGCTAATGGACACATGTCATTTTATTAGACTGGTTTGTAACTAATTGCTACAAACCAATTTGTAGCTAATTTGTGTCCTTTTGGGCTACTCATATCTTACATTTAGTCTGCTTATAATAAATCTGTTATTTAATCGGTGTTCTACATGGTAAGCGGAAGATGATGTCATAGATAAATTTTTTTTTTTTTTTTTATGACTGTGTAAGTTTATAGCGTTGTGATATGGTTATCTACGCTTTATGCTATTGATGGTAGTTAAAGCTCATGATTTATAAGATTTTTTTGTTCATGACTTGTTATCAATAGATTATGAAATATTATTCACATTATATATATATATATATATTAGCCCTTTCATTCATTTTCTTGATCATTTAATTTCATGTTTTAAACTGGTTTAATTACGTGGATATGATATATGTTGCCAAGTATCTTCTGACACTTGCAGGCTTCGAATGTGGCATGCCTTGAAATGGACTCAAAAGCGCACCAAATGGTCCCTTGGAATGAAAGCTTAGCTACATATATATATAGATATGGGCATGAAACAAAAAGTACACGGAAAGTTGAGATTTACAAACATACAAAATTCATTCTCTGCCAAAACCCACGCCTCGAATCATGACTACTCTATAATATCCCCAAAAAAGTAGTTGTTGGTGGAGTGGGACGGGGCATGGGTGCTCTTTCATATCTCTATCTCTTTCTTGTTCATCTTTGTGTAAATATGTAATGTGAAAGAAGCAAATTAGTGTAGGAGTTGTTATATACCATGAAATTAATATTTGTACCACAATTATAACCAATCGATCCAAACGTTTTCGGTTGGACCAACTTCATAGTTATCGATCGGGATACTACATTTCAACTAGTTTTACGGGATAGTACCGACATGCTTGTTTGTGTTTTTGTTTTCTGTTGGCAAGACAAAAATATTAAGAAATTTTAATGTAAAATACAAAACACTTTTTTATAAATGTCTTATTCTCTTGTTATAAGAATGTTTTAACAAAATAGGTGTCTAACTTTTGTAGATGTAAGAGCTAACTTATTATTTATAAAATTTATATAAATAAAAGAAAGATTAAGAAGGCCACAATAGGTGGTTGCATAGCCACCTCAAGCTAGTCAAGGTGGCTGTGTCCTTGTCAGGCCGATTGCGTAGCCACCCTAATATGCTTGGGGTAACCGCGTAGCCACCCCTGTTTAATGGGAGAACTAGAATTTTGGTTCACATAAGGGAATATTAAAATATAGAGACAAAAATTAATTAAAAATATTAAATAATATAATCGATGAAATAAATAAATAATTCAAAAAATTTGAGATATAGTTTAAAACATATAAATGTAACTTGTAATTTATGTTTCCAAGCTTAGGGTTAATTGATTTAGTTTTCCTCGACAAGTTTTTATATTTTGAAATTACTGCATGATTTTTCATTGCTAGATTAAAACGACGCCATATTTTTTAAAATTATCTTTGTGAACAATTATAGTTAATTAATTGGTTAACACAGTCCTTTTTATAGTTATGCTCTTTGAATTTGGTATTTATTATTAGGATGATAATAATTTAAAAAAAACAAAAGAGAAATCTTTCTTAAGCAATGATTTACTGGTAAATTCGCTAAATCTCCATCAAAATAAACTCGTTTAGAATTCAATTGAGATAGAATCAATGTTCGATCTCCATAATCTTTTATATATATATATAAAGTAATTAATTTAAAAGGACAATCTAAATATAAAATTTTGTTACTTAATAGTAAATTTAAAAATAAATCAACGTAAAAATTTGATTATGTAGTTAAAAATTTTCAAAAGAGAGAAATTATTTGTAATAAAGTGACGTTTGTTATTGAAGATTGGGCGAAACTGTGAAGTTGAGAGAAGAAATACTATCCGGGCAGGGAAGGTGGGCTACTTTTGTGGGTAGGAAGGGAGAAAGGTGTTTTTTTTTTTTTTTAAATTTTAAATTTTTTTAATTTTATAATTTTTTTTTAAAAAAATAATGATACTTGGTAAATCTAGTATTGATGATTGGTAAATAATTTTTTTTTTTTTTTAACGGGTAATTGTACAAGCATTCTACAACTTGGCTCAAATTGTTGCACGTGTACGTTTCCCATCGCACAAGCCGCCTAACCCTCCCTCCAAAAAGCACACATTTCCCTCCCTATAACATTTTGGTTAAGGATTTTCGGTGAATTGTGACGCTATAATTGCTTTAGAGCATTTTTAGTATATGTCTTATATGTTGTTTTTTTTTCTAAATTTTTTTTAAAAAAAGGTCAAAAAGTCACAAAAAATATCCAAACAGATTTTTGATCTGTTCCCTAAATCCTGAAATTGTTATAGAGCAATCAAATGCATTGGGTTGCATTATAGCTTCCCAATGCTTCATTTTAATCATAAAAAAACTCTTTCTTCTCACGCTGTACCGTACACGCATCCTTCTTTCTTCATCATCTTTGTTCCAAGCAAGCAGATTTATGGAGAGAAAGAAGATGGAGAGGAGAGGGAGAGACATGAGAGAGAAACACAGATGAGAGAGAGAGAATTGCAGATGAGAGAGAGAGAAACGCAGATAAGAGTGAGAGAGAAGATGGAGACGAGAGACAGATAGAGAGAAGTACAAAGAAAAGAAAAGCTTCCCGAAGAAAGAAGAAAAAAAAAAAAAAAAAAAAAGGTAAAAGTAACAAAAAAAATTTTATTTTAATGATATAAGAAAATACTTAAAAAATCTAATATGGGGTGAATTTAAATAAGAAAACAAAAAATAATTTAATTTTTTAAATTTTTTGAAAAAAATAGTTAAATACCTGCCGAAAATGCTCTAAACAAGTTTCCCCCTCCATATAATTGCTTTCCCTCCCATAAAGCACATGTTTCCCTTTTGAGTACAGGACACTAACTGTTTTTGACTCTTTGATAAGTTTGTTCAGTATTTCGTCACATATAACATTTAAAATAGGAGCCCTCGATCTTTTTCTCTTTTT
Organism: Betula pendula; assembly: GCA_900184695.1. Classification (NCBI taxonomy): domain Eukaryota; kingdom Viridiplantae; phylum Streptophyta; class Magnoliopsida; order Fagales; family Betulaceae; genus Betula; species Betula pendula. Next base: position 50,619 of record FXXK01000404.1, read on the forward strand.
ATTTTTTATTTTTTTATAGGGTGGGCAATCGGAGATAAAAGGACAAACTATTCCTAGGCCGCCTATTCGGTCACCTCTGTTTTAGTCTGAAAACATTTTCCCAAATATAAACTCCACTAGACAAAAAACAAGAAAAAGAAAAAAATCCCATAAAATTGTTGTTACATTTATATCACATCAAAATACTTTTTTCAAACCAAAAACAAAAAACTTCCCTCAAAACACATAAACAAACATTTGCATATCTTTAATTTCCCTAGCTTGGTGCATTGTTGGCCATGGATTGCTGCTTACGCTTCTTTGGCTTGTCTTTCCCACCCCTCTTGCTTTGGTCCTTATTTTATTTTGGATGGAGAAGGTGAAACAATGATGGACATGCTTCAATCCAATTGAAAACGTGTAGCTTGGAAGGAGAAGAAAAAGTAGGAAAGATTTTTTCCTATTTTTATGTGCTCAAGTTGTCGACTCCTCCTTTCTTGTTTGCCTATAAAAGATCCTCTTTCTAATGGATTATCACTCATCCTACATTTTCTTCTCATTCTCATTCTCTTTGGTTGAGCAAAGGAAGGAGGTATACACCAATTCTCTCTCTCTTTGCTCTCTTTTTTCTTTTATTTACTAAACCAGCTGCTCTCTCTATGCTTTGCTTTCTTTGGGGAATTTTTTTTTTTCTTTTTAATCCAGTTTCAGTTGAAATAAACCACAATGTTTGATCTTTTGGTTTCAAATTATATAACTCAATTGCAACCCCCAATTTATAACTCAATTTATCAACTCTTTATTCTTTTATTCTTCTTTTTTTTTTTTTTCCTATAAAAAGAGTCAAAACATTACAAATAACTTTTTACACAAAAAAACTCAAAACTACTTTCACATTTGCATTACATCAAAACATCTTTTTCAACCAAAACACAAAAAATATATCTTAAAAAGATTTATCAAACACGGATTTAGCTTAAGTGCTATAAAAAAAAGTACAACATAGGTGTTGCAGTTTTTTTAATGGTTAATATATCCAGTTTTAAGTTTTTTATGAGAAATAAAGAAAAAATAAAGTTTAATCTAAACCATTAAAAAAACTACATCATAAATTTTTTTTAGGGCACCTAATCCTAATCCATCAAAACACAACATAGACTGGCAATATATATATGTGCTTAAACATGATATATATAGAAAGAGTGTCATTAAATATCATTTTACTGACTATTTGCTAATTCTCATCCACCTTGAATTCATATTCAACTTACATGAATTGAATATTTTGTTCTATACATGCTTAATTCTGTTGTTCTTTTCTTCTTCTTCTGTTTTTTTTTTTTTTTAAAAAAAAAATTTTACAGTGATCATGATGTTATGGACATCCTTGCTTTTTCTGGCCATCATGGCCACAAGTTCAATTGCTTCAATGGGCAAACAGACGTACATAATTCACATGGACAAGACCAAAATCAAGGCGTCCGATGATACTCCCGGAAATCCCAAACAATGGTACGAAATTGTGATTGATTCCATGTCTGACGAAGAAGAAGAAGAAGAAACATCACCCCTTGAACTTCTTTATATCTACGAAACCACCATTTCCGGTTTTGCCGCCCAGCTCTCAACAAAACAGCTCGACTCCTTGAAAAAGCTCGACGGCTTTCTCTCCGCTACTCCCGACGAAATGCTAAGCCTCCACACCACCCACACCCCTCAGTTTCTTGGCCTACAAGCCGACGAAGGACTTTGGAGCGCTGCCAGCCTGGCTTCAGACGTGATCGTCGGCGTTGTGGACACCGGAATCTGGCCGGAACATGTCAGTTTCAAGGACTCAGGCTTCCCCCACGTGCCCGCTCGTTGGAAAGGCGTTTGCGAGGAAGGCACAAACTTCTCTGTGTCGAGCTGTAACAAGAAACTCATTGGTGCAAGAGCCTTCTTCAAAGGGTACGAGGCCATTGCCGGAAGAATTAATGAGACGGTGGATTATCGATCCCCTCGGGATTCCCAAGGCCACGGGACCCACACTGCTTCAACTGCTGCTGGAAATCTTGTGCACGGTGCAAGTTTTTTCCGCCTAGCAAAGGGCGTCGCCAGCGGAATGAGGTGGCCATGACCCTCTCTTTTGAAAGTTTTATTTATTTTTTCTTTTGAAAGAAATTAGTTTTGTTTACTATACTATATAAATAGTTAAATTTATATATTTGGACCAAACTAATTAATTAAGTTTGACCTTATTTCAAAAAAAAAAAAGCTTAGTCTTTGTTTCTATTATAACAAAAATGATCTTATATTCAAACTTTACACAGTCCAAATGGCAAATATATCATGAGTAATAACTCTAATTTGTCATTTAAAAAAAGAAAAAAGAAATGTAAATTCAGTGTATGTTGTTTATACCTTATTTACAATTAGCACCATATGATATTAGAATGTTTTGAGAGCTCCTAAGGTATGCATAAATAATAAATTAATCTTTATTGTCAAACTTCGTCAAAAAACTTGACTGGTTTTATAAGTGTGCTACGTTAGAGTTAATAAAATTACGACACATGTCATTCATAATAAAAAAATATATTAAAATTAAAAATTAAAATTAACAACTTACAAACTAAAAAAAATTAAAATTTTAAAATGAGCCACGCCAGCCAAGGGCGTGGCTCGGCTACCCCCTATTTTAATCCCTTACTTTTTTTTTTGAAGTTTTTTAATTATATTTTTATTGTTTCTTTTCTTTTATTTATTTTTGGTTAATATTAAATGGATATTAATTTTATTTTTTATATATATTAATTTAATATTTATTTTTAATATATTTTAAATTTATATTTTGGCTTCCAATCATATATTTCTCATTTATGTTTTGGTCTCCTTTTACAAATTTCTGCTCTATCCCTAGGTATACATCAAGAGTTGCAGTTTATAAAGCGTGCTGGCCATCAGGCTGTGCCAATTCTGATATATTGGCAGCCATAGACCAAGCTGTCACCGATGGGGTCGACGTGCTGTCACTCTCTTTAGGAGGCCTCTCCAGGCCATATTATGGCGACAGTGTTGCAATAGCCTCATTTGGAGCAGTCCAAAATGGGGTTTTTGTTTCTTGCTCCGCAGGCAATTCAGGCCCTTCTAGTTCTACTGTAGGCAATACCGCACCATGGATCATGACCGTTGCTGCAAGCTACATCGACCGAAGCTTTCCAACAAAAGTGAAGCTTGGGAATGGGCAAACTTTTGAAGGGTCATCTTTATATTCTGGCAAGCGGACTAATAAGCAACTACCACTTGTATATGCAAGAACTGCAGGTGGCCAAGGAGCAAATTTGTGTATAGATGGTTCCCTATCGCCAAAGCTTGTAAAGGGAAAGATTGTTGTTTGCGAGCGAGGAATAAACAGTCGGACTCAAAAGGGTGAGCAAGTGAAAAATGCAGGAGGGGCTGGAATGTTATTACTCAACACTGAAGATGAAGGTGAGGAGCTTTTTGCTGACCCTCACATTTTGCCAGCCACTTCTTTAGGAGCTTCTGCAGGTAAAGCCGTCAAGAACTATGTAAGCTCGGCTAAAAATCCAACGGCATCGATCGTGTTCAAAGGAACGGTTTACGGCAACACTGCACCAGCAATGGCAGCGTTTTCGTCTCGAGGGCCAAGTTTTGTTGGACGGGATGTGATCAAGCCTGACGTGACAGCACCAGGTTGTTAATTAATTACTACTTATTTTAAAAATTTAAATTAATAGGAAGTGATTAATTTAATAATTTAATTTATATTATAACACAGGTGTAAACATATTGGCTGCTTGGCCATCGAAGACTAGCCCATCTCTGCTCAAGAGCGACAAAAGAAGTGTCCTTTTCAATATAATTTCAGGGACTTCCATGTCTTGTCCTCATGTCAGTGGCTTAGCTGCGCTTCTTAAATCTGTGCACCAAGGTTGGTCATCTGCAGCCATCAAATCCGCGCTAATGACAACAGCTTACACAGTAGACAACAAACGTGGTCCAATTTCAGATGTTAGTTCTAATACCTCTGCACCTGCCACACCTTTTGCATTTGGTTCAGGCCATGTTGATCCACAAAGTGCTGCTGATCCAGGGCTAATCTACGACATCACATCAAAGGACTACCTTAATTATTTGTGCAGCCTGAATTATACCTCTTCTCAGATAGCTTTGTTGTCAAGGGGGAATTTCACTTGTCCTAATAAAGCAGTTTTTGAGCATGCAGGCAACTTGAATTACCCTTCTTTTGCTGTTATTTTGGATAAAAATGCCCCAAAAAATGTGGCATACAAGAGGACAGTGACGAATGTTGGGACCCCGAAGAGTACATATGTGGTGAAAGTGGATGAACCAGCTGGTGTATCAGTGATCGTTGAGCCAAGGAGTTTATCTTTTGAAAACTTGGGTGAGAAGTTAAGTTACAGTGTGAGGTTTACTGCTTTGGGGGGAACACAAATTTCTACCAAGTTCTCTTTTGGGTCTTTAATTTGGATGTCTGAATTATACACAGTAAGAAGTCCAATAGCAGTAACTTGGCAATAATTTCAAAATTAGAACAGCTTTTAAGCTGGAAGTATTTGAAGAAGAAACAAGAAGTACTTGGTGAAATTCACCAAAAGCTTTATATGTTGAAATTGCATTATCATGTTATATGTGCTTAATTAGAGCACAGAAAATTCTTATATATGGATCTTAAAATGATGGTCATAACCCCTGAAAGTTGGAGATGTTGAATCACTTCTTGTTAAATTTGGATGTATGGACTGTATCTTAGTAATCCTATCTCCAGCCAACCATATCAGATCAATTTCATGAATCATTAAATTCTCTAATACTAGGATTCTTCTAATTATTTTCATACAATTTGTTAATAAGGTGGATTTTTGAATTAGCGTGGCGTAGTGAGAAGTTGAATCAATAAGCACAATAACTCACCAATCTTCTACAAATCCAAAAATAATGAGGGAATTGCTAGAAAATTGAAGAAAAATCACCACTTGATTGTTTTTTATTGAGAAAACTAAAAAATAAAAAGTCTAGTCGGCTACGCCCTCCTTATTGAGCTTAAACAGAAGTAGGGTCGCACTTCGAAAGAAACATTGCATTCTCGATTGAACTTTTTGAAATAGATTTTTGAATTTCTATTGACGAACCGTTTTGACCTAGTAAACGTAAGAATTAGACAATTTTCATGAACTACAAATCAGTATCCCATTGAATAAGATTTTGAACGCCATAAAGATTGTATTCATTCGATATTGGAATCACAAGATATTGCCATTTACTACAATTGGTCTGCATCATTCTCTTTGGATGGGAGAGAATTCGTCTTCGAAATCGAATTGTCTTTGCCTTGATATTTTGGATGAGAGGAAAGCTTGGGAAGCAGGCTGATGTGGGCTCATTGAGTGCCCCGCCCGTGTAAGCATCTTTCATTAATAGGCTTCCGATGAACCATTTGTATAGTGGCCTTGGTCCAGCATTAGACGGCCACAGGGTCTTTTGGGCCTCTTGGGTCCGATGGGCTGATTGTTGTCACAGTACACTATGGGCCTGGATCTGATTTGGAGTCCATCCCCTTCATGCTCCACAATTTCATGGTGAAATACAAGTTGGGCTAATTGCCCTTCTTGTTATAAAATAGGATGAGTTATCCACCGCCGAGTCGTCGACCTTCTGAATAGTATAGCATGGGTGATAGACTTGGGCCTCAATAGGCTAAGTCGTCGACCCTCCCGAGTAGAGCATTGATTGGGTTGTGGGCCTTCAATAGTTGAATATGTTGGCTCTCCTTTGGCCGAATTTGTTGACAAAAATATTATGGTTTTTTCTTGTTAACGTTTCTTGACCCTCTTGAGTTGACATGCTTGTGCTATATAGGCTGATAGTTTTTTTTTTTTAAGCTATATAGGCTGATAGTTAACAATGAGAAATGTTAGATTTATAAATTTTTTTTTTTTTTAAAGTGATGTAACACAAAATAATTGAATTTTTTAAAATTTAAATTTACTTTTTAATCATGATGTGCCGCATTATTTTTTTAAATTTTTTTTTTTTTTTTTTGTAAAAATTTTTGTAGTCTAGCATTCTTCGTGAACAATTTGCCCTCAACAATACTGTGCTAAAATATGAATAAAAAATAACTGAAAGAGTATTTGCAGAGAGAAGAGGGGGGAGAAAATTTTAGGTGGAGCTCATAAGTGAATACACTGATGCTAAATTTTCATCAGATCAACCTACAAATCTGCCACCAAATTTATTATTATTTTATTTTTATCTGCCACCAAATTTTGAGGCGAAGGATGAGTTGTCTAAATTAACTTTGCATAATCGTCATTTGTCAATCCAATCATAATTTCAAACTTCTCGAAGGTTTTTTGACCTTTTGCGGCTTTGCCTAGAAATAAATATATACCTACTACTGAGAATTATTTACCGAGAATAACATGTACAGCCCATGTGGAACGTAACAGCCATTCAATTCCATGTTTTGGGTCTGAATCCATCTTGAGTGATGAGTCATTACCATTTTTTTTTCTTTTTTAGAACATTATTAATTTTGGTTCATGTAGTTTAAGGTTGTAACAAATAGGCCTATTGAATTTTAACAAGTGACTAAAGACTCTTTGGGAGCAAGAAAAAAATAAAATAAAAAACAAAATAGATCTCGTCTTTAGAAAAGTTGGACAAAATTTGTTACTATATCACATCAACATAAATTATCATTGATAACACGTCCATTTAATAAAAATAAAATTATATTATATATATATATATGGAAAAAAAAAGTCAATGAAATTTAATATATATATATATATGGAAAAAAATAGAAGTCAATGAAAGGCTTCATTGACTTCTATTTTTTCCATATATATATATATAATTTATTTTTATTATAAATGAGACGTGTTACAATATAATTAATGTTGATGTGATATATTAACAAATTTTGTCCAACTTTTCTAAAGACGAGATCTATTTTGTTTTTTATTTTATTTTTTTCTTGCCCCCAAAGAGTCTTTAGTCACTTGTTAAAATTCAATACTTCATTGATTTTTTTTTTTTTTTTTTTTTTTTTTATCATTTGGAAGTAGTTTGACCACCTCCAATGGTTATAAAAGGATGGTTCGACCACTCCCAATGTAACGACCAGGAAAAGCGCTAGTCACATCTGTACTATAACCCCAAAATGACTAGTCAATTTTAGAATTTTCTTTATAATCACTTATAAGCCCAGTTTCACTTAGTAACTAGGCGATGTGGAACTTAACACTCATGACTCTTTTTATAAATCACCAAATCTATGTAGACTATTTCTCATCTTCTCAATATGGGACCGGGGTGTTACACACAAGCCCAGAGATAGCTATATATCCATTTCTTACTCATTTATTACTTATCTTTATATAAGAGACGTTCAAATTTTCTATTGAATTTGTATGGTTCCATATATTTAATAATAGATTTGTACATATCTTTATTTAGAGATAAATAAAAAATAAATAAGAAAATGAAAAAAAAAAAATTATTTATCATTTTTCAAACAACAAGGAACAAAACAAATTTATTACTATGCCTAAACTCAAAACAAATTTATTACTATTTACTCTAAAAGTATATAGTCACTCTTTAGACAGCATTGTCACAACCTGCTGGACAAATTTAACCATTTTCTCCTTTTTTCACTAATTACGTAAGAGGCAGCCCTTTCGTGCTCCAGTGAACGTTGAAAAGAAAAGGAAATTATTATCTAAACAAAGCGCTTTCATACCTCAGCTGTCAGCTCTACGGGGGATGGAAATGAACTGGTAGCTTTGGTTGTATCTTTCCGGGGGGAGTAGAAAATCAGAGGTATAAAGCTGGAAATACCCGGTTGTCCTTTGAAGTTGAAGCCGCTGCATACGTTCTTTACACGGCGAAGATTGCCCAGGAGAAAAGTCTCTCTCTCTGAAATTCTTTTTGTAATTTCCCAGAACGTTCCTTATACCCTTCTTTGGTGATCGAACGTTGTAAGGTATCAAAACCCTATTTTTTCTGTTTTGGGCATTCATTGTTTGCTTCTTTGTCGCTGAGAACCAAACCCCATCTTGATCCGCTCTGTAATCTTTTGCTATTCTGTGTCTCTTTTTTGGTTTCTTTTTCTGTGTATCTTCGTTTTGATCAGTATTATTTGGATTTAATTCCAGTATATCTGTTTCAGTGTTTGTGTTGTCCTTGGAATAAACCCATTACCCATATGATATGTTCTGTAGTATATGGTGTTACCAACAATTACTCATCATAAAGAAGCCAAAATTTAGTGTTTGTTAATGGATAATTATGGTTCATCATCTTCATACCCAAACCACAATCCCTATGAATACCCACCACCACCAAATTCCGATCCATACCCTCCCCCTCCTTATCCTTACCCATACAATGCCGCGCCGTCTTACCCTAATGCATACCCACCACCACCTTCACCCTGTTCCCATTCAGGCCCTTTAGAATATCACCACCATCCTCCTCCTCCCCCCCATCCATACCCATATCCGGTTACACCAATTTCTCATGTTCCTCCTCAACCAACCCTTGAACCCCATAGTAGCTTTCAATATGGTCCCCCCCATTACCATTATCAACAATACCCGTCTCCTGAAATTTCAGGCCTGTCCCAAGCCCCTCCCATTGCAAATAGCTTCTCCAATCATCTCCGGCAGGATAGTTCCAGTTCTATAGGAATTGGGTCGTCTTTGAATGTTGATAGTATCAATGATCCCATCCCTTCTCGCCCTTCTGCTTACCCGCCTTTGGATGATCTCTTGAGCAATGTTCATTTGTCTGATAATCACCCTGCTCCCTCGGCACCTTCTGTGCCATCATTGACGAGTGCCCCTCCTAGTGCAAGGTATGATAAGAATGGAGAGTTTTATGGCCATCCTAATGACTCGTTTTCGAGTGGTTGGGAGGGGTCTCATTCAGGTCCGATTAATTCATCTGGATATTCTGCTTATGGTTGGGAGGGGTCTCATTCAGGTCCGATTAATTCATCTGGAAATTCTGCTTATGGCCACTCGAGCTCATTCAATGGGTCACAGCATAGTCAGAGCATGCAGATTGTGCCACATCAGAATAAAGGGTCATTGAAGGTGTTGCTCTTACATGGGAATTTGGATATTTTGGTTGATCATGCGCGTAACCTTCCAAATATGGACATGTTCCATAAAACTTTGGGAGGTATGTTTGCCAAATTACCAAGGAACCTGGGCAACACAGTTGAAGGCCACATGAATCATAAGATCACCAGTGACCCTTATGTTTCAATTTCAGTATCAAATGCTGTGATTGGGAGGACTTTTGTAATTAGCAATGATGAAAATCCTGTTTGGAAGCAACATTTCAATGTTCCTGTTGCGCATTATGCTGCTGAAGTGCATTTTCTTGTTAAAGATAGTGATGTAGTGGGGTCACAGCTTATAGGAGTCGTGGCAATTCCAGCGGAACAGATATATTCAGGTGCAAGGGTTGAAGGAACCTACCCAATCCTGAATAATAGCGGGAAGCCTTGTAAGCCCGGAGCTGCCTTGAGTCTTGCAATTCAGTACACCCCGATTGAGAATCTGAGCATTTATCATCATGGAGTTGGGGCAGGCCCTGATCACCTTGGAGTTCCTGGAACATACTTTCCTCTCAGGAAAGGAGGAACTGTAACTCTTTATCAAGACGCTCATGTTCCAGATGGGTCCCTTCCGAACCTGAAGCTTGACCGAGGGATGTATTATGTACACGGGAAGTGTTGGCATGACATTTTTGATGCGATACGCCAGGCCCGCCGTTTGATTTACATTACAGGGTGGTCAGTGTGGCACAAAGTTAGACTGGTCCGGGATACTGATAATGGTTCAAATTGCATCCTAGGGGAGCTTCTGAGGTCCAAGTCCCAGGAAGGAGTAAGAGTACTGCTTCTTATTTGGGATGACCCTACATCAAGAAGCATTTTGGGTTACAAAACGGTGAGTAACTTACCTTGAGAAATATACCATGGCATTTCAGGGTATAGTGTGCCTCAGTTTCTGGATCATACTTATTAAGACATATCATTAGTTATGCTGTACCAGATTTGGGTATAAACCAATCATTAAAATGTAATCTCTTTTACGGCCTAACCTGGAGCTTGAGTTTCAAATTTTTGAAATAAAAATCTGTTGCATGGCAAGATAGCATGTCTTTTGTGTATGTAGATGGTCGTACTCATGTGTAGTGTTTTAGATTTTCTTTCGTTTGAGTTCTTTGGCGGAGCTTGATAAGTTTATTATCATAATCTATGATTTCTGGGGTTTCATCCCATGGCACCGCAAAATTACCTTCTTGAACTATTTTACATATTACTTCCCCTTTTTGTTTCTAATCAGAATGCTTTTTTAGATTTATTTATTTTTATCTAGTAAATCTCTTTATCGGCAGGATGGAATCATGCAAACCCATGATGAGGAAACTCGCCGTTTCTTCAAGCACTCTTCTGTACAAGTGCTACTTTGTCCTCGCAATGCCGGAAAGCGACATAGCTGGATCAAACAAAGGGTAAGACACGTTTTTATTTTTTTACTTCATTTTTTAGGTTATTTTTCATACTAGACATGACTAATGCTAGACAATTTTTTGCATCAGTGTTAATTTTCTTTCATATCATTCTTTAGAACTCCTAGATTGTTGGAAACCAGAGGGGGAAAAACTAATGGCACATTCTACATTATGGTGGCTAAATTTGGTATCTAGCATGTTAACTAACCCTAACCCAGGTTTGGCGTCTGTTGAAACATAATTGACCTTCCATATTAGAATAAGTAAGTCAAGGGATGGATTGTTAGGAGTAAATCATGAGATTGCACCAATCAATTTTCTTGATTTGATATTCAAATGTGAGACATTAATAATTGACTTTCTATTTTCAAATTGTTGAAATTCCTTTATAAATATGGGTTCCTTATAATGTGCTATATATTCAAGCCAATAATCAAACATGTAGCCCCTTTAGGGTTTGTGTACAGTGGACATAGGTCTCTAAGGTTGATTCACTTAAATATTTGTGTTTTCTATTTCTTTCTTCTTTAAAATATTCTTTCGCATATTTCTCAGTAGTTTATTTTATATTTAAATTTGAACATGGTACCAAAGCAGGTCGATTTGACTTCACTTCAATCTCTTTTCTTAAGTTGGTGATTTCTATCATCACCTTATCAAAGCAGATCCATTTGACTTTGATTCGATTTCTTTTCTTTTGTTGGTGATTTATATCATCACCTTATACAGCAAGTGTGGGCTAAAAACGTAATATGATTTATTTACTGTTTAAACTGCAATTATATTGTTTGGTAAAGTAAGGCATGCATCAATTTTCAAAACAAAACATTGTATAGGCTTTGGTTTAGAGCATGAGAAGAAAAAGTTGGCTTTGTAAATGTTCTTATCTGAAACTGTAATTGGTTCTATATGGAGTTCATTTGCAATTTTGAATATCTTCTTGCTTCTTGTATTATCAGGAAGTTGAAACAATATATACACACCATCAAAAAACTGTAATTGTGGATGCTGATGCTGGCAACAATAGAAGAAAAATAATAGCTTTCGTTGGAGGACTTGATTTATGCGATGGGCGATATGACACTCCACAGCATTCTATATTTAGGACACTCCAAACAGTGCATAAGGATGACTATCACAACCCTACTTACACGGTAATCTCTTAGCCCTTATTCCTCCTTGTGGTTGAACAACTGTTAGTAGCTATATAGCTCAGCAGTACCATACTGCTTGCTTGGCACAACTTTCCCCCCTCTCTCTCTCTCTCCAAATGAAATGGGGATTTGTAACAACTTTTATGTAAGGATCATATATGTTACAATTTGAACAAAACCTATATTGTTATTACTTCAAATTCGAACAAGCTGTTGTTAATAATGCATGGAACTTTTCTGCAAGAGTTTTAGATGTAGTGTGTTTTTAACAGTATCCATACTAAGTTATTGAGGAGACATTTTGAGGTACATTAATTTTCAGGAGTACATGTAGATCCCATGGTCTCTTCTTAAGCTTATTTTATAGAAGAAAGAAAGTATTATTCCTAATGGAGTTGATTACCTTGTCTCACGCGCCCCTCCCTCCAACCCGGCCCCCCAACGTAAAAGGAAAAGATTAGTACCAGAACTAACGACTTGAAAATTAAACTATATATTATATGATGAGATCCTAGATGTGATCTGATCCAAGGAGCAAATTAAACTCATTTCAAGTGCTAAGAAATTAAAGACCAAAAAAATTATTGTGGCATTAGTTTACCTGTTAGACAATCCTGTTTAGTCATTCAAATGTGCAAAGAAACACAGCTTGAAGAAATGCACATGAGGTTAGACCAATAAAATTGCAAGTGTATGCAAGGAATACTTGAATGCCCGAATTTAGTTTTTGGAGTCAAGAATCTGAAAAACTTGGTGGAATGTCCATCTAAAATGGCCAAGGAACTGCTATTCTAAGATATAGTTGTCTTCCAATTGTCTTGCAATAAAATTACAAGTCTACCCAACAAATGTTGCAATACTTCCTGGATTAGTTTTTGGACTCTAGCAATTGAAAAACTTGGGGAGTGTTTAGCTAAATGCCCTAGGAACTGTTATTTTCATACATAATTGTCTTCTAAAGCAATTAACTCTTTTTTTGTTGTGGGCTGTTACTTTGACAGGGTAACACTGCTGGTTGTCCACGAGAGCCGTGGCATGATTTGCACTCCAAAATTGATGGTCCAGCGGCATATGACGTTCTGACCAACTTTGAGGATCGCTGGTTCAAGGCTGCAAAACCCCATGGGATTAAAAAACTGAAAACTTCATATGATGATGCCTTGCTCAGGCTAGAAAGAATTCCAGACATCATAGGACTTTCCGATGCTACTTGGACTAGCAAGAATGATCCAGAAGCTTGGCATGTCCAGGTCAGAGGGTCTTAATTAATTGTTGAATTGCCCTAGGGCCTTGGATCAGGTCAAATGGATGTGTTGATTGCAAATTTTTTGGTAATGTGTGTTAGCTTACTGATGAAATTGTCTTGTTCATTTTCTTTGGTTTTCCAAAAATACAGATTTTCCGATCTATTGATTCAAATTCTGTTAAAGGCTTCCCAAAGGATCCACAAGAAGCCACAACCAAGGTGAGGTGACACTTGGGACTAGTTTTATCTTTTTGCTGATTTTAGTTTAGTGATACATCCTTGTGGTGGTTTCAGTTTACAATCCCCCCCCCCCCCCCCCCCCTCTCTCTGTCTGTCCTGTGTCTGAGTTGGTTACCTTCTTGTAACAGAACCTGATGTGTGGGAAGAATGTGTTGATTGACATGAGCATACACACAGCATACGTTAAGGCCATTCGTTCTGCGCAGCATTTCATTTATATAGAGAACCAGTATTTCATCGGGTCTTCGTACAATTGGAATTCGAATAAAGACGTAGGTAAGGAAACTTTATTTTTAACATGAAGAGATCATGATAGCCATGATATTTAGAGGATCATTTATCTTATAAATAGTTAGAACTTGTTGCTGTGTGGATTGAATCTGACAGTGTAATAATTTCTGCAGTCAACATGAATAGATAGGAGCTTTGAATTTGTATGGGTTAAAGCGAATATTATCAGATGAACCATAGCTAGCATCTAAAAGTGCTATGTGCAATGAGATTGAATTAAAAAGTAACCTACCATGTCTGTTGTTTTGTCAAGTTTCAGTACATGTATGTTTAATAGATACCTTATAAGGGATTTTAATCAGTTGAAATAATGTAACAGCGTTTCAGTTTCTTAGCTGGACCAGACCTTAGCCCAAATTATACCACCAGAATAGGAAAACTTCTGTTCAGCACATTTAGAAGAAATGTTGATAGTCTCGAAATATAATGAATCAAAATGCCAGAGATGGGACGAACTGGGTCTGGACCAATTTAGTATTTTAGATATTAGAATTTGATTAGGTGTTCTATGTACCATTTGGACAAAATACTCTGAATCTGCCACACCACTTTAAACAACTGCATATTTGTGGAAGTCTTTTTCAGAAACATTTACAGGATGAGAATGTGGTAATTAACACGTGTTCAGTATAGTTTTATTGTCTTGTTCTGTTTGCTGAATGCAGAATTTTGCTCACACTATCTTTCTGCAGGTGCTAATAATTTGATTCCAATGGAGATTGCCCTTAAAATTGCTGAGAAAATTAGAGCAAATGAGAGATTTTCTGTGTATATTGTTATTCCAATGTGGCCAGAAGGTGCTCCAACTGGTGCTGCTACTCAAAGGATTCTATTTTGGCAGGTAGGCTCTAATTAGTAACTTGGGAAGGAATTGAAATTATGTTTAGTCAGGAAAGGCTCTTCCGTGCTATTATACTTCATAATTCGGCATGACATATACTCCTACATTTTTTTCATCTCTCTTTCACTATCACATCTTTCATCAGAGGAGTGCCTTGTAGTGAATAGCTTTTCCAGAAGGTTCTCCATATGTAGCAATTCTATAAAAACTAATTTGAATGACTTTCAGGGTGAAAATAACTTCTTGTTCTTACCCAGCAATATGAAGCTTTTGTATGTTGGTATGGGGAAGCTTATAATTTGATCATTTAAGATATTACTAAGGACTTATGCCTGGGGTGGAATTATATGAAACTTCAAATAAGAGCACATAAAGAGAAACTTAAGTTTCTGTAAATGTCATTCAGGAGGTTCTCCTTTCGTTCTACCATAATACGCCTTCAAACAGATGTTTTCTCCTGTGCATCCTCAGCTTTGTCACCTTTTTTTTTTTACGCGAAATGTGGCTCTAGTGCTTCTAATGCATTCACAAATCTACACCCAACTATGACCTGGCTTATTATAATTGATTCGGTTTTCTTTATCTTTTCCTGGACAAAGAGTTCTAGAAAGTGGAAGTTCCACTCTGGAGTATCAAATTTCTTTATAACATTGAATACTTTTTTTTTTTTGATAAGTAAGCAGAAATTTTATAAAAAGCGAGAGGCACCCCTAAGTACACTAAAAGTATACAAGAGGAAACCTAAACAGAAAAGCATGAAAAAAGAAAAAAAAAAAACCCTAAGCCCCCACAACAACAAAAATCCCCTAAACCCGCAAACACGACCTATTGTTAACCTGGCTGGACCAATACTTTCAACATCAAAGTTAAGGGAACATTTTAAATTTTTCCGCTCCCTCCAACCCTTAGATTTTAAAATAGAGCCCCTTTCTTCCGCAAACACGCCCTCCCGCTTATGACCCTCATCGATGTCAATCAACAGATCGAGAAAGCCTTTCTCATCTCCGCCACACGAGATTCCCAAAAATGGAGAGATCGCCAACGCATCAACCACAACCTCTGTCTCAATACTATACTCTGAATAATATACTTTGTCTCAATATATTGGGACAAAAGTCTGGTCTCAATTGGAATTGATTTGTTTCATATGTAGCATTCCAGTATAAAAGGTTTAATATCAATATGGAGAAATCTCTTTAGTCAGAAAAGGTTGAATTTGAAGCCATTTCTGCTTATCTTTAAACTGCCTTATTCCAAACAATAGTTTTGAAAAGACGCAGGGGATAATGGGGAAGAAAAGACTCATATCAACGTTATAGAAAAGTATATATCACAGTGGATTCATCAATTTTTATATAAAAAATGTTCTGGACATCAAAATTGCCCAATAATGTACTCAAGTGTATAGCATTTTGTTATAGCTGAGTAGTGCATTTTGTTGATCATGGAGTTATTGTTCGTTATTGCAGCATAAGACAATGCAAATGATGTATGAGACCATCTACAAGGCTTTGGTGGAGGTTGGGCTTGAGGGAGCTTTCTCACCACAAGATTATCTAAACTTCTTTTGTCTTGGCAACCGTGAGGCCATAGATGGATATGACACCATAGTTCCTGGAAGTCCTACTGCTGCTAACACTCCTCAGGTAACTCTCATCACTTCTATTATCCATTGGTTTTGGTACCAGTTCTTATACGCAGGAGACATTTCCTAGTACAGAAGTAGAAAACTTATACAGAGGAGATATTTCATATACATATATGTATTCCTTTAACTTTTGACATGAGTAGGTTCAAGATCCAGATATTCTTTTGAACATACAAAGATTCCCAATTAAAGTTCCTCTGGTTCCTCAGATGTGCTCTTTATGCAGAAAAAGAACTTATATATGTGTTGTATCTTGGTGTTCCCAGGCACTCAGTCGAAAAAACCGACGATTTATGATTTATGTTCATTCAAAGGGCATGATAGTTGATGACGAATATGTAATATTGGGTTCTGCAAACATCAACCAGCGCTCCATGGAGGGCACTAGGGACACTGAGATTGCAATGGGAGCATATCAACCTCATTATACCTGGGCAAGAAAACTTTCTAATCCGCGTGGACAGGTAACCTTTGTTACTTACATAGCTATTTGGTCATAAAAGGATTAGTTTCATTTTTTTGCTTTCCTTTGCATTCAAATGCAGAAACTCACTAGTGGTAATTTATTCACAGAAAAAGGGACCATTATTATTAGAAAGAATAAAAACAGTTGAGATGTAAACATGTTTATTATATATTTGTTTTCTTAAACATTGATATTATCCCAACCCTCCCCCTCTCCTTCCAAAAAACAGTTTCTTGGGAATGCAAAACATATCTTTCCTCATTACAGTGAAAACTTCAGGAAGATTCATGTCCAAGGTTTTTCAGAGTGCATGAAGGATATGGTTTTGTCTGAAGCTTTAGGTGTAAACCATTATGTTTTTTCTGTTGAATGCTGTTTGGTTGAAGTAGAAAGATATCAAAGACATGCTCATTCAGTTACTTGTGACTTGCAATTGGTATCTGTAGGAAGAATTGCTTCTTTCATAATTAGTTGTTTATATAGTCCCTGGCTTTTATGAATAACTTCTAATGCTTGATTTTTATTACAACATTCTTTACAAAAAAAATACAATACCAAAGGATCCATGGGACCAGAAACATTGAAATCATTAAATTGCATGTCTGCAAAGTATCTCAATTTTTTATAAGTAATCACAAATTCGTTAAAAAGCGCAAAGGTGCAACCCAAGTACATAGAGAGCATACAAGAAATTAGCCTAACTAATAGCAAAGAAGAGATCTAAGAAAACATGAAAGTTTGAATACTAAAATCTGAGGCAGCAGCCCAAAGAAAGAGAGTTTTAAAGAATAAAGCCTTTAATTCCACTAAGATCCTCTCATGGTCCTCAAAGCAACGATCGTTTCTTTCCTGCAAGAGACACCCCATAAGGCAATCATCAAGTGAAATAACAGAATCATTCTTTTTAATGTGGTATCCTAAGCCCAATATGTTAGATTTTGATTTGGCTTGTCATTTGCAGTTGCATGGACTGGAAATTCTCTGGAAAAAAACCAGGAACGCCTTTAAAATTTTAGAATTTCTTGGAAATATTAGAGTTTCTTTTTTAACAAAAAATATAAAGAATAACGTTCTAACTGAAGGTTTAGTAGTTCAGTTTACTGCTTTAAGTCACTTTATCACATGGACACCTAGATATAGAGGGAGGCAGGAGGGCCTACATCCAAAAAGCTAGTCAATGAAGCTTCAATCTCTAAGCAGTGTGATCTGATTCTCTAAGTAGGTACATAATCCGATAGTCTATTTAACTATAAGACATTTCCCAAAAAAATTCTGGTTAAGACAACCTTCACCAGTACACATTGAAAAGTTCAATTGTGACATCGAGGTTTCAATCAAAACGCACTAAACTCATCAAACCACAATGATCAAGTGAATAAATATGCCCTAAAGTAAATGTATTCCTTTTTTATTAGAAATGTTGATGGGACAGTTTGATGTTCCATGGAATGAACTTTTTTCGATTGTTTTCAGAAACGGTACACAAATATTCTAGATTGGAGTGATTACAAAACAAAGTACTGTCATTGACAAGAAATGTGATATTTGCCTCAAAAACAATGAAATTGTAACATCATTCTAAGTACTCCAAAAACATATCTATGTGTAGGACTCTTAACATAACTGATTCACTTGCACATAAATGCTAATGTTTTATCTCTGTTACTAATTGTTAAATACCCTAACTAGACATATGTAACTGACTCGCCATTTCATGTACTTCGCAGATTCATGGATATAGGATGTCATTATGGGCAGAGCATATTGGAGGTATTGAGGACTGCTTCACACAACCAGAGTCTCTTGACTGTGTGAGGAGGGTTAGATCGATGGGCGAGATGAACTGGAAACAATTTGCTGCTGATGAGGTCACAGAGTTGAGGGGCCACCTATTAAAATACCCAGTTGAAGTTGATAGAAAGGGCAAGGTGAGGCCCATCCCCGGATGTGAAACTTTCCCAGATGTGGGAGGAAATATAGTCGGGTCATTTATTGCCATTCAGGAGAACTTAACGATCTGAGCAGATTGCATCCAGCTTCTACTTGGTACCGAATGAAATTAAAGAGTAAAAGAAAGCACAGTTCTGGCTTGTATTTGTTGTATGTCTGAAACCCTTTATGCTGTATAGTTCTTTTTTCTTTTTCTTTTCCCTCTTCTTGTTTTTGTATAGTGTTTACAATTTTTTCATTGTAATCATATTACACAGATAGCACATACCCGAAAGAAGAAATCAGTCAAGGTTTTTTTATGTGTTCAAAGCACCTTTAGGTGTTTGATTTATACTTTCTAGACAACCATTCAATAAGAAGTTTGTGTTATCAGAGCAGAGTTTTGTCAAAGCGCTGTTTTTTATCTTTGGAAAAGAACAAAATAGTTACAGATCACAATTTTCTTTGGAGCTTCACTGCTTTGCTTATCCTTTCTGAAAACCCTGTTTCTGGGAGCATTCAGGTCATGATAAGAAGGGAAAGGGAACGTTCAGATTATTACGGAAGGAGTAATGATACAAGTCACCCTACATGTCTACCTTGTGTCAACCAAAAGTGACATGACTTTTAAAATTACCATTAGATCAAAAGTCAATTATCATCGATAATAAATTCAATGGTGATTTTAAAAGTCACATCACTTTTAGTTGACACAAGGTAGACATGGAGGGTGACATATATAATTACTCTTACGCAAGATAGGAAATTCCTATCCATGACTCATTCCTTTTGTGTCCCTCGAATTAGGAAATTCTTATCTGGCAGTCCTCATCCTGGAAGAAACGTATTTTGTTTTATTTGTGGCACACTTTTTTCTTCATGCACTGAGAGAAAATTATCTCAGAAGTCCATAAATGCTTATGCAAACTGCTATAAAAAATAAAAATAAATAAATAAAAACTTGGGCCGACAATTTTTCATATAACTTGCAAACCCGATGTAAACCAAACACGTAGTTAGTGGGTTACGATTGAGGGGTTTGACCTATTTAATTTAAATAAGTTAGGTTATGGTTAATTTATATAGTCTTATACCCATGCCTGAACATAATTTGAACTCAATACACAGGATTAACAATTTTTGACAGGACCCGCAAATCTGACATGAACCCTACACGGAATTAGTAAGTTAGGATTAAGGGGTTTGACATGTTTAGTTAAATGAATTGGATTAAAGTTGATCTAAATAATCTTATACCTATGCTTCGATACATCTGAACTCGACACGTGAATACGAATTAGGCTACTTGCAACATTGTGCAAATACGTGGAGAGAATGAGGAACCGAAATCTCCAATTTTTAGGGATCTTGGACAATTCCCCCTGCCCTCTGTAATTAGGTAGGGAGTGCCCGTTAGGCTCCCTTCTGCCCAGGCAGGAAGCTCTCTTTCATAGGGGCTACAATTTCTTCTATCCTCTACTTTTTGAGCTATGAATTGTAGAGAATCCCCACCCGCAAAAAAGGAATTCTTAAGACAAGTTTGTGTGCTTTGAACATGAAAGCTAAAGGAGATGGACCAAGTTCTCAACCCTTCGAGACCTTTTCATTTTACTTGAAATAAAGATAGTCATTTCAAGATTAACATTAAATTTCACATATTTAATAGTTTTTATATTGCTACATGATGAATATGTGGACAAGTCATTTAAAATTTTTAAATGATGTAACACCATGTACGCCATTAAACTTAACATTACAAATCTTGACCATAAATAAATCCTCTCCATTTTATTTGAAATAACTAATTTTATTTTTAAAAAAAAATGAAATTCAAAACAATTTTGAGGGTCTCATGCGTACAAACACCACTTGAAACTATAATTTTTCGTTTCGTTTTCATCTTAATTTGTTGTCAATTTTGACCTAAAAAGTTGAAAAAGAAAAAAAAAATCAAACAAGCAATTGGATAAGATGATGCATATGCTGTTGTAATGTGGGCCCGGGCCTATTCCAAATTCTCACTAACTTTAAGTGGACCCTAGTCCAGGAGTGGGCCTTAGCAACGAACAATAGTGATGGGCCCCACGGGCGCCACCCAAACCCTAGTAAAAGGCTACAAAAGCGGCCACAATATAAATATCATTGAATTCATGACTCAAATCATCCCAACCGTCCATTATCTTCAACCCCGCTTTTTGAAGAAGGGGTTGGCTGGGTGGTCCCCATCACTAAGCCATGGTCATGGCCCGCGAATAGATGGGGTTTCTTATTGTGCTCGGCTGGGCCCCACACAGCCATGGTCCTGGCCCAGATCGTCCTTCGTCCCCACAGAGCAGCACCTCTTTCTCTTCGCTTTTTGCCGAGTCTTTGTTTGACCCCGCCGGGACACCAGTCCCCACGTCTCACGCGCGCGCACGCGTCTCCATGAACGCCCCAGAAAACAATCTAGAAACAAACGAGAAATGCTTCTCAGTTCCTCGAAGAGCGAGACATTAACTGAAGCTCCTGCTTATCGTAAATCTCCAGCGAAAAGTCCCTCAGCATCTGAGTGGTTGAAGACGAAGCCGCGGAGCAGGGTTGGATTTGAACAGGTGCGGCTATGTTGGCCATGGAGGAGACGAAGGACGATATGGGCCTCGCTGAAATGTTGATTAGAGGCGTGGCTGCACCTGGGAATGTGAATATGTGAGGCGGTGTCGAAGGTCCGGCAATGGAGGCCATGGGCGGGACCATGATGAATGTGCCGGGAACGACGGCGTTTGAGGGTATAGCCCACATGGGTACCAGTCCTTGAGGTACTACTGTAACTGCCTCTGCCTGTGCTTGTTGTTGCGTGATGGTGGTTATTGGGGCCAGCCCCGCAGAGACCGAAACGCCGTCGTTTACGTCTATGTACTCGCTGTTGGCGGGTCGTTTGCGTTTCTTCTTAACGGCTGGGCCGCTGTTAGAAATGGGAGCCGACGTGGTGGGGATTTTGAGGATCCCATTGACGGACATTGAGATGGCAGGGACGGTGCCGGTGCCGGTGGCGGCGATGATTGCCGGCTCGGCGTGCTCAAGGAGCCACCGGATGGTCTCCCCGTCGGACTTGTGGCCCAGTTCCCGGGTCAGCTGGAAGATCCGGGCCGCGGAGATGGCGGGCATTCGGATCCTCCGCCCACGACCCTCCACTTTTGTGTGACGGTCCTTCGTCGACTTTCTCTTCGGGAGCGCAACCGCTTTTCTGTCCATCTGCATCGGAATACCCGCAGGCACGTGCCCCACCACCATCGCACGTGACATTTCCTCCGTGTCCGGCTCTTCTTTCGGCGCAACCTTCGCCGCCGCCTCCACCGGCGGGGACGGTATGGATTTAGTGTTGTTGGTGGGTCCCTCTTTGTGGCGGCTACTCAGTTCCGCTTCTTGCCCACCCTTGATTCTGAAATCATTGCCTCTTGTGGCTTTGTCTTCCTCAATCTCTCGTCGTTTCTGAATCGCAGCCATCTTTGGACTTGGGAGAGAACTACTAACTACGAAGACCAAAACCCAGTAAAGAACAAATACAACCCAGAAAGAATGACACGCAAATTCCACGGAAATCGATTGTTTTCCGAGAAAATAGATTGCAAACTTTCTCAGGAAAATCGATGGAAGTATGGCACGGTATCTGTTTAGAGAGCTGAGAATGAGAAAAGCCTTTTTGACTCGCTATTCTCTAATAACAAGCTGTTAGACAGAATCGAAGCCCACTATATATAAAACGTGGATATGGAATAAATGGATAATATTTGGCTAACGTGGAGGCTCCCTCTTCGTAGGATCCATCTGTCTGGGTTTGGGTCAACGGTGGTGAGGATCCCAATGAGCCAGAATATAAATTTATATTCTCTAATTTCTAATTATTAGCTTTCTTTGCATGGTGACATCACTGGCATGGGTTTGCGGATCAGAAAGGTATTTTGCTCTAAAAGAATTGAAGACCATATTCTCCATTAAAAAAAAAAATAATCACAAAAAATAAAGAAAAAATAAAAAAATAAAATAAAAATTTAGATATCCGAATAACTGTTTTAAAGTAATTGGATCCCTATTAGTATGTTTCAAATCTTGATTACGAAATTACTTTCCAAAAATAAAAATCTTGATTAGGAAATGGAGAGGAGGATCCACTCCAATTTTTTTAAAAGTATTAATTTTTAAATTACGTAAATTCAGACTGATTTTTACATCGAATGACTTGAAAAATATTATCTATTAAAAATGTGACATGTTATTAATGATAATTTGATATATTTTATCATGTTCTTGTGATTTATGTTGTAAAAAAAACTTTGAATTAAAAATTATATTTTGTTTTACTAAAGAATAAACGTCTTTTCAAAAGTAAGAAAAAAACCTTTTTTAAAATGATTTTTTTTTTTTTGTTTCGAAAACATGCTATATTTTTAATTTGTAACATTTTTTAAGTCGTTCAATATAAAAAATGGCTTGAATTTACATAATTTGAAAATTTATACTTTCAAAAAAATTGTAGTGAATCGTAATCCATTGTTGTCCACAAATTTGATAGAATGAAAATTATAGCTACATAATATAGAAGGAAAATGAACTAGGATTAATTGCATTGGCCCTATTACTAGAGTGGACCATGCCATTTATATCCTTTTTTTATTATTATTATATTTTTTTTATATTCAATATGAGAAAAATGTTACATGAGATCGAACAACCATAATGGGGTGAGCACCCTAACAACAAAGCCTAAACAAAAACAGCAGTAAAGTAACAGTAATAGAGAATAGACAATGGTTTTGTTAAGGATCTCAAAGAAACTAATAATAAGTCGGGCTTCTCTAGGGACCGCACGAGGCGGTTTCAAATGGTAAAAGGGCATCGTGAGGTACCCCAAAGGGTGGCAACATCCACCGTGAATGTTGATATTGAGTGGGTGGAACTGCTGAGAACCGAACAGGAAAAACGGCTGCGGAACAAATTATGGCTTGATAGTCTCCACTACAATAATTGACAAAATAAGTGTCGGAGACAGTAACCCTCAAAAAACAATAGGAGCAAAAAAAATAACAAAACACCAAAAGACAGCAGCTGCAAAAACGGAGGTGATCAGTGGAGCAGTAGAGCGCAGCCGCCATGCGCCGTTGAGAGGAGGCCACTCGCAGGTGAGTGAGATCCACGTGCCAGCGCGTGGTGGCTGGATGGGGAACTTGAAAGGCGCGACTAGAAGAGGGGGAAGCCGAGGAGGATGGTAGTGGGGCGCGTCTGCAGGCAGAGCAGATGGATGTTAACAGATCTGGCTTTGAAAAAACCAAATCAGTGAGCCTCCATAGATCCAATAAACGGTCGACTATGGCATGCGGGGTCGTAGCGGACGAAGGTGTGGTGGAGGGGTCTCTAGTCCAGTGAAGATGGAGCTGCAACAGTGACTATATGGAGGAAAGAAAAACAAAAACAAAAAAAGGAATAATCAGGAGAAACAAGGAGAAGAAGAATAGTGAAAACAAGGGAGGAGGGAGGGGAAGATATCTATCCCTCCTCCCTTGCAGAGCCACCGGAAGTGGCGAAAAGACCTCACCAAGAGGCTATGGTAACTTTACTCTAGAGAGAAAGTGGATGCTATCTCTCTAGAGAAAATCGAGAGAGCTTATGCCATTTATATCCTTGTTCTCACTTTATGCGGCGTCCAGAAAAAAACGAAGAAGTTGAGTCTATTGTACCGGCATATATGAATTCTTTTGCCAAATAAATGTATTTGTAAATTCCCCTTTTTTTTTTTTTTAGGAAAATTGGTTCTAAAGTCTTTGAATTTTTGTTCCAATAAATAAAAGTCCCAAATTTTTAATTTTCATAATTAAAAATTCAAATTGTTAGTCATGTAAAGAAAAATAATCCGACTCCTTAAAGTAAAGAGAGTATTTTATAACTACCATCTAGCTCCCCACTTTGAGAAAAAAAGTAGAGAGGTGAACAATGCTTTACTTTTTATTACACCAATAAAAAATTACTTTATCTTTTTCCTACTTTCTTCTTTATTTTGCCTATTATTTCTTTTCTCTTAGTATCTTTCATTATTTCTCTTACGCAAGAAAGCTTTTTCTTTTCTCTCATGTTGATTTCTGTTCGTTAGAAAAATGACAAATTTTAAAAATATGACTATGAAAAAAAGATAAATTTTTAAAAATATGACAATTTAAAAAGTACACATTTTTAAATATATGAATGTTAGAGAAAGAAATAATTTTAAAAAAATTATATTTATATGAAAGAGTGAAAATAAATTCATAGTTTGAGAAATTGGATGTAATTGTTTACAAAAAGTAAATAACTAAAATAAAGATTACGGCTCAATGCTCAGAATGCTAACTTACATCGATACAATACCCCTCATGTACGGATGCTAACATGCGCCTATGGAACAGACATAATTGAGACACACTTGGGCCACTTCATCTTGCGGGACTCCGTCACTCCGCTACAAAAAAAAGGCTGCAAGCATGCCGGGTTGCGTACGGCAACAACAACTGGTGGACCCAAGCCCATCTGCCCATCTCTCACGATCGGACGGTTCAAATTTCAACCTTCTCCAGTGGGCCCCATCTAGGGTGGCATGTTGTAGGTTCAAATTCTCCGGCAGTGGGCCCATGGATGCACTTGTGATGTGGGCCCGGGAAATGGTGGATGGAACCCACCATTACTGAACAGGCAGTAGGCCACGATGGGTGTGGGGCCAAGACCCACTTGGGGTTGGGGGAGAGTGGTCCATGTTAGTTAATTAGTTAATGTGGATGGGGACTCCACCACATGTTTTTTACAGGATTCATCTTCCACAATGCAAACACAAAGCAAACTTTGTCTACCACCTCTCACTAATAGTCATGCGACACGTGGAATGAACTTTTTTTAAAAAAAATTCTGGTGGGTCTATAGGACCAGATTTTAATTGAAAACTAACCATTTTTATTATTGTATTAGGATTAAGAGTCGTCTAAAGTATTGGATAAGAAAGCCTAGCAAAAGCTTAAACCTGATAAGATGAGTTGTTTTTTTTTCTTTTTCTTTTTTGTTGTATAAGATAAGATGTGTTTTTGCGTGGACCATAAAAAGAGAAATGTTTTCTTTTCAACTTGACCGTGGGCCAAGAAACGGCCCCGGCCCAAAGGATTACAGGAAAACCAATTGTAATTATTGAGAAGGACAAAAAAAAAAAAAAACTGTCATGTTGAATTAAAACATCAAAGAACTGAGGGACCTCCTCATATATCCCCACTACTATTATAGGTGTTTTTGTCCAAATTGAGGTGGACTAAAAGGACTTCAAAATAAAAAGAGCCTACTCATATATTATCTCTTAGGCTTAGAGGGTCTCTATCAAATACTTTAAAACTCTCATATTAGTTATATTTAGTTAATACGAGGCTTTTTTCATCTCTAGCAGATTATCTTCAACTCATGTAAAACACATTTTTACTAAAGCGATTGCTAACTTTTGGGCAATCACGGTAGCAAAATGCTCAAATATTTTACTCATTGACCGATCCTTATTGGTTATTTATTGTTCCCCTTCCTTCTCCTCCCTACCAAGAGGGTCCACAACGAGGTTCAAGGCATAGGAGTTGTGATTGTCGTTGAACTGATGGTCAGACTAGAGGAAGGCGTAGGAGAGCTTGAGGATGTGCTCAATGTCGGCTTGGGTGACACGAAGGCCGATGTCTTAGGAGGGCCTCCTTGAAGAAGAGGGAGTCGGTAGTGGCGATGATTTTGCAAGAGAGAGAGCTTTACTTCAAGAGAGAATTCAGGGTGTAGACGAAGGTTGGACACTTTAGAGTATCTCCATCAACACTAGGTATTTTACCTAGTCAAAAAATACTATTCTTTATTTTACATACTCATTTTTTCATAGAAACTCTAGCAGATTCTCTACTTCATTCTTTACTTTTTTAAAATATTAGTTTTCAATCATTTTTTATTTATTTTTATTTTTTCACTCTCTCTCTCTCTCTCTCTCTCTCTCTCTCGTCTAGCTCAGTGTAACTCTCTTTCTTGATCTCCTCTCTCTCCCCCTCCACAACTCGTCCCTTTCTCTGTCTTCAAATCCATAAAGCTCACTCTTCTCCACTCCAGAGGCCCACCCCACTCACCCTTCTTTACCCTCCGTCCATTTCCAACGGTGCCAAACCCATTTTTCTTTGTTCTCCACTTACATGATCACATCCCTCCAAGCTTTTCCTCACTTTCCCTAAAAACCAAAATAGAAAAGTCAGGGAGAGAGAAGATGAGAGCCAAAGGAAGAGAGAGGAGGGAAGATGCTACCA
This sequence comes from Betula pendula, assembly GCA_900184695.1. Classification (NCBI taxonomy): domain Eukaryota; kingdom Viridiplantae; phylum Streptophyta; class Magnoliopsida; order Fagales; family Betulaceae; genus Betula; species Betula pendula. Next base: position 77,279 of record FXXK01000404.1, read on the forward strand.
AAGGGAGAGAGAGAAGATGAAAGACGAAGGAAAAGAGAGAAGGGAAAAAAAGATGAAAGATAAACAATAAAAAATTTGGACATGTGTTACAGTGAATAGCAAAAAATGTAGTTTAGCTTTTTTGGAGCTAATCTGTTAAAGACGAAAATTGGCTCAAAATAATTAAATATAGCTATTATGAGCCTTTTAACTACCCTGCTAGAGATGCTCTTCGTAGAGAGTTTCTTGTGAGGAGAATGGGTGGGGTAGATGTTGGTGTCTGTGTTAGAGAGAAGGGATGGTGTTTTTTGATCCGGTGGAGTGGGTTGAACATTGAAAGATGCTGGTCATGGGAGAGTCTCTTGCGGCTCCTCTTCTTACCCATGATTTTTTGGGGGTGAACTTTCTCATAGAGGAAGTTGAGAAGAGTTGGCAAGAATATAATAAAAAAAGAATAAAAAATAATATCTAAAGAAAATAGAGACGATAATTACTTATAAAAAAAAAAAAAAAAAAAGGAGAAATGAAAACCTAGTACTGCTAGTGTATTGAAAAATGAGTAGTTAAAAGTAAAGAATTTTACTTTTAAGTTAGGTATTAGGTATTTTACCTAACTGCTGAAGATGCTCCAGTGTCCTAGGATGGTTTTTTTGGAAAATATAACGATAATAATTTAATAAGGAACTCAAGTTTCACTAATAAGCAACTGTCAGGATCAATGCAACTTTACAGATTCATAAGGGACAAAATCGTGAACTAAAAGCAAAAGTGTGAAACAATCAAAGCTCACCCTGCTGCTGTTATAAATAAAGATTGGAGGATTAGTTCTTCCAAACATTGTTCTTTTTTATTTTTTGTTTTTTCTCTCTTTTTGGTCGATACATCCTAAAAATGTAGAACTCTAAGAAGGGGTAACCTTATGCAGCTTCCGTCTTATGATCCTGACATGTAAGTATACCGTGTCTGAGCTCCAATCATAAGCTCAACTATTTTCTCTGCACGTGAAGAGATACATAAAGAAAAAGAGCAAAATGTAAGCATAATATTAGTCTATAAAAGGTTCACAAAGTAGCAAAACATTTTGGTGTTGAAAAACTAAATCAAACATACCAGTAAGAAATCCGATAACAGGTACAGCTTCCAATACATTATTGGTGCTTTCAAGCCTTTGCCTGAAATATCGCAAGCATAGATATGAGATGTTTCTTATTATTTCTCCTCCTTAGAAAAAGTATAAACATATAAACTACATAGATTAGGAATGAAATATTGAAATAGATCAGCACCTGGTATACTTGCTAAAGAAAGGATCCCTCATAAGGTAAAGTGCCCATAACAGCTTCCTTCTTTTAATCTATATCAAATCCATAATATCAGAAACACTACAGCATGACCCTATTCACCAACAACTAAATAATGCAACTAAAATTCACTTCCAGAGAGTAAGGGCTCGTTTCGTAATGCTTTTTAGAGGGTATTTTTTGTTTTTCGGTTGTGACGTGATATAAAGCTGAAAGTAATTTTAAGTGTTTTATGTGTTAAGTTGTTTGTTAATGCTTTCGTTTTTTTTTTAAAAAAAAAAAAGCAAAAAAGTCAGAAAACCCATTAGCAAACGAGCCCATATTGCCAGACTCAATGCAGGAGCCTGATAAGCAGGAAGCATAAAAAAAATTAAACTACTGTCCATTGTACACAGTAAGATTCAGAGAGACTCATACCTCATCCTTTTCAGGGATGGAAAGACGAAACCGTTGCACTTTATCTTGACCTCCGGACTTTGTGACATTTGAAAGAATGCCCATACCGACGAAGTCCATGGCCAGAGATAGAAACCAAGGAATCCATGACCGAATCCCATACTTCCGGATAAATAAGACATATATAAGCGGTCTGGTGATAAATAACACTTCCCCCGCTAAAAATAAAGCCCCATGAAGACCCTTTTCGGACAATAGGGTGGAAATGGTTGGCCTCTCGACCACTGGTTCTGTAATAACAGAATAGTAGATTTTTGTAGAATATTCAAGAATTAACGTATGATCTTAACCAATGACTTAATTTTATATGAATACTTTACTTGGAGGCTCCATAATAGCATGCTGGTGTTGAACTCTGCGCAACCAAACTGGGTCTGAAACCATCCTAGCATTTTCTCCAAAACTGCTTAATGCAGATAGTGCTCTTCCTTCTAGATTCCATTGGGTCTGTGCATAATTGTTCCCCAAGTAAGTAGGCCCATGATGCCCTCCAGAGTTTGTGAAACCATTATTTTGAGAGGTTGAAGCATCTGATTGCTTTTCGTCATTTGGTGTCTCCCCACCATGCAGAAGCATCTTATATCCACTATTCCGGAACAAAGCTAACCTAACCAGCACCCTGAGATACATCGAGTAACCATAACCAATTCTAAGGCAAATAGACAAACTCCAATATACGATGAACACCTAACTGGAGATGATAACAAGAGGCGTACTGAATACAAAGCTGCTTGATTTTTTGTTTCTTCTTTTTTTTTTTTGGGTGTGTGTGTGGGGAGGGAGAGAGAGAGAGAAGCTGCTTACTTGGTAGCCTCAGTAACAGCAATGAAATTCCATTTCTTATCATCGCCATAGTAATGTTGCGCTACAACTTCAGTTAATGTTTCCAAGTCTTTCAGCGCAGATATGCATAGCGAATAAGGAAATGAATAAGGCTCCACGGAGCCTGTTTGCATCTGAGTAGGAGCTGTATCAATAATATGTTCATTGATAGCAGTGATTATGCCCAATATAGTAGTTACTGCAGAATATCACCAAATTGTTGGGAAAAGCACCAATTAGTACATTGCATATAGAAAAAAAAAATCATAAATTTAAATTGAACAGGCAAACTAATCACAGGTCCAATTGGAAAGAAAAACAAAAGAAATTTAATTTAATTCTATGATTTTGCATTACATGCAGACCGAATAAATAGACAACAGAGAAGCAATATGTGGGCCAAATTAAATTCTCTTTTCCAAAAAGATATAAACCACAAATGCCAAATTTTTACTTTTGTCTCTATTCCTTCTCAGCAACCAAACCAATATAACTTGGAAAAAGTCCACATATTCTTCTCAAATTACTACCCTATCGAAAGTGTTTCCCCACAACTTTCATTTGGGACAATATCTCCCCAAACTTTCAATTGAGATAATATCTCCTCCAAACTGCCAAAAAATTGTCAATGTTTCCCTAATAACGAAAATACCCTTAATAATTTTTTAAAAAAACAAAAAAAAACCTAAAATTAAAATTAAAACTTAAAAAAAAAAAAAAAGGTGGTGAGCCACCCCCCATTTGGCCAAGGGGGTGGCTCCTTGGTTTTTTTGTTTTTCTTCTTTTTAGCTTTTTTCCCCGAATTTATAGGAGTATTTTTATCTTATTGAAAAAAATTTATAATTATTTTTGTCTTTTTGCTGGCCTTGTAGGGGATATTGACAATTTTTTTGATAGTTTGATAGAACATTAGGTGGTAGATTTAGAGAGTATGTGGACTTTTCTCTAGTAACTTCAAAGGGAGAAAAAAAAAATCCCTATCAATTTCTACTGTAACAAGATACCAAAGGTTACCAAAATTTCACAAAACCTGCTTCTGGTCCTATCTCTGAATCCGAAAACCGTTCAGGAAGAAGCCATGTCAATCCCTGCACAACATTTTCAACACTCACATAAAACAACAATACTCCAGAAACTAAATACAGAGCAAGATCTTCATACGTTTATATAGTTTTCTACATTCATGAGCAACCATGGATGACATGAGAATTCCATAATACATCAAAAGGATCAAAAAAATGGCAGAGATAGGTCAATTGGTGCATATCTCAGATGGTGCAATGAGTCTACATGCAGTTTAAATGGCTTTATTAACTAGAGTCTCAAAGGAATCTACATAACTTTGTTGTTTAATTTTCATTAAATTATCAGTTGTCCAAAAAACTTAAATTGATAGCAAAATGGAGAACTTATTCTAACACTTTCTCATACATATGAATTTAAATTCTCCCTCAAATACGTGGAATATCTAACTAAAATGGGAAGTAAACTATGGAATCAAGTTTCGAATTCATAACCTTTTACTCTGATACCATGTTAACTTACTAGTTGTCTCAAAAGTTTAAATTGATAGGAAATGGTAAATTTAATTATTTAATTAATATTCTATCAAATTTTAAGGTGACTGATGAGTTGAAATACAGTGAACAGAAGCAAAAAGTGCAAATACAACCAGTATACACTGAAAACACAATCAGCAACAAAACTAACATGTTACATAATTAATCAACTCCGGATCCCCAACAGCCCACATAGACTACCCTCTAGAGTCTAAACAGATTTCTCAGAATATTGATGAATATCATAAAACTATTTGTAAACCCTTCTTATTCAACAGGTCTCTCAAGTCATCTTGTTTTCCCTTTTGTTACTCTTCTGTTCTCTCTTGCATTTAATCCACTTTGTGATATCTGCTATAGCCAATTCTAACAAATTTAAATCATCCTCAACAAGAGCTTCTAGCTGAACCTCATTGCTTTTATCATTTTCCTTCTCCCCTCTATTACCAGTCTCTGTTCCTGAATCAGCTCTCTGCTTCTCAGCACTTCCTTTAATGCTGCCAGCCATTGTAACTTCTTCTTAGGTTATAAAAACTGTTTTTCGTTTCTCCCTTTTGGTTGTCTCTTTTCCTTATCCCACGGGCACACCCATCCTCCTTTATAGGCTATGAGAACCCCTCAAACCTACTAACCAATTTACTTAGGAATCTTTCCCTGCTTGGTTTTTGGAGCTTAAGGCTAGTAGAATCACTATAACTAAATTTCTCAGATTTCTTATAAATTCATCCTGTTGCTACATTCTGAAAACTTTGCCGTAGCACGCGATTCAACACCTATCCATGTGCAGAAGATTCTCTCTTCTGACAGTGAACAATGATCTTCCCACCACGCTAGCTTTCTTGCTCAACCCCTGAGCAGACGCAAATTGAGGCTCAAGGTTTAGTAGCGTAATAAAAATGAGGACTGACTTAATTCCCTCATTGTCCAAGATTATATAAGGTGCCTTCACTTCCAGATCTGTGGCTTCAATTCAGATAACTAAGGACCCTTTTTCAAGACCTTGTGCTTAGCCTCAGCAGATCAATCACATAAACAAATGCAGTAAATGAAGCTTTAGACCTCGTTGACTATTGTTTCCACAAACCCGTTGTAAAGTTTTTACGGTTAACTACTTTCTTCACTTTGTAACCATCGTTGAGCTACCATAATATGACACACAAACGTTATAAGGACAGCCCTCAAAGCCAGACAGTATATTAAAGCGCATGAGGTTAGAGATTGATTGATAAAATGTATTATCTTGCAAGAAAAATAATGGAATTACCAGTAAGTAATAGGATATACATTGGCCTACATGAGATAACTTCAATTTGACACCCAAACACACTAAAAGATAGTTTTTTCCATTGACCCAGACGACATAGTATCATATTGATATCCAAATACAGTTAAAAGAATTACTTTCTTCTCAAAATTTCTCAATTTTCGAGCTACCATGGAAATCACAGAGAAGGATAAGGATAACCCAGATAACCAAACACAACAAACAATCCAATACCAATGAAAATCATAGAACTTGTCCATTAATTTTTATCTAACAAATTAACCAAACAAAAAAAAAAAAAAAAAAAAAAAAAACGAAACTACAAGAAATTCAGAGGGGCTCACATTGGCCATAGACTCCAAGGAGTGCACATAGTCCTTGTTCCGCCTGATCCACCTCTTATAAGGCTCCATAGCTTCACAAAACTTATCAGAAACAACAAATTCACAGCACCGAGTGCAAACTCAAAGCCTGACTCGCTGAGTTACCACCACCACCAACCTTCGTCCTACTCAAGCTCTGCCCATTGACCCAGAAGCCCAAACACGCCAAGAGTGAAGCCCTTTTGGTAAATTCCACGTTAGGGTTAGATTTTTGATGTGCAGAGATCAAAGTCCAGCTAACGAGAGAAGTTGTAGAGTGAGGAACGAGAAATGGGAGAGAGTGACGGTCGTGATGCGGTGTAGCTTTTGTCAATTTGCAAAAGTTAAGATTGTAACCGTTCCTGACCGTATGATGCTGTACCGGGTTTAGTGGGACCCAGGCCCGCATATCGATTGGATGATCCTACACTTTCTGCAATAGATACGGGTTATACGAGATCCATACCAGAAAACAGCCATCTTTCTTTGTTGGATGGGAGGCGATGAGTTTTAATCTGTATGCACCCGACTATGTCCGTTATTCTATAATTTTCGAACAGTTTTGTATTACTATATTTTTCGTGGATTTGGGATTTTATTATGGCTTGATCCTACTTGGTGGATTTAAGGGTCATATTTTGTCACCCTTTTTGCTTAAAAAAGAGAGAAAAAGAGAGAAAAAAAAAAAATGGACTTGATAACGGGCATGCTATATTTATAAGATTTAAGTTCATTTATTGAATATCGGGCACGCTCTATCTTTCTAAATTGCTGTTTGAATCGACATGTTTTGATTAAAATGTCATGTACGTGCATCACTACATATGAAAGATTTGATTATGTTCTATTATAAGGAAAAATGGCATCTCATTGGGGGTGGTGGTTTAGTGGCGGCAAAGAATTTTTCAAAGTAATTAAGTATGGATTAAGGTAAAAATTTGATTCTCGAAATGAAAATTCTCAATCCTATTAATATTAGCCGCTTTGGATTCAACTGAAATATTGATGAAGCTAGATCAAGTTATGGTTTAGTGTGACTTGAGGGAATATCTACAATTTCTACCATCTAAGTCTCTCTTACGTAATTCTCAACGAGTAAATATTATTATAGTCACATCTAATTAAAATAACTACAATTGATCTCCCTCATTCATCATTTTGGCTGAAGGATGAAATCGTTGGGACTAGATTGAAAATGATTGTTGTGAAAGATTGTTTGTAAACATGTATTCCGAATCCAAATCTGTGTGTTAAGTATTTTATATATATAACATCTCATGACTCAAATGTTTGGTTATAGCTTTGGTATATTGATAAAGGAAGTGGCAGCACCAAGCCTGATCCATTGATAAATAAATGGAGTAAAGAAAAGGTAAATTTGTAAATCCCATCATGCACTAAAAAGAAAAAGAAAAAAGAATAAAAAGAAAACATGTACAGAAGTTATAGTGAACGACGCCGTGTCATCCTACTAACTAGTCCAACAAAAGGCAGAGTGAGCATAAATCCAATTGAATCTCTCTCTCTTTCTCTCTTTCTCTCTCTCTCTTAGGGTTTCGAATTCTTGCACAAATAATGCAATTGACACTCGAATTCGGGTATGTTTTTATTTCAATCCCATACTCTGCCTTTCGTTTTGTTTTTCACTTCCTTTGGTTTCGGAAACTTACAAGTTAATTTTATATATCTGCGTGTTGTTATTGGAGGTGATTAATTGTTTCTTGTTGGATTTATTTTACTTTGTGTTGCAACTTTATTATTGCTTGTTGGTTGTCTGATTACTAAGAGAAGGTTGGTAATAAACGAAACTGAATTCTTTAACCTCAGAATTTTCAATATTAGATTGCAAAGGGGGAAACAAAAAAGGCCTTGAGACTTTCATTGTTGATCTGTCTCTTTTTGAGGATTTTTTTTTTTTTGAGAAATTTTCCAAGTGCTGCTGGACTGTAGTGGGTTCAGGTTCATATGGGCATCCTTTAATGCTGTTGGTTCTTTTATTACATGTTTGAGGATGAATTTTCTTATCATGTTCATTATTACTCTGTACACGATGGGCTACTTTTAATCTTTCTGTACACCTTATTTCTTATGTGGATGCAATGTTAATGTCTTGGCAGTGGGGGACTAGAGCTTCTTTGTGACTCTGTAAAGGTCCATAATGTTAATGTTGATCTACAAAAGGGTGCAGAGAAGGTATAATTCTACTTCTAACAAATGTTTCCAGAAAAAAGCTTAAAATGTGAGATATGCTTCTTAATATATGTGGTTAGCAACAATACGTTTTGTCTTCGTGTTTGTCAGTTAACCATGAAAGATTTGCTCTGTTGGGTCCGAACCAATTTGATCAAGGAGAGGCCCGAAATGTTCATGAAAGGAGATTCTGTGTAAGTTTTAAATCTGCTTCAAAATTTTCATTTTGAAGGTGACTGTGCACATACACTCCTAGATTATGCAATTCTAATAATTGTTAGTTTAGTGATTAATAGCACTTTTAATGAGAAGAAGATTGGTAAGGTGAAAAAGGTGAATAGCTGGAGAAAATTGAGTCTTCCACTAACAAAACACAATTGAGTGTGGAAGTCATAAGTTAACATGCAGCGGTTTTCTTGTCTTGCAGGAGACCTGGCGTTCTGGTCCTTGTGAATGATTGTGATTGGGAGCTAAGTGGGCAGCTTGATACAACCCTAGAAGAGAAGGATGTGGTGGTTTTCATTTCAACCTTGCATGGTGGATAGTATCTAGATGATTGTGTTGCGTACTATATGATAATGCAATTGTTATTGTGAGATTCTTAGGGTTTTGGCATCCTAGCCTTTTTTCTGTAATTTTTTCTATATATTATTGAAGCATTCAGGAAAGTTATGAAAGTTTTTGTTGTTTTCTTATGTCAGTGTTTAAGTTCAACTTTTGGCTTTGTGTCCATGTATTTCTCCATTTTCCTAGATGAAAAGTAGATTAATTGCAATGTTATTTTAATATTCATTTTGAAGGATAAAATATTAACTTGTGTGTAAATTTGAATTCCTCATAACAAAGATAGAAATTTTTGGATTCTAATCTGTATATATATTGTCTGTTGCCAAATCCCGTGCACTCTGCTCAAGGAAGCATTACAACTTATTGCTCACTTTGATCTTTTCTTAGAGTTTTGATATCAGTATTTTAACTTCGAAGTTGTCAATATGGGTATTAACCTTGGGGAAAGCCTTCTGCATCGACTGCTGCCCCTTCTGTGCATCCTTCTACTGTATGTTTAATATTTTTTAAAACACACTGGCCCACGCCTCCCTCTTTTCTGACCTTCCCACAAGCATCATCCCTCCGAGAAGGGTTAACCCAGGTTGGGTTAAAAGACTTAAACTGCATCAACCCTCTTGGTGCAGTTTAACCTTGATTGAGGCTGCAGGGATGGATAAGAGCTGTTTCCTCTAATCCTTTGCGAAGTTCCGATGGTTAGCTCAATAGTTTTAGGGGAAATTATCAAAAAAAGTTTTTTTTTACTTATCAAAAAAAAAGTTTTAGGGGAAATTACAGTTGCTCCTTTCAAAAATACCACTCAATTTATAATATTTTTTTTTCCTGAACTTTTCATTTTTGCAATGTATCTGCTTAGCTACCAAAGGGGTTGCAATGTCTCCCCTCTGCAACTCAAAATAACAAAAATATCATGTATAAGATAACAAATTTCGAAAACCGAAAAAAGAAAAAAAAATCAGAAAAATTAAAAAGGAAAAAAATTGAAAAAAGTAACAAATTCATAAAAACAAAAATTAGGAAGAAAACAAAAGCCAAAAAATGCAGTGACCCATAGCAAGATTTGGGTCATTTTCAGAATTTTCCATTCTTTTTCTAATTTTTTTTTAATGAATTTCCTAAATTTTTTATCCTATGCAAGGGTATTTTTGTTATTTGGGTTGTGGAAAAGAGACATTGTAATTGCTTTGGTAGTTAAGTAGTGTATATTGCAAAAATTGAAAGTTTGAAAGGATATTGCAAATTGAGAGGTAAATTTTTTGGTTTTTTTTTTTTTTGGGGGAGGGGGGAGGGGAATTTTTCCTAGTTTTTAATTGATATGTATTCATGATTACCAAAATTTTACAAATTCATGTTGAAAGTTTAGGGTTGTTAATTTTTGACATGAATTGAAAATTCAACATGAATACAACACGAAATTTACGAGTTATGGTTTAATGTAATAAAATTTGAGTCAAACCAGGTTGACTCAATTAGACATGATTAATAAATGGGTCAATCTCGGCAGCAACCTCATTTGATATTATTATTTCATCTTATCTGATCAAGATGACTTTTATTTACACTCATTATGTTTAGTAAATAGGTTATGTGGATCGTGTTGTATTAGTCTTTTATTTAAATGGATCTATTACGGTCGAGGTATTTGACCCGTTTAATTTAAATGAGTCAAACTTAAATTGGCCCATGCAATTGTATAAATATGACTGAACACAACACAAACCCGACCCATGAACCCGAATTGCCACCCCAACCATCAAAAACAGCCTCCCTGACCTCGCTTTTGAAAAAGGAAAAAAAAAAATCAAGATTTGTTAAAAGCAGTCTATGGCGATGGTTGATTAAAATGTGGAAAAAAACAGTCTTGCTTTTTTATTTTTCTCATTCCCTGTAATTTGTTATTCCTCCAGGAATAAGGTAGAAAAAGAGATAAAAAGAGATTAAAAAAAAAGGCAACAAGTGTTTGTTGAGAGTGGGATTTGAACCCACGCCCTTTCGGACCAGAACCTTAATCTGGCGCCTTAGACCAACTCGGCCATCTCAACGTTGTTGTATTGGATTTGTACAAATAATTTATATATCTACATATAGCGTTAGCTTCACTTGCCCGTGGGAGCTGAAGAGGGTTGGGTCGAAATAGGAAAAAAAAAGGTGAAGGCAAGAAGTCAGTGCCAGTGTGTAATGAGGCCAGAATTGAGACAGGTCATGCAGTTGTTACTACCCCCTCCACTGAGTAAAGGTAATGCTATATATAATTGTTTGAACAAATCCATTACAACAACGTTGAGATGGCCGAGTTGGTCTAAGGCGCCAGATTAAGGTTCTGGTCCGAAAGGGCGTGGGTTCAAATCCCACTCTCAACAAACACTTGTTGTCTTTTTTTAATCTTTTAATTCAAAGAGGTCCATATTATTTACTATTTAGAACGTGACGCCAGGTTCTATAAAACACTGACAATTTGATCATCTTCCTATTTAATGAGCCACTTGGTTTGAATAACAAATTTATTGGTTTCTTTCACGGTTAAAAAGTGTTTTTGTTTTGGTTTTAGAAAGTCTTCGACTTATCTAAATAAAAAAACAGAAGGTACGACATAGTTGTTCCAGCAGTGGCATCCCTTTCTTGTAACTCCAACCAAAAAAACAAAAACAAACAATTTTGATACGGCAAACTGAAGTTCCTGTTATTTACGTAGTGATAAATGTCTCTTCAACATAATTACCAAACGAAAAACAATCAAGTCATTCATTAAAATCCTACAACACATGAAGAAAAACGAGAATTTTAAAGGCTACCAAAAACTAATTCACCTTCCTTGGGTGCTCCAAATACCCAGCAAACGCTACAAAAAAGCATTCATCACGCCTAGAAGATATTGGCATATTTATCTAGATTCTCATCAGTCTAAGAATAAATTGTACGCATTAAAAAAGAAAGATGAATTTGCCATTATAAAGATAGGTCATGATAAAAAAATCATAAATGAACTACACTTGCTTAATCATCGCATTAGTCAGTTAACGATATAACAAAATAAACTAACTATATAAGAATGGTTCATGTAAAAAAAAAAATGCAAATAAGTTGAACTACAGAAAACGTCAACCATTAGTAAATTAGAAGATTGACTTCATTTGGCCATTTGATTGCAAACATGAAAAGAATGAGGAAAGGAAAAAAGGAACAGAGGCAATACTGTTGAGCAGTAGCATCATCATCAGACCTTTTGTTTTCCTTTTCTAAGTCTTTCTAGTTCTGATTCAGCATCTTTCAACTGCTGCCTTAGTGTGGATACTCTTTGCTCCATCTCTTCCACTGTGCCTTTACTGCTGGTAGAAGGTTGATACGGTGACAGAAAACGAGGTGAAAATGCTTGCAGAGCTTCGACCCCGGTAACCTATGAAATCAACAACTGGCTTGTCAGATGGGCTGATGCTAATAAGTAAAGAGATTTGTTTACACCCATCTAGAATAAAAAATTTCATATCAGGTTATCAGTCGGCATGCGGATTAATAAAGAATTCATCAGTTTGGAGAAAATAAAAAACAAAAATCAACAATTCATAGAGGGAATAATTTGCAGAAAACTCTACAAGAATGGTACAAGTTCAATGAGGAGCGAAGTATGTTGGGATAAATAGACACATCACGCATCTGTTAACAACTTAGATTTGAAATTGATCATAACACTATTATACTCACGAAAATTCACGACTTATTGAACTATTACCTGATAACATTAGTCAATGTATGTTGTGTAAAGAGACAATTTCAAATAAGATTTTTCTTTTTTAAAACTTCCAACAATATTGGCACAGTGTAGTTTACCTCTTCTGGCAGCAATGGGAGCTTCGTGATGTGAAAGTCGTCATACAACATATAGAACTGGTCAAGGTACTTTTGTTGCATCCGCATTCTAGCTTTGAGTAACTTAGATTGTACGTCTACATGAAAACATACCAATAGATTTATAACATTTGACCTAAGCAAAAAATTATCCCAAGGGAAAAAAGAAGCATAACAACCTGTAAACTCACCTTCTTCATCATAAAGTACTTGGTTAATGATAATGTTGTGTGTATCTATCTCAAACTTAGTGAGTTCCTGGACCAGTCTCTCTGTTTCATAAAGAGAGAGGAACTCTGGGATGCAAACACAAATAAAGGTTGTCAAGTCCTGCCAACAGGGAAATAAAAGTGCATTAAGAAATAACTACAAAAAAATCAGACATTCAATACGATTTTGAGTGATCCAATAAACAAGGAACATCAGCTCAAGTGCTTAAGAAATAACTGCAAAACATTCAGAAACTAAACACAAACTTGAATGATGAAGTTCCGGCAAGTCATGTAAAATCACAATACGCACCACAAGTCCTAGTGCTTTTACTTCTAGCAGATTTAGTAGCACGTTTGGCTCATCTGGATTTAAGAAGAAAAACAAAAGAGAGAACCATGTCTAGCATACACCTATGTAAAGTAGCAATAACATTACCTTTATCCAGTTGACACCAAATCATCACTTTTATTTATTTTTTATATGTTTTAAAAAGAATCTTTTACATTAAAATATTAAATTAGCTTGAGTGACTGAGCCTTGAATCTTGATGCTTTGCACAAGCAGAATATTCCACAAGCTAGTGATCATCAGGTCACACCACCTTAAAGTCCTAAACATAACAATCACTATAGGAATTCCAGAAATAGGAGAAGAATAATATGGCCCTGGGATAAATATCCACAAAAATGCCAATGTAATTCACCCCCATAGTTACTGCAAGTGCTTGCAGGCACAAAACGGGTGCAAATCATGCTTCAGCAGAGATGCACTTTTAAGAGGGAAGCAATACACCATTGAACTCCTAGGAAACCATGCTTTTCAAACAACACCTTTTGTGCTTTCAATATTACATTTCTCCAAGGGTTTCAGTATCTCTATTATAAAGATTATCAGAAGTTAATTTTGATTAAAGAATCTTATCACTGATAAATTGGTCAATTAATCATCACTAATATCAGAAATAAGTAACACATCAATTAACTGATACTGATGCTCAGAAAAATAATAATTATATTTTTTGCTGAAAAAAAATCAAAATTGATGTCAGAGCACCTACAATTAAATTTTGAAGGAAAAATAAAAAATAAAAATAAAAACCCCAGACAGGGGGGAGAGGGTAATTCACCTTTGTAGTTGATTATCATATGAAATGTATCTTTTTAAGTTTATAGGAATCTATTCAAAGTTTTTTGTCATAGTTCAGAACAATAATTACAAAAGCCTCCTATGCCCTTTATAGATTTTTTTTGTTAGACTTCCAATGCCCAATAAGCTTCCAGCCCTCCGAAACCTATTATGAAAACTAGTTCACAGCCCTCCTGATAAATTTAGAACCCTTGCTTAAAAACTGCAAGGATTTAAAGATTGGCTTTAACTTCTATACAATATTGACAACAGATGTATGATTCAACAGAAATAATTGGAAATGCAGCAACAAAGAATAATTAAATGACTATCATTTGACATTAGAGAAGGGTATATGAAGTAGTGAAGAGGGCAATCTTACTGGGTCTTTGAATTGCTTATTAACTTGTTCAATCACGTCTTTCATGCCTTCAAGCTTTCCAAGAATTGCATCCTCACCAAATTCATCATCAACACCAAAGAGGCGGGTCATCTGCAATGAATAATTTCAAAACTTTCCATTCACATAATCAATATCACCAGAGATATATTAGTATTAGTAATCGAACCACTGCTAGCTTACAACCAAAATAAATAACGAAACCAGATCCACATCTGATAGATGTTCACACATAAGGGATAGTTCATATATGGCATTTGCATCATTCAAACCAGAACAATCGACAATGGCAACAACAGAAACAACATGACCTACTTTTATTCTCCCATTAGTGCAGTAGACATGGTCAAAGATGCCCAGCAAAGTGGATACAACTAGAGATGATTTTAGAATAAGTGTCCAAATATAGTTCCACAAGGAGAATTTGGTTGTTGGTGATGGGTTTCTTGAGTTGGTTTCATGTTGAGCCTAAGCCTTTGAGCTCTCGGTAGTAAGGGGGGGAGGACTGTGTTACGTTTGGTTGAAAGGTGTTGAGGGGTTTCCCGGGCAATGTTGTTGGGTAAGATGGCTGTTGCTTGGCTGGCGACCACAGTGGAGAAGTTGGTTTGAAGAGAAGCGTTTTAGTTTGTTAAAACGTCAAGGGATGGGAACAAAGTTTTCATAGCTCAAAGATGCTCTAATAGGTTTGGATAGTATTTGGTGGTAGCAGAGTATGGGGGTGGTAGTCGGAGAGGCTTAATGAAAGGTGGTGGCTTTGGGAGCAGAGCTCCATTACCACCACAGCTCGCTGGTGGTTTACATTCGAACATTGTGGGTGGCTTCTCCTCGGTGTCAAAGGGAAAAGTGACGGCAGAAGGACCTTTCCAGAGGTGTTAGTTAGGGAGGGGCAGTTGCAGAAGTGCTCATCGGTGCCGGTAGTGATGGTGGAGCATGCACCTCGTTCCTTCTCCTGCGGGGAAGGGTAGTCGCAGAAGTGCCCATCGGCACCAGTAGTCATAGCAGAGTGTGCTCCTCGATCCTTGTCCAACAAGGAGGGCCATGCAAGGACCATTGGGTCCATACCTCAAGTTGCTCAAGGAAGGACTACAGATGCCTCAATTCCCTATTTTTGTGCTGCAATAGGAGGCGTGGATGTAAGAAGGGATGGCGTGTTGGGTGTCGGTGGGACCCTTCAAAATATGAGAAGTTAGTTAGAGAAAATAAAAAGGGAAGTGGATTGCGTTCTCGCATTAGTGGATGAGGGCCGAAATCCATTGGGCCAGAAGAGTTTAATAACTTGGAGAAGGCCGACTTTTTTATGGTGAAACTTCCTATGAGGGCCCAACCCACACTAAAATCCCATAATATTATCCAAAGCCCATTTCTGCAAGTCAAAGCCCAGCATGTGAACAAAAAAAAAAAAGGCCCACCTCCACAGCAAGTGAAATGTGCATTTAACCTCAAGCCCACTTTTAAGTAAGTTATGAATGCATGGGCTAGGGAGGCCTCTACTTTGGGTAAAGACCCGGTTGAGGAAGAGGGTTTGGAGGGGAGGGATGCTCAGTGGTCCTTCAGTGGGCTTGCTAGCAGCCCCTTGATGCCTTGGATGCTGGAGCGCGAGACACAAATTTCTTCGGGGGACGTTGACGTTGGGCTTTTGCTAGCCGGAAGTCTACCATCGGAGCCTTTGGTTATCCAACCAAAGCAACTGGCTCTCCCCCCCTACATTAGATTTTCCCAGTAAGGAGGCTGAGGTGGTCCCTCTCATCGTTGGGCTTGCCGTTTTGAAGTTTGGTGGTACCATTAGTAGGTCTCTGAGGTTTGCCTTGTCTGGCACAGCAAGTAGGCCAGAATGAAGGCTCTGTGGCTGACTCGGTTTGTTTGATAAATGAGGAGTTGAGGGCCAAGAAATTACATGTATCATCTGAGATGATTATTGCCTCTAGTTGAAGTTGTTTACCTGTAACATCAAAGTGTTCTTTTGTTGCTAAAGGGAAGAAGCCGGTTCTTATGCCATTTCCTATGCCGTATTTTTTTCTTCTTTTTTCTTCCTCTTCACCATGCTTCTATGGTGGATCATTTTGAGCTTTCTAGTGGCTCTCATTAGTGAAATGTAAGCTTTATCAAAGCGGCTCATGATTGAGAGGTGGATGTCTTTACTTCATTATTCAATTTGTTGTATTTCTCTAGAGTGAGCTGGGCAGGTGAAAACAAGCTTTGTTGGGTCCTTTCTAAGAAAAGGTTGTTTGATGTTAGATTGTTCTATAACATCCTTGTCCCCCATGATGGTACTCCCTTCCTTTGGAAGAGTATTTGGCGGAGTAAGGTTCCCATGAGAGGATGTTCTTTGCTTGATAGGCCGCCCCAAAGAAGATTCTTACCATGGATAATCTAAGGAAGCGGCATGTCATTATAGTGGATTGGTGTGGTGTTGTATGTGTAAGAGGTGTGGCGAATCTGTGAATCATCTTTTTCTCCACTGTGAGATTGCTACTGCCTTATAAGTACTATCTTTAATCGTGGTGGGCTAACTTGGGTTATGCTTGGAAGGGTGGTTGACCTTTTCACTTGTTGGAGAGGGTTGAGTGGCAGTCCCCAGAGTGCAGAAGCGTGGAAGATAGTACCGTCCTACCTTTTGTGGTGTATTTGAAAATAAAGAAATGATAAAAGTTTTGAAGACCGCAAGAGGACGGTGGTGGATCTAAAGTCTTTCTTCTTCAATACTTTTTATCACATGGCAGTTACTTTAGACTTTTCTAATTTACTTGGATTTCGTGATTTTCTTGACCCTTTTTTTTTTCTATCTTTCTAACTAGGTGTTTCTCTAGTTTACTTCCTATGTATCTGAGTTGTGCATTTTGTGCTTGTAAATGATATTTTGATTATTTATAAAACAAAATTTAAAAAAAAAAAATAAAATCTCTTATTTCTGTTGCAAAGACATAAAAACAGACCATATGATTATGCTCTATAATACAAAGAATATACCTGACTGATTATGCCACCAAATTTATTTTTCAAAGACATCATTTTCGTGAGACCCTTTTCTAAGGTTGATGGAAATTGCAACAGCCGCAGCGTATGGCCAGTTGGGGCAGTGTCAAAGACTATAACAGAATAATCCATTGTTTGCACTAATCTGCAGGAGAGTTCATTCAAATAAAATCAAAATAATGTTTCATAAAAAAATCAAGTTGATGAATAGCATTTGAAGCACAGTCTGCAAAGAAAAGAATGACCACGAATTTTTTTTTTTTTTATAAGTAAGCAAAATATCAAAAGAATGACCACAAATCTCTGGATGATTGTTTAAAAAAGAAGGGATGCATATGCATGAATAGGCCATTAAAAATGGATCACATAAACATGCTTAAGTGAGTCATTTTCATTTTATTCTACATGCAAAGAAATGTTATATAAAATTGGATATGGTTAACAGAAGTCAATCCCAAGGACTCTTGCGAACAACTTGAATGATATCTTAAATGTAAAAAAATATATATATCCTAAGACATGAAACTTGAGTAAGACTCCAATTCAGTCATTGAGTATCATAATTTTCGCAAGTACCAAGCATGGTCTGCAAAGAAAACTATATTTAATAGATCTCAGGAAGATATCTTTAATTAATAAGGTGAATAAAGGGTTAAAATAACAACATTGTGCTTTACTTGCATTGATTGACACGAGATAATAATAATTTGGTCCAACTTACCTTAAACAACTCAAGATTTAAGGATAACTCTTAAAATTTATATCACTGCATTCAACCCCTCAACAGATCCACCAATGAATAAAATGTCACCTAAATATAACAGACGCCAACCCCTTGGGAGACCTATCTTTGATACAATTAGTCTATTTAACTCTAGCAAAGGCACAAGCTATTTTCACTTGCAGCAAACTCCTGATGAATGCCTGTACTTGTTGCGGATGAAAAGTCTACTGGCTAACCATCAGTTCCTCTCTTTAGGCCTTTAAAAACACCAACAATGAGTCTCAATCACCTACTTTAAAAATGTAATCCTCCAACACCTTGATTTTAGGCAACTACGAACTACTGTGAATCATAAGGATTCTCAATTCACTTGAAAAAAATACAGTGCGGAATAGTGATGAATTTGGAAGGTTCAATATAATCAACAAGAATTAAACAAGATCCTTACTTCAGCATCTCTGCAAAGCTCATAGCCTCATCAATTCCAGGAATTGCATTTGCTAGTTCAGAAAACAGGCTGTCCATTCCATCGGCACTGCCCACGTCCTCATTCTCAACATTAGGATCCACCTCCTACAAAGGATCATACCAAACATCAAAAGATACAGAATTCAACAAAATATAGTTAGTTCACAATCTGGGTATCCCCAAATTTCAATGTGAAATCATTGCACGACCCCAAAAAGGCACCAAGAGATACAAAATTCACAAAAGAATACAAAAGTAATGAAGAACCCATAAACCCTTGGAAAAGAAGAATGGAATAAAAACTGTACCATAGCATAGAGATTGGAAAACCCATTAACCAAAGTTGGTGTCTTGGTGAACCGTTGCTGAAACGCATCGCTTAGATTGTGGGCAGGGTCGGTGGAGATGATCAAAACAGAGGAGCGAACCTTGGATAGAAGGATCGAGATGATGGAGCTGCAAGTCGTCTTGCCCACACCACCTTTGCCTCCCACAAAGACCCACTTGAGAGACTCTTGGTCCAGTATGTTT
The DNA here is from genome assembly GCA_900184695.1 of Betula pendula. Taxonomy (NCBI): domain Eukaryota; kingdom Viridiplantae; phylum Streptophyta; class Magnoliopsida; order Fagales; family Betulaceae; genus Betula; species Betula pendula. The sequence goes on from FXXK01000404.1 coordinate 96,056, forward strand.
TGCACGGTTCCCTCTGGCAAATCTGTAGCCATTTTTACACAGCTTTCTGTATTTGCCTTTGTTCCTCTATCCAAAGTAACAAAAACCCAAATTTAGGAAGAGAGAGAGAATTGGGTTTTTGTTCTGGATGTAAAAAATTCGAGAATTTATAATCGAAAGAGAGTCAAATCGAACTAAGGAAAAGGAAGCTTCAGACTTCCAGTGGCAGGCTTTTGTTTGGGCTTAGGAAGGGGCGCAAGATAAGGGATGTGTACTAATGTGCACTGGCAGGGCGTACGGTTAGAATTGTCCTGAATGCTGAAGCAAAATTCATTAAACAATTTTATGAAATTTCTATAAAACCTTGTTTATCATGCCTTCTAGCTATTCTTTCATAAAAAAATAAAAAATAAAATAAAATAAAATAAAAAGGTTTCCATATTCTGTTTAATTAATTAGGTTAGGATTTTTTTTTCTTTGTTATTTGTTGAAAAAAGGATTTGTGTGATATTTGATCGATTTTGTACACGTACGTAAAGTATTATCTTGTGTTTTGGTGTATAGAATTTCGAATACCTCATAAGAAAAAAACAATATAATCAAAATAGCAATCAAATAATCAGCTTCATTCAGCAAATCTGTACAGCCAAAAGAGAGAGCAAGATCCACACCCAAGAGGGCAGCCGTTGCTTCCCCTTTGTTCACATCATAGGAGGACAACTTCTTTGTATAAGCCATCACCCTTGTAGTGTTGCTCGGAACCGTTGCCGACACAGCAAACGAAATTTTAGTTGCAACGTCAAAGTTGAACTTCAAGAAACATGTAGAAGGGGGCTGCCAAATGGATTGGCCAAAATGAGAAGACTTCCAAGCTGAGAGGTGTGCCTAAATCATATTAGGCCATTTGTTTCGACGAAAAATAATTTTTGTTGAAAAATGATTTCAGGGAGATTAAGTTTTAAGAAAATAATTTTCGCTGAAAATATTTTTCGATGTTTAGCGTGTACGAAAAATCGCGAATATTTTTTATATTTTCAATTAATCATATTAAACTATAAAAATTATTTTTTATGCGTAATTTAAAAATATTAATATAAATTATCCCGGTCTGGTTCTAGCGGTGTCCCAACAATGTCCTAGCTAGGTTCTGGTGATGTCTCGGTCGAGTCCTAGCCAATTATGGGCAATGTCCCAACCGGGTCCTAGTGGTGTCCCAGTCGAGTCTCAGTAGTATTTCGAGTGATGTCCTGGTTGGGCCTTGGCGAAATCCTGACCGGGTCTCAACGATGTCTCGGTCGGGTCTCGACAATGTCCCGGTCGGATCCTAGAGAGGTCACGATTGGGTCTCGACGAGGTCAAGACCGGGTCCCATCGATATCCGATTGGGTCCCGTCGATGTCCTGACCAAGTCCCGAAGGGGTCGAGTGATGTTTGGACTATGGTTCGACAATTTGAGAAAGAAAATCTCAAACTCAAAAAATGGTTTATAATTTTAAAAAATTAAAATCATTTTACAGAAATTAAAAAAAAAATTTCGACCAAACTGAAATTGATTTCTGTTGACTATTATTTACTGCCCCACTAAATACTAGAAAACAAAAAAATATTTTTAAAAAATATTTTTTAACGTTTTGGAGATGATCATTGGAACTATGTTATTGTGCATAAGCTGATTACGGGCAAACCAAACCTAGTCAATGACAATAACAACAGTTAGTTGAAAATTCAAACACTTGGATGCCAAGAAAAGCATTTGGCCTAAGTAAGATTCGTATCCATGAGGAAATTGATAAATCATGAAAAGTCGAAGTATCTAACGGCAATTTTTTCCTCCTCCAAATAATCTTTGCAAAAGGGCAGTTCAAGAAGACATGAAACTGTGATTCCACATGATTTTGACAAATAGGACAATTCCAATGTTCCGGATCAGCATGAGTAGAGATGAAGCTGTGATTATTCCACATGATCTTGACAAATAGGACAATTCCAATGTTCCGGATCAGCATGAGTACGTAGCAAACCTTACCAATATTTACCTTGACTAAAAGAGAGTTTCTGCTGATTTTCCAAAGGAGGAGCGTACACCTTAGTTGTAATATTCCGCCAACTTTAAAAAGCTACAATTAACCCCCAAGCTATTAAAATCACCCCCGGGTTAAGATTTTTTGTTAATTTAAACGGCAAATGTTTATTATACCTCCGGATAGATGTGTGAAAATATCAAATTACCCTTAAACTAGAATAAAAATATTAAAAAAATATATCTTTGGGGGAGACCCACGGTGAGGTCTCCCCCATGGAGACCCACAGCCGTGGGTCTTTTGCGTCTGGGCAATAAACAAGGTTGTTGTTGTTGAATTTTTTTTTTTTTGTTTTTAATTAAGCTAATGCAGGGATATTATCATCATTTTGGGTCCTTCTGTATTATTTAACCAAAAAGCTTAACAGATGGGTTAAGTGAAAGGGGTTAGGACGTAAGTGAAATGGTTTATGTCGTCAGTTGCAATTTTTTAAAGTTTGAGAATTTTTAAAAAGTAAGTGTAGTTTTTTCAAAATAATTTTACAGTTTTTTGTTTGGATCTTGACTCTTTGAAGATTCTATTGGGAGTAGAGATTAACCAAGCAGGTCACAATCATCTAGCATAAAAATGTATATTTTTACTTTAGTCAATTTCTTGGTGTTATATGAATTCCTTGAATTTGTTAAGATAAATTCAATGTAGAATTCAGATAATTTTTCGATATAAAAAGATTCTAAACAATTCAAAAATAATGCTGCACATGACAATAATTTTTTTTGAAAAATTTTGTCTTTTTTTATGAAATTGTTTAACAGATGAGATACATAACAAAATTTAAAAACTTGGTAAAATACATTGTCAATTTTTAAACATTGGAAGCAAGGTTAAAAAAAGGGGTCAAACTTTCTGGAGAGAGGGTTAAATGTATTTTTTCCTTTATTTTAAATATGGATCTCATAGCATAAGAGCATTCACACTTCACTTTTTCAAATCACCTATATCTAGCTTATCATCTTAATTATATATTTTTACTATTATATTTAAATATTATTTCTCTAACAATCATATTTTTGAGTGTTGATTATAATTTGAAATTCCAAGATCATTAAGTTTAGACCTGCATTATTTATATTAAGTTAGTCTTTGTCAAATTATTTTCTTCTAGTTGTCGTATAACTGTTATTCATGATTGATATAATTCACACCTACCCTCAAAAGAAAAGAAAAGAAAAAAAAAAAAAGAGCTTCAAGCGTACTATTTTTGCAATGTTCGATTCAAACCAATTTTATGACAACAAGTCAATAACATTGATGACAGAATTTTCCAAACAATACTCTTCCATAGATTATATAATTTATTTAATAAAAGAGAAATGTTATTCTACATTTCAACATTTTTTGTTGTTGTTGTCCTATTTATAGTACCCGTCTACAACTTTGAGGAGATAAGAGAGAGACTTGTGTTTTTTTATTATAGGAGAGAGAATCAGTTTTTATTTTTTTATTAGTTAATTTTATACATTGTTGAGTTATAGTGCTCAGAAAATTAGTTTTTTTTTTTTAATCCAACATGACTAGCCGGATGAGGCTATTTTTTTGCTAATTTTTTGTTATACGACCAATCAAAATAACTTTTTAACTATTTTAATTAGTTCAATATTAATGCTCTAATAATATAACACTCCGACTAAATTATCACAACATAAAATAAATTTTTTTCGAAATAAGCTTTTAATATGAACTCATAAAACATTTTTCTTTCCTCTTTTCACTATGGCCTCACAAAAGACACATTCTCATCCCGTGGGCCGTGGCCGCCTGAGCTTACAGTTACATCTAATTATCTGAAAACGTGGCATATGATCATGGTTTTCACATAAGTCTTTTCTTTTCACAGAAAACGTAAGACACAGGTGATGACTTTATAAGCCAATCTCATGCTATCATAATCATAAACAGAACATAAGATATGAAAAATGAAAGCATGATCTACACTCAATTCCATAATGATCTACATGTCATATTATAGTGCGTATGTCACGGGGGTTCCAAATTTCGTAGGTATTACCCAAAAAACCGAAATTAAGGCAACCATCACATCACACTTCGGTTCATGCAGCAAAAACAGGAGAAAATTTAAGAGAGAGAGAGAGAGAGAGATACATTGATTGACTTGGATTTTTCTCTGGATTTTGGAAGCTTCTGTATGGTGTTTCTGTGTTGGTTTGGGTTTAAAATGAAAAGAGCTAAGTACGCCGGATTTTATGTGATTTAACGACTTTGTTTTATTTTTTTTTATTTTTGATTTCAATTTATATTGTAGTTGGATCTCACTTATGACTAAAAATGAAGATGGTCTTTCCGTCCATCTTCCTTTTATAAATTAACGAAAATTCATGTCAAATCAATTAAAAACCGTCACGTGATCATATGTCTCATTAAATTTTTTTTTTTTTTTAAAAAAACATATAAGAAAAATAGAAAACTAAATATATATATATATATATACATATATTTTTTTTTTTTTTTTAAAAAAAGAAAACTAAAAAAAGAAAAGAAAAAAGAAGGGGCGGCTGGATTAATATCGATTTTTAATGATTTAATGGTACGAAATTGAATGCCATCGATTTTTAATGCTATCTTTTAAAGGGATTTTAAAGAACCAAGCAATATTAATGCTATCAATTTGTTTGTATCGTTTAATGTTATCAAATTGAACATAATGCTATTGAATTAATTATAGTTTGATGCTATCAAATTTCAAGAAGTTATACCAACCCCAACTATCTATGACATCAAGGGCACATTTTTTGTTAGGTTTTTCTTGTGTATAATAGCTTTGGCATAATTTTATTTTATTTTATTATTATTTTTTTAAACTATTTGTTTACTATAATTAAAGGCCTTAATTAGAGAGTATTAACCATAATTAGAGCCTTAATTTTTTTTAAATGGAATAAGCCTTTTTATGAATTATTATTTGGGGGCCTTAGGCAACTGCCTAATTGCCTAATAGTTGAGCCACCCTTGATCACTATAAACCATTAAACCACACTTCTCATTTGAAATATAATTTATTTTTTTCTATTCCCATTTGAAATATAATTGAAAATAAAATTTTATCTTATATTTAATGGGCTTCCGATTCATTTTATAAGTTAGCATAAGTCCAACCAAACAAGCATGCACATTCTAAGCCCGTTACCTTGGGCTTGCCTATGAATTGACCTAAGCTATGAATTGACCTAAGCCCAAGGTTGAGAATGTTACAAATAAATGTTTGTAAAGTGTATGGGATATATCCAATGATTAGAGAAATCTAAATTACTTGTGTATCAAGACATACCCCATATACATACATACAAACATAAATACACACATATATATTTGTGTGTGTACACAAAGATTTGTGATAAAATCTTAAATCAACTAGTATAAGAGAGAATACACATTCAAATTAATTAAATATTGTTGTAGAAAACTTTTAAGATCTCTCAAGGAAGACCAATCCATCATCTTTTAAACGGATTCAGTGTTTTGAGACCAATCCATCATCTTTTAAAGCTGGTTCAGTAAGTTTTTGTCTAGTTCGATGTCTTTTTTGGCTAGTTCAGTGAGTTTCACATCCGATTCAATGGTGTTTCATCCAGTTCACTTTGTTTGTACATCTGTCCAATGAGGTTCTAGCTCGATTCATGTTGGTTTAGTTTAGTGTAACTGCAAATTTGGCCCGTTCTTTCATGATTGATCTATATAATTTTTCAGCCAATGCTGTTGCAGATATCTCTTTTAGGTATCTGCATAATATTTTTACTAATCGTATCCGCGCGTTTATTATCCGCAATCCACAATCCGCATATCAGGTAATGGGCCTTTTGAGCTTATTTTAGTTTGTTGGGCCTTCTTTGGGTCTCTATTTGGACTTATTTTAAACGATTTTGAAAATAATTTGAACCAATTTAGTGTTTTGAGCTTGTTTTAATTTTTTTTAAGCCCTAATGTTTTGAAATTTATTGATTTCACATTACTTTTACTTTTTTGCTTGCCCAAATGTTACCAGAGAAAGCAACGTACCCAACCAAACCATCTACATTCTATAAGGCTGTAAAAAATTAATTTTTAAAATTTTTCCAAAAAAGACTAATGTGGCACTCCCAATTAACATTTATCTTAAACATAAGAAAGAGCTCCCCATAAAAGGGTGGTCAAAATCTAACTTTGCCTGTGCTAATCTAAAATCCCTATCATATTCACAGGTTCAGTACATTTTTTTTTTTTCTCGTAAAGCAAAGAAGTCATCTTACTTAGGTCTCAAAAAAATTAATAGCTGTTGCATTCCAATTGACTGATTGAGTATTAGAAGGAAATGTGATAGCAAAAAAGTAAAAGGGCATTAGATGATTAGCCTACTTTCAACCTTTTATGGGGTCCTAAAGAATTAGAAACACATTCATGGGAAAGATAACTAGACGGATTGATAGCTCCCATTGTCAGCCGCATTTTGATATTTGCTGAACACCAGCAACGTAGAGCATTGTACACCATTGATCAGTGAAAAAGTTCAGCTATACTATGCAACATTTATGAATGTTAGAAGGGAAGTTACTAGTAGAGAGAGTTGTAGGTGAAGCAGGTGGCTATGATAGATGAGATACAGATGAGGAGTGCAGGAACTAAGGTGGTATTCAAGAGTTTACTCTCACCCAAATAACCAGACAGTGTTATCGTACCATCTGCAATTACTCGAGCCAGAGTCCCTGCTTCCGTGGAGAGCAGTCCGCCATTGTATGTTCCACGTGAAAGCCTTGATGACATTACACGAGATAGGAGCGATAAGTTCACGCCTGGATTGGTCAAGCAAATGAGATTAAAAATTGTGTTCATGAAGCAAAGGAATCCTCCAACAAATGATGCAATATATGAAACAATTAAGTTTTTGCCCTCACAGAACTACAAGTTATTAATTGGTTAATGAGTTCAAGTTGGGTTAGTTGCAGGCCAAATTTTTTGAGTCCACAGATAATTTTGCCAGCTTAGCCTATCAAATGAGGGTGTTTTGGATCTAATAATTCAAAAAGTAAGCAGAACATACAAGCAAATAATCCTTGCACAGCTATCTGATGTTTTCTATAAACAGAATGAGGCATAGTTACCTTCAAGGACTTCAGCAGACACTAACGTGATTAGAGCTGAGCCAACATACTGAGGGACAGAGTAAGGGATGAATACTTGGAAGCTTAGGAGTATACCGATACACACCATAATTTCAGATGCCAGTAGAACTTGCCTGCAAACAGGTCGGCCAGAAAAAAAAAAAACAATTAAAAAAAGAGGAGGCTAGAACTTCATAAGCAGATGACTAAACTTCCCATCACATAAATGAGAAAATCCAACTAGACGGGGTTGGCTGAAAATTTTTAAATCATCATTAAAATTTCTTACAACTCCAAAAAATATAGGAACAATGGGAACTTTAAGTTATATTTCACATATTTCAGAACCCTATAGTACTCAATTGAGGACCATTCAATCACACAGCACTGCTTGCAGGCAAGGCACTTACTTTTGTAGTGACATTAGGTTATAGAATTCTTGCTCTTTTGTACCTCCTTATATTTATAACTACCAAGAGAAGGTGAAATAAAACACAATTTCTAAGGTAAAACACTTCAGAATCTTAGACCTTTATCGCTAATTAATTCTTTAAACCATGATGCTGCATTGTCTCACCTATATTTGCCAATAAAATGGACTTTTAGTAGTGAAAAGTAATGCTACAGTCTAAGATTACCTTACATAATCAAAGCAACCAGGTTTTTCTTCCATCCATAGATGATAGATGCTACATCTATAAATGCATAGAGGTTGGCTGACATTGTACATAGTATTCTCTTAGGCTATGTGGAGCCTGATTTGTGTTCGATCTGGTTTGCATCCGATCCGGTATGATGAAAAAAGCGTTATGATTTAAATGAGTTTTTTCTGAGGCTTAGTCCATGAGCGCTTCAGCTTGGGCCGGGAAAATTTTTTGGACCCGCTCGTTTATGTATTTTGACCCAGTTGAAGATCCTTTTATAGCCACTTCTGTTTTAAAATTTTATAATGTGTTCTGACGCCTCCTTGTACTGTTTTATGGAAAATAGTAGAACCTTGTTGCAACACAGTGGACATAGCCCTTGAGGGTTAACCACTTAAATCTTTGTGTCTTATGATTGCTTGTTTTGAGGTTTTCTTTCTTTTTCGCTTCTCATGGGTTCTAGAAAATCGGTGGACTTTCCTAACATATTCCTTATCAACAATTTAGAAACTTTCTGTATTGTAGAGTAAATTGCCTACATAAGTGCCTGGGGTTTTCTTTTTGTTTTGTGCGTTGGGGGGGAGTTTTCTAGTCACTAATTAAGAACACTACTTACCATAATACAATGCCTTGAAGGTCAAACCTAAAACCTACTAGTCAATTGAAAACAGATAACAATTCGAACTTCTCCAATGCTTAAATGTGTACCTTTCTTCAAACATGTTGCTGATATAGTTTCCAACAACAACGTTTACTGGAAGCACTGTTAGACCAAGACATGCAAGAAAGATTGCCACACTGCTGATTGGCCACATAAAATAATATCCAGTGATGACACTTGATTCAGCAAGTATGATCTCCATGGCATATTTTAGCATAAAATACACAAATAGTTGAACCTGGAAAGTAAGAGATCATATTAAAGTTTAGTACCATTATACCTGGACGAGAAATACAATCCAATATGGCAGGACACTAATTTGTTACTCAAGGATATTTGAAAAAAATATGGAAGAAAGACATCCAAAAAAGCCATAATGAAATAAGACTCGGAAGACCCACTACGGTCTTCACTTACCAGTCCAATAATCAGCAAAGCTTAAAAATAGAATGACATATTTATTTTGTCCTTCAAACTTAGATTTGAAAGGAGTAATTCCCTACATGGTAGAAAACGACCAAAGTTTGACCTCTAAAACAAACTTTATGACCTCTTACTTCCTGAATATTATATGCTTATTTTCATTATCTTTGTGGTTTCCCAAATACAAAACTTATGGTGCTCAAACAAAGTTTAGTCATCTAGAAGATGCTTAATATGATATAACTCTCCCACCCTTGCTGGAATGATTAGAACTTCAAATATGAGTAGTAATTATTCTGTCTCCAGGAAAACATATATGATCAGAACTTCAAATCTTAGCGCATGATTTTTAAAGCAGTTGCATCAAGTAGCTGTTTTAAGTACTAAAAGAAAATTGATTGTCTATTAATAGACCAGGAAATACGCGATTCAACATATCATATCATTTTATGCATGTAAGAAATTAACAATTGTTTGACCTTAAATCTCACGTGTTAAACAGCTATGAATTCTACCACAAAATAGAAATTAAGTGCCAACTTCTAATAGGTTTTCTAAATGGCATATACTTTGCAGAGATATGCAAAACTACAAAATGAAAAATGGTAACTAGATTTCATTAAAGGTTTAAAAAATGCAGGTGTTGGATGCATAAAGTCGTCTTTCTTGGTGGCCAATGAAAGAAATGGCATCAACTAAAAATGCATATAAGTCAATATGTAAATGGAACTCAATATCAATTCAAAACCTTTATTGATGGTGTAAGTAATCTATATGCCGCCACAATTGATGTGACAGGTTTGTGAATTTCCCCAGAATCTTCTTCAGCATCATCACATTCTCCATCTCCATCTTCATCTTGTTGCTTAGCTTCTGATTTCATTAGCAATGGTTGGGTGAAACCACTCTCCACAGCAACATTTACCAATGGTCCTAGAACATAAAAAATCAATTCCTATAAATCATGCTTGTGAACAAACAACGAAATATTTAAACCATAAATTGTTAATAAGAAAAAAAATCTAAGTATGTAGTGTAACGACACAGAAAAAAACGCTAGTCACATTTGTGCTATCACTCCAAAATGACTAGTCAAATTATAATTGGAACTCCTTAGAATCACTTATAAAATCTAGTCTTGTATAGTAAGAAACCAATATGAGACTTAACACTCATGAACACCTTTATAATCTATCCACTTAATGTAAGCAATTCATCCATCTAATGGGGGACTAACTTTCTAAGTGTCACAATCTCCCAACTTAAATTCCAGGAATTCTCACCAGGGCTAATGTCATGCAATGTCTTAGCGCTACATAGTGTTATTAGGTTTGCTCTGACACTATTTGTAATGACCCAAGGTAGGCGCTAGCCTCATTTACATTATTACTCCAAAAGGATAAGTCAAATTACTATTAGAGCTCTATAAAATCACTTAATAAAGCCCAATCTCATTTAGTATAGAATCAAGGAGGGATTTAGCACTCATAAGTACCTTTATAATCTACCTACTTAATGTGGGCAATCCACCCACCCAATATGAAACTAACTTTATGGGTGTCACACTTAGTGTTGGGGAGAAAGCCACTTTAAATAGATGTTATTGTCCGGCCATTGGGCTCGACTATGATAGGCCATATGTAGTTTAGAACCTTGTTGACTAGATCCACATGAGTAGAGTTATAGGAGACTCATTGGTATTGAATATAGTCCAGAACAATGGTGAGAAAAACACTTAGCTGGATCATGAGTTGACATTATCTGACATGCTGTCTTCTGCTAAGGTATAGAATTGATGTTAACTGGGACTGATGACATTAGATAATACTAAAGTAAAGAGACAAAATGCACAAAGGCAACAAGAATCATCACTAGTAATTCAAGGGATGATAGAGACCAAAGTTTGAGAAATACTCAGTATGTCTTGAGTTTTTAAAATAAGAAAAGGAAAAGAAAACCAAATAATTAACCAAAATAAGCAATGTTGTTGACATACCAGCATTAGTTTCCTGCGACACAAGCTTTTCTTTAGTCTCACGAGGAGGCTCTCTAAAAGAAATCCATAACCACATTAAGTAGACAAGCCACACAAGAGCCATAAGCCAACCGGGTAAAGTGTCTTCATTGAAAGTGACTTTGGAAATCTTAAAATTCATCTGTAGTAAACAAGCAAGAGCTGGACCACATGCCATTCCAAGCGCACTTGCGCTGACAAAACCCGCAGAAGCCTTCATTCGCAATTTCAGCGGCACACAATCACTGATGTAACGCCTGTTAACAGCTCTTGCTGAGCCTAACCTGAAATATCGATAGCATGACCTCATTTATTAATTAAGTGAAACCAAAGTGCATGCTTTTGAAGAGAACAAGCAAGAAGAAGCATCTCTATGAATATTAATATCTTTCATCAAAATAATCAGAGTCATAAAAATAATCATGATAATAAGCGCCAAGATACACAAACAGAACATTTAAACTACTTTAGTGGCAGGTTTGGAATAACAGCAAATCTGGGACAAAGATCGGGTGTTATAATCCCCACAAACAACAGTAATAAATCTCAAAAGAAAAAAGCAAGAAAGTTGCATCGTCACAGGAAGTTTGAATATAGCAATATGGTGTTTCTAGGCTATTGCAATCTGCTGTTCCACTATCACTTGAAATTTGGCTCAAAATCCCATATAGCTTTGGAAAAAGCGCCACAGTTAAGTTGCCAATGGAATATGATATCTGGTACGTTTCTTTTTGTGCAATCCAAATTTGAAAGTAAGGAAAAAGAGCAAAACCACAATTTTAACTAGAACTTGCAATTGAACGAAGCATCTTCTGTACAATTTGTGATACTTAAGAATAGAATAAATTCATGGGGTTAGAATTTGGCAACGTATGGAGGCTTTGATATTTAAAATTTCAAAACATATGGTCATCTCATGTGGAGCCCAAAAGGGCCCTTATTCATCTGTCTTGTTTCCCTTTAAAATTTCTAACTTGTTTTGTTCCAATAGAATGTATACTTTCCAAAATTGATTACTCACATATCATACACAATTTTAATGGAGTATTGGTTATACATACATATTCAAGACCAATCAGAACATAAAGATCCTGTTGAAATTCAAGTTTTCATTTTTCAATCATACATATACAGAAGAATAAATAATGCACTTGCGCCACTCATAAATGCAACTACTCACTACCATGGAGAATGACATGCAACAATAATCAACTAAGTTAGTAATCAAATATAAGTTTCATTACTCAAGTAACGAGATAATAAAGAAATCACTTACCCACAGAACAAGCGACCAATCAGAAGAACTGATATTGAATTGAGATCATAGGCCAATGCGTATAAGGTGTTTCCCACTAGAAGGACGATGCTACTAAATACAAGTGGCCTCAAGTATGATCTATTCGACCATGCACTAAAATAAACTGAAGAAAACACCTGTGCGACAGCCATAGACCCAATCACAACTCCGCAGACAGTTGCTGCAGCTCCAAGGCTCATGGAGTAGTTGTCTGCTGTTGGCACTATAATATATGTGTTGACCATGTACAGAAATGTGTTTACTAAGTTCAAGAGAAGTGACATAGAGTGATATCTGTTGTCAACAATATCATCTTCAGATTGAGTTGGTAACTCCTCCTCCATAATAAACGCATGCCTTCCCAAAAAGTGAAGGTAATTTGTTGAGTTTGAAAACCTGTCTACAGCTGATCTAATAGAATCAATGACAGGATCCTGTAAAGCCAGTGAAAAGGCAACACTATCATATGCTGCAGGAGTATTTTAGAATATATTAAAATAACATGAGTGCATCCATAAATGATGTTTTATTGTGAAACAATCAAGTGCAATAACTAATCGAAGTTTCAAACCTACAACCATGCTACTAAAGTTTCAATACCAAGTACGAAGATGTTTTCACTACCCTTTTTCATCTTCAGAAGCAGTTAAAAACTTCTAACTATGATTGTTTCAATTATAAGTCTTCCGTATAATCAAAATTTTACCGAGCAACGTAGACATATTATCATTTCATCAACCTGAGCTATATTTTTCTCATATTAACATCTCCTTCTAGATTTATTAATATGTTTGGATATGAGCATTTAGCATAAAGGACTTGGACTTTAGCTACTACCACAAAAATATTAAATCTCCATTCCATGAAGGTTTAAAGCTGCAAAGAAGAGAAGCAATTGAAGAAAGGGAGAGAAGTTCTTAGTCAATCAAATTACTTGGAAAGTGGATTTGAGTCACTTCTTTCACCTACCCACTGACTAGCAAGAGTAAAACATGCATGGATTTACAAACATGAAAATTTACCATGCCTTTAGACCTCCATTAAAGCAATTGAACTTACGGCAAAAACTACAGTCCCTCCACCAAATACTTAAATCCAAATGCATATATAGTGTGAGGTTAATTAACTCTTAAATCCAAAAGCTTAAACAATCAACTTTTGGAAAAAAATTTCTCTTGCATGAATTCAATCAAATGCTTAGATTTGATAAAATTTAATTTTGATTTAACCTTGACATTTTGCAAAATATGTTTGTTGTGTCACCATTTTGAAGTATCTTTCAAAATTTGATGCTCTGTATACATGTAAGACTCTCCAACAATGAAAAGCATTATAACTTGCAGACACATTTTGAATTTTGACGGGAACTTCATAAAATAAACCATTACTTAGGAAAAGACAAACATGGTAACACTGCATATAATCTTGAATGGAGATGAGAGAAAACCGGGTTGGATAAACCAGGCTGATCATATATTGATATGTAGTTTCCCTGATGGCGTTGAAGGTCTTGAAGGTCAGCAAGATTGTGAGATATGGTTCCAACAACAGCATCAAAACCCTGAAATTCAGTTACTAGCTTATAATGCTTCCATTCTCATACTGAGACAAAAGAAGCTAATGTTGTAAAGTTCAAAGCCATACTATGAATGAGACATGAAAAAAGAAAAAAACAAATATGCAGGGAATTATTCCAAATTAAGAAACCTTGCTCAAAATAATAACATTATTCCAAATTGCTCAAATTACCACATGCTTAAAAACTTGTTGCAACTGGGAGTAAGGATGATTTGCACGAGTTTTGACATAGTAGTCAGTGAACTTATAACCAAACCGTTTATCGAACTTTTTCAATATCTTGCGTAAACCAATGGCATTCATTTCAATAAAAAATAGAAGCCTTAAAAGGTCACGTCCAACTGCTCTGTATGCTTCTTGTAATTCAGATATTCTTGATCCATCAGGCTGCTGTAAAAGGGAATGGTTCTGCTCTCTGAGATTGCATAACCTGGTAGCAAGTAGTCCTTGTTGTTCTAGCAGGAAAAGAACAATCTTTTCGATCTGAGATTCAGAAACAAGCAAAGGTGACATAAAATTCATAATCAGTTTCAACTGCATGACCATAACACCTGCATTATCCATGAAACTATATGGATTATCTATGCTAAGAAGAATCAGTTAAAACCCAATCTCTCTCTCAAACACTCAACCATATACATGCACAAACAAACACATGAAAAGGGAAAGAAAAAATGATAAAGTCTAAACACATTATGTAAAGCATCTACAAATCCACGCATCATTACAACTACACAACATATATTAACTAAGCATCAACTTTATGAGGAAAATACGCACTTGTTCTCTTCCGGAATCATAATAAGAATTTCAGTCAACCATGCTTACGCCAAAACATATTGCTGATGAGACACACTTAATTGTCAGTCTCTAAGAGCAGTAAAATTAAGTTAAAGCAAGGCAAAATACATGAATTTCAGTTCAGCAAAAACCACAAATTGAGATGGATTGGTATGGCACAAAGTGAAAATTATAAAGCAAATTATCCCCTATCCAAGTGTGAAACTGCAACTAGTCATGGTTTTTTGAGCCTCTTTCTGGACTAGTCCAGTAAGCAGGAATACCATTCATGCATAGCAGAATTACCTGACAATCTAGCAATCTTGAGAAGTCCATCAGAACATTGAGGCGATTCTGTGTTCGAACCTCAATTTGTTGTGTGTATCGGTTGACTTTCTTCTTCATTAATTTATAATTAATGTAGTATCTGAAAAGAATCGAATTATAAGCATACTTGATAGAATTGAAAAATTAGCTCTTGAAATAGGAAAATGAAAAAAAATAAATTACTTTTTTGGTAGAATTATTAGCATCATAATTAACAAGTGGCATAACAATTTGCTAATGGATATAAAAACCGATGCACATGAATTACTTGACTTTACTGACTATATGCATTTCTGATGCATTGGGGTTCCCTCAAATAAACTTTCATTTCCAACTTTCCTTCTGTATTATATGTCATGAATTGCATGAAATTGACACTCAATTGATCATTTTAGAGTTCTAACAACTAAGAACCACCTAGACAAGTTAATAAAGGGAGTTGTTCCTCTGGGCTTTTATGGCACAAAATAATCTTTTCCTTAAAAAAGTAAAAAATAAATGCTAGTGGCTTCAAATACAACAGAATATGACAGAAAATAAATGCTCCTTATATTTGCACTAAATTTAAATATTGAAACAATTTCCACCCCAATTTTAAACAAAATCTCAAGATTACAACAGAATATGACATATCTTGGAAACACTTCCAATTAAACAGGACAGGACTGCCGTCAGAGGTTCACAATCAATTTTTGTCAAGGGCACCAATAGGAACAAGGGCTTTCTGTCAAGAAATGATTCCAATTGAAAAAAAAAAAAAGAAGATACTAAGGCTTCACAAAGTGTTTTTTATTTTTTTGTGAGTAGGCTTCACAAAGTGTTAGTTCACTCACAACTGGTCTTGCAACTTTAGGAAAGCCCAAATCGAGAACTATGTCTTAGACATGCCAAGTGTTTCTGTCTGCAATCACTCATAGATGTTATCTCTCCCCATTGGTTTCTCGGTTTATGTGAATTACCAAACAAGTATTATATGTGGTTTACATTACATTAACAGTGCCTAGTTGATGAAAAGTTATCACAGAATGTATAACACCCTATAAAAGTAAATAGAACTCAAAATCTAGCAATAAATATGTCAACCATAACATAATTAAAGATTGGAAATAAAAAAGAATAAGGTGATATAAAAATTTTGAATGAAACTTGAGAAAATGTACAGCAAACTTAACAATGAATCACAGTCATGTGTAGAACAGGTATAAAAATTAAAATGGCAGTTAAAAAATATTCATCTAGGCTATGGACTACTGCCAAAGAATATGTTGCTTACTGGAATCAGAATATAGTCCAAAAGAAGGCAGGGCAATAAAACCTAAAATCTTAGCAAATAGCACTCAAAGCTTTAACCCTGGATAAAAGTTACTAGAACATACCCTTGCCATTCTTGAATTTGTGATTCTCTCAATTTCTTTCCAAATGCAACCATCTCTCAGAAAAAAAGGGTCGATGCACTGTAATAGAGTATCAAAGGCACATAAGAGACTTACAAGAATTTAAAATAGAGCAAAACCAATTTCTGGACAAGTTTCACAAGGCTGTGAAGCAGAATAAAGATGTCAAAGTAGTAAATGGAAACCAGACAACAACGATTGCATTTCCTTTCCACTTAGGGTCCCTTCGGGTTTGCGATTTCAAAAGTGTGATTTTAAAATGTGCAAGTTGAAAACATGATTTTTGAAAACGCAGTTAAACGTTTGGCAAAATTACAATTTAGTCTTTAAAATTTCGCGTCTTAAAAAAAACACCTCAAAATCTGCAATTTGAAAAAATGCAAATTTTTTAAATTTTTAAGGGCCTGTTTGGGATTGCGTTAGAGAGCTTAAAAAGTACTTTTGATGCCTAAAAAGCTGTGCCAAATAAAAAGCTGACCTGTTTGGTAAAAAACTCCAAAAGCACTTTTTAAACTTTTTACTTTAAAAATGGTCAAAACGCACTTTAGGCAGCTTAAAAATGAAGCTTTTACTAAAAAGTTCTTTTTGACTTTAAAAGCTCTATTTCTCAACGCAATCCCAAACATGCCCTAAATCGCAATTGTTTACGAAATCGCAATGTCAAATACACCCTTAATATGCTAACTATTCGCTTGGCAGACTACAAAACAAAGAGTGAAAAAATAATTGCAATTTGTTTTTGCATGCTTTGTAACTGATATACATAGAATATTGGTTTGTCACTAAGATATACAAATACTCAATATTGGTGGACTTGATTTCTTTACAGAACAAAAGAATAGATAGCTCATACGTATAGCTTTAATTTACTAATAATTATTGATCACAATTAGCTAGTTTTGATGGGTTTCTATGGTAAATAAAATAAGAAATGGAAAAAGGAAACACTATATGAATAGAAATAATTCAAGTGAAGATACCAGTCAAATTAAATGTTTTTCCTTTATTATGTTATCCATATTTTTTCTTGCTTTTCCTCTAAATTTCTTTGATTTTCTCTCACATTTCTTAATTTTCAATATTTCCTAAGTTAGAAAATCCACATATAAAAGATGCAGGATGCTCTTCTGACTATCTTTTCCCCCCTTTTATAATCTAAAGAGCAGAAAGACATCAAACTTTCGTTATTAGTTCTTTCTTTTTTCTTTCTTTTTTGGGCAAAAGAGAAAAGAAGGAAAGAAAAGAAAAGAAAAGGAAAGGATAAGTGATATATGAAGCTTTCAAGCTAGATAAAGCATGAACCCAGATATTCAAACGACAATCAAAATTCAAAACCCTTCAGTGCTTAAAAACAGAACTGATAAATTGCCCACAAAAGAGAAACGGAAAAGAACCACAATAAGCTCTAAGAATGCTTAAAAATCAAAACCCAGAAATCATGTGATTGAGAGAGAGAGAGAGAGTAAAAATCACTAACGTTTTTCATGAGTGACTTCGACAAAAATGTATCTGAACGACTGAAACAATGGTTCTTGAAGCAGAGCACTTTGGAGGGAACAGCAGAGAAAGATACAACGGCTTGGAAGGCAATGGAGTTCGAAGATATTTGGATTCTATGCGAAAATGAGAGAGAGAGAGAGAGAATCTAGTGCGAAACTTGTGTATGTTGTTGGGGAAATCAAATAACGAGAACGGGTATGTAGGCAGGGGGATCTTTGACACGTCCATAGCTTGCTTTACATTACACCTCATCCCACAGAGCATACCGTTGGAGAATCTCTTTGTTTCTAAGACATTCATTTGCCACGTGAAAATGGATTTACTCTGTTTGCTCAGCAGTCAGCACGTAAAAAAAATAACAAAAAGAACAAATAGAACTCCAAAGAACCGTAGTGTAGCACACTTTCTGCTAAACGATGAAGTGCAGCACAACTTCAGGCGTTTTCGAGCCTCTGAGCAATTCGATGACGTGGTCATGCTAATGACTTACTTTCGTTTGTTACCATTTGAAAGTAGTAACAAACTGCCTCTCACATGTCAATGCTCATAACATTTTCAAACAATCCCCTCAAATTATGGAGAAGTGACTCATTAAAATGTTGAATAATAAACTTAAGCTCGGTTTGTTTCGATATAAAATGATTTTTGTTGGAAATTAATTTTCAAGAAAATAATTTTCGCCGAAAACATTTTCAGATGTTTTGCGCGTACGAAAAATCGCAAATATTTTTTGTGCACAATTTAAAAAAATTAATATAACTTGTTCTAGGCGGGTTCTGACTATATCCGGGCGGTCCCAGCCAAGTCTCGGGCGGGTCTTAGCGATGTCTTGAGTGAGTCTTAGTGATGTTTCGGCCGGGTTTCAGCAATGTCCCGAGTGGGTCCTAGCGATATACCAACCAAGTCCCCATGACATCTTGGGCGAGTCCCAAAAATGTCCCTGGTAAGTCTCGGCGATGTCCCAGGTAGGTCTAGACGATGTACCGACCGGGTCCCGATGACATCCTGAACGAGTCCTAAAAATATCCTGAGTGGGTCTCGACGATGTCTCGAGCAAGTCTTAAAAATGTCCCTAGCAGGTCTCAGCGATGTCCTAGGCAGGGTGATGTCCCTACCGGGTCTCGATGACGTCCCAAGCGGGTCTCAACGTTGTTCTAGGCAGGTCCCAACGTTGTCCCGGGCGGGTCCCAAAAATGTCTTGGGTGGGTTCTGGCGATGTCTCAGGCGGGTCCTAAAAATCTCACAGCCAGGTCCCAAAAATGTCCCGAGTAAGTCTTGACAAGTCCTGAAAATGTCCTGGGCAAGTCCCAAAAATGTCCCTAATGGGTCCTGATGATGTCCTGGGTAGGTCCTAACAATGTTCTGGTCGGGTCCCAATGATGTCTTTAATTAGGGGTCCCGAAAATGTCTCGGGTGGGTCTTGATGATGTCCCGGGCGGGTCTCGGTGATATCCTGGGTGTGTCTCAGTGACATCCTGGGCGGGTCTTGGAAATATCCCGAGCAAGTCTTGGTGATGTCCTGGGCGGGTCCCGAAAATGTTTTAGATAAGTCCCAAAAATGTCCCTAGTGGGGCTCGACGATGTCCCGGGCGAGTCTCGAAAATGTCCCAGGCAGGTCCCAGCAATGTCCCAGGCAAATCTGAGCGATGTCCTGACCAAGTCCAAGGTAAGTCTTAGAGATGTTTCGGTCGAGTCCCGATGATGTCCCAAACGGGTCTCGAAATTGTTCCAGGTGGGTCCTGACGATGTTCCAAGTGGGTCTCGCTGACATCTCGGGTAGGTCCCAAAAATGTCTCGGGGCGGATCCCAGCGATGCCTCGAGCGAGTCCCGATCGGGTCTTGGCAATTTCTCGTGCGAATCCTGGTGATGTGTTGAGTGGGTCCCAATGGGGTCCGGCGATGTCTTGGGTAGGTCTTGTCAATGTTCCAGGTCGGTCTCGACCGGGTTCCGAAAATGTCCCAGGCATGTCTCAGTAATGTCCCGGGCGGGTCTCGAAAATGTCTCAAGCAGGTCCCAGCAATGTCCCGGGCAAATCTTAGTGATGTCCTGACCAGGTCCAAGGTAAGTCTTAGAGATGTTTTGGTCGAGTCCCGATGATGTCCCAAACGGGTCTCGAAATTGTCTCAGGTGGGTCCTGACGATGTTCCAAGTGAGTCTCGGTGACATCTCGGGTAGGTCCCAAAAATATCTCGGGCGGATCCTAGCGATGTCTCAAGCGAGTCCTGACCAGGTCCTGGCAATTTTTCGTGCAAATTCTGGTGATGTGTTGAGCAGGTCCCAGTGGGGTCCCGGCGATGTCCTAGGTAGGTCCTGTCAATGTTTCAAGCCAGTCTTGACCGGGTTTCGGCGGGGTCTGATGGTATTTTGGCTGTGGTCCACCAATTTGAGAATGTAACGCTCAAACTTAAAAAATAGTTTATGATTTTACTAAGGTTATTAAAGTTATGATCGATACGAAGAAGTTATTTGAAATTTACAATGCAATTAAGCGTTATACGTTATTTAAATGAATTAAGGTTAATACGAAGAAGTTACAAGAATCCTTTGTAGTCTATAGATGAGTACTGTTAGCACCAAAGACAGAAGATCGAAGGAAATTAGCGGGCCGGTATGGGCTATTATGGCCCCTCCCTTCTCAATGTTTAGAGTGAAAGAATTATGCACGTGTAGAGTATTATTTTTAGAGTGAAAAATACGAGAACTATGTTTCTTTTTATCAAAAAAAAAAAAAACCTTTTTTATGCTCTACTTTTTGACAAGTGTGTGAATTACAGGACGAGGTTCAGTGTAGTATGAGGACAAAATCTCCTCCGTACATGTTAATCTGCCACAATAATTCTGTCATGATATTATATGCCCCATGTTAATCTATTGACATATTTAAATATACATGCATTCAGATATTTGAATTCTGTCATGATATTATATGCCTCATGTTAATCTATTGACATATTTAAATATACATGCATTGAGATATTTGAATTTAAAAGAATTGTTAGATAGAAAAATACATACTTTGTGGGTTACTAGAACTTTAATCGAATATGAAGCTACAAGTTCGAGTTTCATTTTTAGGTATGTCAAAAAATAATATGTAAAAAAGAAAACAATTATTAAGAACATTGTATTATATTTTGATAGGTGATTAAGTTGAAAATTATAATGTATTAAAAAACAATTATTTTGTATATTGTCTTTTATTTATATTTTGTTAACAATATCTGGATACTAATTTTTTTTTTTATATATATATTAATTTAATCTTCAATTTTAATATTTTTTTTCATACATACTTTGACTCTCTTCTATAAAAATTCATGGTTTCGACAGTACTGTCCAGCACCCAAAACAAACTGACAGAATGGAGCCAAAGTAAGTTCAAATCAACTTGACAGTGGCTTAATTAAGAGCTAGATTGAAAGTAATATTCTTATTTTCAAAAATAATAATGTTTATTGAGAAAAGTTTGGCGAACCCAAATTCTCAAACAAGTTATGACCAAACTGCCGAAGCAAAGGGGGAAAACTAGAGAAAAATGAGTGAGAATTTCAATTGGAGTGAAAAAGAAAAAAAAAATGATGTTAACTCTTTCAAGTGTTTGAATAATTAATTAAGCTTGGGTTAACAATTCAAATGGCATACACTCCGTCATGATTATGATGCATGGTTACATAATAAAGTACTTAAGCTTGTGAGGATAGCATATATATATTAAAAAAATCAATTAATCTTTGGTACTAAAAAAAATTCAAGTATTATATATATGTACCGTACGTACGTAGGCGAAGAGGCAAACTGCTACAAGCGCATGCAGATCGAGGCGGTGGAGTTGCAGTCGACTCTCAGGTGAGGAACTCCAAGTTCACTCAAGTTTTGAACTCTACAATGGAGACCAATTGCTGAGAGAGAGAGAGTAAAAGAGAGAGAGAGAGGGCGAGGCTTGTGCAAAGAGCTAGGTGAGATAAGAAGATCGAGGTTCACATGCATATTGTTAGGTTCAGATAGATATAATTTAGACAAGGACTTCCACCAATAAAAATAAATAATTTACTTTTTTTTTTTTTCTATTCAAAAATAAATAATTTACTTGCAACCCCAGAAAACAGTACTACGTACAACTCAACCATCTTCATCAGCATTTTAGCACCTTCCTCGCTTCGCTCCAAGAACAATCAATACTTTTTTAACATCAAAGGTGTCGGGGCATGCTTTTTTGTGTTTCAATGTAATTATTTCCAGATAAATTAGTACTTTTCTTCTTCTTCTTTTTAATAATTAAGTTGGAAGATGATAAATGGCATATATGGCAATCTAAGCTTATTTTTTAATTGACAAATTAGAAAAAAATGTAAAATTAGTTCATAAACGTGGTTTACCTAAGTTCCAATTTGCTTATTGTAGTATCAAAATAAATTCAGAATACCTTGAAATATGTCAAAAAAAAAAAAATTTATTTTCTACAGTTAAATTATGCCTACTAACTTAACAAATTTCGTTAGTGTAACACTGATTTAAATAAGACAGACATGTCACATTAACAGATTCAATCTGTTAAGTTAGTTAATTAACTTTTTAACATGTCTGCTTAAGTGTTTGAAAAATCTAAGTATCCACGTTTGAAGCTAGCTAATTAAAAACTTAGGTACTAAATGCTTAATAGTTGGATGAGAACATGGTATTTTGTCATATATACATCATAATGTGGTATAAGATCGATGCTGCATTAATTTACCAGGGACATGAAACATATATAGATAAGTCAATTTAATGGCATATCCTTTTTGTCCCATCTGCTGGATACATTCACGAGTTCATTTTTTTTATATGGTCCACTAGAATATTGTAATTACATGTAGAATTTTAACCATATCTCAATGAATATGCCTGCAGTACTTGTCTCTGATATCTTTCCTGGATCGTTTAATTTTTGTACTATTAACAAGAGTGTCATTTGGTTCCAAAAGGCATGCAACAGGGCATGTTCGGTGACATGTCAATATATATGTCATGATATCGACATGATTAATTAGTCTATGGACGATTTAGCTGAAAAGGCTAGGAGATGAAAACTCCAAATCTACAAGCTAGAGTGGTCATAAAGCAAGTATTATTTTAATTGCCATGGAAATTGGCGGAGATATGGGGGGTATTTGTCAAACACCTTTCGAAAATTTTCCTTTTTTTTTAACTGTGTATTGTACTGATAGTGCACAGTAACTTATATGTTAAAAGTTGAAGCGTTGGATGAAGGAAAGTTGATTTGCCAAAAATATCCTTGAGAGAGGAGCATTTTTTCTTCTGTCCAAAGCAACCTAAGGCAAAAACACTCAGGGGTATTTTCGGTATAATGTTATAATGGGTTGGAAGTCTTTTTCAGTAATTACAGCTTTTGAGACGCGGTCATTGTGCACATCACTGATGTGCACAGTAAAAAAAAAAAAAAGGCTCGACAGATGTTTGCCAAACACCACTACGGTACTGCGATCTGAAAAGCCTACTCTTTTTAAAGAGTGAGGTTAGGTTTTCAATTTTTTTTAAAATTTTTTTTTTTAAAAGTTGATTTTAAAATGATGTGTCATCTTTTAATGTGATCTATTAGTTTTAAATTGTGATCTATTGGTTTTAAATTCTGTAAGAAAAAACTACAACATGTTTGTTGTAATTTTTTTAATAATTGAGATTTAATTTTCTCTTTTTTTTTTTTATAATAATTTCAAATTCAATCTCAGCCATTAAAAATAGTACAACACATATAGTAACTTTTTTTTTACACCACTAAAGTTAAATTCTTGTTTTAAGTGATGGAATTGTGAATAGAGGCATAAATGATGGATTGTTAATAGAGGTATAGGTGATAAAATTGTGACACGAAACTTGGAAACCAATTTTTTGAAAAAAAAAAATTTGAAAAACCTAATATTTCTCCTTTTTAAATGCTCCAAAAAAAGGGCCAATATTGAGAATTGGAGGGCCATAGCAGATTATTTGTGCTAAAAAGGAACTAGTCTTATTAGTGGAGAAATCACATCAATGCTGGTAAAAACAAAAAGCATCCTATCAGCTGTAAGGTAAGTGCTTTCGATATTTGTGAGAGATTGCTTTCTGGTGCTTCGAAAAAGACACGATTTAGTAAAAGCAAACTTATTAGTGGTAGGAATTAAATCATCAAATCAGGTATGAGATTTGTGAGAGAATGTCATATCCATAACTCAACTTTGCAAGACCATGTTGATGAAAGTATCTGGTGGTTAATTCAAATAATTTTTTTAAAGAGGTATATTTGGTGTTATTTCTTTTTTTTTTTTGTATATTTTTTGTCAATTTCTTTTATAACTTTATTATTGAATCTGGAAGCTCCACATATAAATTTTACAGATTTAATAATTCATTTGCTTTCTAGTGTTTGGAGAAAGACACGATTTAGTAAAAACAAACTTATTAGTGGTAGAAATTAAATCATCAAATCAAGTATGAGATTTGTGAGAGATTGTCATATCCATAACTCAGCTTTGCAAGACCTATCACGATGTCGGTGGAAATCTCTGATGGTTAAGTCAAATAATTTTTTTAAAGTAATATGTTTGATGACATTTTTTTTTTTGTATATTTTTGTCAATTTCTTTTATAAATTTATTATTGAATCTGGAAGCTCTACATGTAAATTTTACATATTTAATGGTTCATTTGCTTTCTGGTGCTTGGAAAAAAACACGATTTAGTAAAAGCCTACTTATTAGTGGTAGGAATTAAATCATCAAATCAGGTATGAGATTTGTGAGAGATTGTCATATCCATAACTTAGCTTTGCAAGACCTAGCACAATGTCAATGAAAGTCTCTCATGGTTAAGTCTAATAATTTTTTTAAAGATATATGTTTGGTGTCATTTTTTTTGTATATTTTTTGTCAATTTCTTTTATAAATCTATTATTGAATCTGGAAGACCCATATGTAAATTTTACAAATTTAATGGTTCATTTGCAGATCTTTTATGCGAAAATGGACAATATATATATATAAACATTTCTCTTTTTTAAATGGTGAATTTGCATGTCTTTTTCTGGTTTTTTTTTAAAAATTTTTTTTTTGCCTAGAAATGAGCATATAGCTGTGTAGTAATTGTGTAATGGACAAAAATCTCAAAATTTTAGAGTTTTTTGATCGAGTGGACCTTAATAATTTGTTTCCATATGACAAGCTTTGTAGCTTGATGCATGTGGCCTACATATGCCCAAACGCACTAGCCACCAGTTTTCTTGGTAGGGCAAGCCAAGCCAAAATCTCCGATTTTGTTAGACAAACCGACGGATCTTCACAATTTCGAGCATGATTTAGACACGGGCCTTTGCCAGGTCCACTGCCCAAAATTTATACCATTGAATAAAACGGAGTTCTTTTTTTACAGGGATAAAAATGGACCAACGAGCTAGTCCTCACGTAAGTGATTTATTAACTTGTTTTAGGAAAAAAAAAAAAAACAGTGTTTTTGATAACTTTGGATGGAATCATAAGTTGTTAATTGTATTCACGATTTTCAGTGCTATTGCAAATGTTGTCGGTTAGAATATAATATGAGACTTGATTTCATTATAATCAATTGTAATAAAACCAAATAAGATTTTATGTGGTTCGATTTATGATCTATGTTCATAAAATAAAGCATTAAGTTATATTTTCCTCTTATTTTTTGATGAGTTTACAATATACAAGGTCCATATTTATAAGAAGGTGGAGAGAATACAAAATGTTAGGAGAGATCACATACTTTTATCCATGAGTTAACTCTCGACATCAAAATGTCAGATAATGGATAAAGGTCTTGGACATTGACAATTATTTGGTAGTTTTGAGAGAGATACATTGTCAATTGAGTAGTAATTTAAGGGGGTATGTAAATTTTTCTCTTTAATTTTAGTTTAGTTTATTTTTATTTTTATTTTTGAATTTATAGGGATATTTTTGCCTTATTGAAAAAGATTATGGTTTTTTTTTTTTTTGTTAACTTTAGGGGACAATTTTTTTAATAGTTTTGAGATGATATTTCTTAATTAAAAGTTTGGGAAATACATTATCAATTAAATAATTGTTTAAAAAAGATATGTAAACTTTCTCTTAAAATTATATAAAAAGACTTGATTTTTTTCAAACACATGTATTGCTTATAAAAATTTTTTTGACAACACCACCTGTTACAATTGTTTATGTAGAATGAAGTTTTTCAAACTTAAAATCTATTATACAAAAAAAAAAAAAATTGTAGTGATTATTCGTATGGATAATAAAGTGGGGTCTCCATTTTTTTTGGGGGGGGGGGGGGTCTTCGTTTTCGAAAAACGACGCATATTGTAAGAATTGACATCGTTTTGTTACTAACGAGCGTCAACTTATCGTCCGTTTAGTTTAAAGGATGATAGCCTTATTATTTACATTGAGTGTCGTTTAAAAAATAAACGACTCTAAATTTTAACGAAAAATTATGTTGTTTGCTCATAAACGACGCCAAAATGAATTGATTTAGTGTCGTTTAATGTAACTGAGCGCGTAATGTAAAAAAAATAAGGGAAAACATAAAAAAACCTATCAACTAACATTATTTTTAAAAAAGCTCCATGAAGTGTCAAGTTGTACAATTTAACTCATCAAACTATCAATGTGTGACAAAAAAATTACTTTCAGATTTCTTTTTATAATACCTTAGTTTTTTTTTTTTTTAAAAAAAATATACTAAATTAAAATTAATGAATTTTAAGAATAAAAAATAAAAAAAGAAACAAAACCATGGGCTGGATTAGCCCTCCCAAGGTTTTGTTTTGATTTTTGTTTTTTTGTTTTTTGTTTTTCTTTTAATTTTAGTTTTAGTTTTTTAATTTTTTTTATTTAGTTTTTAAGAAACTAAGGGTATTATATAAAGAAAATTTGAAAAGTGACATTTTTATTACACATTGGTAGTTTGATGGGTCAACTGTATCACTTGACACTTCATAAGGCTTTTTTAAAAACGGCTATTAGTTGATGAGGTTTTTTTTTTTTTAATTTTTTTATATATATATTTTCCTCATATTTTTAAAGACAATGTCACTGATAGAGTTCCATGTAGACCATAAGTTCAAAGGAAGTTTCCTACATGCAGTAGAAGACCAAGTGAAAGTTAGAGTCTTAGAGTCGTCATAGTAGTATTATAAGTCCTAGTTCTATTGCGTTGTCTTTGATACTACGTTGATAGAACTCCACACGATTAGTATGGAATTATGATAGATTAATTATGAACTCCTTTCGAGTAAGAGAAACAACAAATAAATCTAATTGGGGTTGGAGACAAATCAAAAACAAACTTTTACTTAATAATTTTCTAATAATCCTTTGTTACATTGGTCCCTTATTTATATATCTACTTAACTACTAAAGCCACATGTAAAATAAATACTACTTCGAATAGATAAAAAAAAAATTAATAAATAAAATTTTTTTAAAAAAAACTACTTCAACTA
Organism: Betula pendula; assembly: GCA_900184695.1. Taxonomy (NCBI): domain Eukaryota; kingdom Viridiplantae; phylum Streptophyta; class Magnoliopsida; order Fagales; family Betulaceae; genus Betula; species Betula pendula. The sequence goes on from FXXK01000404.1 coordinate 123,315, forward strand.
TAATTAGACTATAGACTACTAAAATAACTCATATTAGACTACTACAACAACTAAGATTTGATGAAGACTAAAAGAACAGTAAAACTACTGCTATTACGGCTAAGAAGATGAATAAAATGACAAAATAGAATTATGACTTCTAATACTACTATGACGACTTTAAGACTCTAACTTTCACTTGGTCTTCTACGGCATGTGAAAAACTTCCTTTGAACTTGTGGACAACGAGGAACTCTAACGGCCACAATTTCACATTTTGTTAGTTTCAGATTGTGCTCATTTCTGTTTTGGATGTAGTTTAATTGACTTTCAGATTGTGCTCATTTCTGTTTTGGATGTAGTTTAATTGACGTATGTAATTAGGTAACGAAGTAGTGATTTTTTTTATGATTTGTTTAATTTTTCTTATTTGCGGTGATGTATATTGAAAAATGTTATATGCCAGGTACTGAAAAAAACCATCCAAAATGGAAATACTGACTTCATGGAAACCCTCTTTTCAATCATTTAAATGATCTCGCGTCGTTTAAACATAGACGTCATAAATAGCCATTCTGAGTTGTTTAATATAAACGACGTAAATTTTCTTCGTTTAATATAATTAAACGATGTTAACATTTTACGTTGTTTAAATATTGACGTAAATTTATTACATCGTTCAACATCAAATGAATTGACGTAAAATGAATGTTGTCGTTACATGCGTAACGACAACATTTGGCGTCGGTTGGCATGCACAAAACCGACACATAGTTCTTGACCAATTTATCACGACCATGCACATCGAAGCGACATCAATCAAATGACATGAACTTATTAGCGTCGTTTGTTAAACAAGGCCAAATGGTCGTTTGTTTTTTTGTAGTGATCAATATTGAATAATTTATTATTACTTCCGATAAAATGCATGGCTTAACCTGCTTTCATTTTATAATTAAAAACCTTGTAGTTTAATGATATATATATTTCTTTAGGAAAAGTCCACATACCCCCCTCAAACTACCACCCAATTGACAATGTCCCCCCCAAACTTTCAATTGTAACAATGTCCCCCCCAAACTACCAAACAAATGACAATGTCCCCCCCAATGGCAACAAAAAGACAAAAATAACCCTCCAGATTTTTTAATAAGATCAAATACCCTTTTTTAATTTTATTTTTTAAAAAGTAATTTTTTTTAAACGAAAACTTTATAATTTTTTTAAAATTTTGAATTTGGCTAATTGGGTTGGAATGTTTAT
>FXXK01000404.1:130681-260067 GCA_900184695.1 Betula pendula
TTTTTTTTTCTCATTCAGGTGAGAAAAGACTTGAAAGCTACAGTCCCATACTCTCAGTTTCAGCCACGTACATAGATAATCTAGAATGTTTTATACACCAAGCATCATTTTTGAACAATTTGCTTAGAGAAATTATTATTTTCCAATTTCATAGTTATTTACGTTTAATTTTTATAAATTTATTATTGAATTTGTAAGACTCATATGTAGATTTCATCATAAATTCAATTTTAAGGGGTTAGAGTGTATAAAAAAAATCCAAGGGCTAAAATAAGAAAAAAATTTCCTAACTTTTTTTGTTTCTAACAAATTTAAAGATTAAAAAACAATTTTTAATAATTTCTTTTTTTTAGAGGTGGAGCTGGCGGGGGGCCATGCCCTACCAGCCCTCCTTAGTTTTGTCACTGATCGAATCTTACAAATTTAATGAACAGGGAGAAGCGTGAAGCATGTCTCATTTGCTTAAGGTAGAAAAAAAAGGTTTTTGGGTCAACATGACCGATTTCTTCAGTTAAAAAAGAATTGCAAAAGAGGGTGTATATCATATTTCAGTCCCAAAACCTTATAACAATATTTTTTGTTAAAATGTTGGACTACACAATGGCCATTTAGCTTTCTCTGTAATTTTTCAATTCGAATTTGATCCTACAATAGATATGGTGGACTCTCTTTAAACCAGAAAACTGATTTAGAATCAATAAATATGCATATGATACAATATAAATGTAAATTTCTTTCTGTTTTCTATTTTCTATTTTTTTTTTCAAATTTTCATTTGAGGGGTATAATTGTATTTTTACTATTTTACAATCATTTTAATAATAGTCGATCAAAAAATTGAAAAAGATCTCAAATTTAGAATGGATCTAAACTCATGTTTTAAAATCTATCAATTTAAAAATACACATCTTAAAGTTAAAAATAATTTTTTTAAAAAAAGACCGAACAAAAGACCCAACAGATTTTAACACCCTTCAATCATATACTGACATTTGTCATGCAGTTGTAAAAAAATTGTAGGCTTAACATTTTTTTAACTTGATTTCCCTTTAATTTATAGGGTTGAATTTTTATTTTATTTTTTTTTTTGAGTGAAAATCTGTCAAATTTCATTGATAATAAATCAGGAGCATAAAGCTCTTACAATAAAAGCATAAACATAGATTAAACGTAACACAAAATGCTATGAAATTATACAGCCATAAACCGAATAAAAGCATCTAACAATTAAATAACTGTTTATGACTACAACCACAACTAACCCAAGAATAATTCCAGATAAAAAGCAGATTTGCTCAGCAAACTAGATTTAAAGCTAGATCAAGACATGATTAACTCGAAACACACCTTATTATTACTGGCTGTGAGAGTTATTCTCTCACGTCCGACCTACATTTCTCGATCTTAAAGGGCAGGAGACACACAAGTTCTTAATCCAAGACCTAGGACGACAGACAAAATACAAGAAAAATTAAAGAAAACAAAAAAATAAATGCAGAAAGTAAATCTACAAAGTAGATCTACTGATTGAAGACGGGGTTGAGGGAGGTGTCAGGGTGAGGTGGTGGAACTCTTCAAAGTTTATAAGTCTGGTTTTGAAAAAATCATATTCAAAAACTCAAAAGAAGTAGATTCAGGCTGTAAGCGACAAGAGGAGGTGGAGACCGGCCATCACGTGGTGGAAGGAGAGTCGACAAAGCTGCTTGTGGAGGGATAAGCCTACAAAAAGAAGGAAAGACCTCCAAAGGGGCAGTTGCTGCCTACAAAGAGGCAGGAAGGGGAGAAGGAAGGGGGGAGTAGAGGGGTGGAGGAGGGAGTGATTTCCCTCCTCCGCCCAAGGCATTCTGGAGGGAAGGAAGGTTTCTGGTTTGTCTTGATAGAGGAAAAGGCGAGAGAGAGAGAGAGAGAGAGAGAGAGAAGGTTGACTACTTTTTTAGTACTTATAATTTGAAGTGAAATCAAATAGATTTTCAACTTATATACACATTTGGTATTTTTATCTATTTTTTGTCAAAAAATTTAACGACCCATCATGTCAAATCTATCGATAACTGTCATGTATCCCATATGCCACATTAGTGGTAGTCAATGGTAAAATTTGATGTGTTACGTCGTTAAGTTATTGGACAAAACATTGACGGAAGGACTAACTACGTTTATAAGTTTTTCACAAATAACATTTGTGATACTTTTGAAAATCGAGAGAACTATTTGATTTTGCATCAAAATACATGTACTAAAAAAGTATTTCCTCCTAATTTATATTTCGCAGAGTAATGATAGAGAAGACACCTATATCATTCTTTCTTTCTTTTTTTTGAGCAGACCTATATCATTCTTCGATCCGTTAAAAGTTGCTTTTAAATAGCATAATTGTAATTTTACATTCAATGTTGACTGCTTTATATTACAATTATGTCATTAAAAAGCAATTTTTACGGATACAAGAAGGATAGGGGGGTATTCCCTATAATTACTCATATTTTGCGACCAAACTAGGCCCCAAAATCTTGGATACGAACTCTTGAGCTGGGGCCTGACTAACTCAAAACATTAGCCCTAAGCCCAGCCTAGCCCAATCCAACCCAACCCAAATCCCAAGTCCCAGACTGCTACGCGTTCCCGCTCTTCATCCAGACTCCAGAGCACCACTTCCACCAGTAGACTAGATGGAGAAGAAGAAGAAGAAGAAGAGTTCAGGGCGTCCGAGCACCAATCCTCGTCTAAAGAAATGCAAGCTCGCAAACAGTCCAGGTACAGAATTTCTCCCTTCCTTAATTCCCTGTTTGGCTGCCGAGAAAATACTGAACGGAAAATAGTAGCAATTCGCTTTAATTATTGGCTCGGTTTAGTGAATATCCTTCAGCTTCGAATATAATTTTTATATTTCTCTCTATCTCTCTCTTGAAATCCTATCTTATTGTTTTTGAAGCCTAGGGAAAACTCATATGTACTCGACATAACTTTCCTTGGAAAATATTATTTTCCATAGAAACAAACAGAACCTTAGTTATAGAAACTCTAATATGTTTTTTTTATTTTTAAATTTTTGTTTCAGTTAAAATTCATAAGAAAAGGAAACTTTGGGAAGAATGTGTTAGTCCGCTAGTGGAGAAGTATTGGTTTCAAAGGTACGATCTTTTCTCGAGATACGATGAGGGTATTGAAATGGACGAGGAAGGATGGTATTCCGTTACCCCTGAAGAGATTGCGATTCGACACGCCCAGAGGTGTGGGAATGGGATCGTGATTGATTGCTTTACAGGCGTTGGTGGCAATGCCATTCAGTTTGCTAAAATGTAATTTCTTTTACTGTTTAAAACTTATATGTCTTTAAAGTCCGTTTACGAGTCATACTGAACTTCAGATAGATTTATAAGTACGTAATTCGCAACGTTATTGTCTTACCAAATTTTAGAGTTTATTTGGCTATGCGATTTTGCAGATTAAAAGAATGATTTAAAACCAAATCCTAAAAAATATACCGTTTGAAAGTGTGTTTTTAAAAAATTGCGATTTGAAAACGTTAAAAAATTTGCGTTTTCAAATGACAGACAAGGGGATCCATTTTTACAAACGCGGGATCTTAAAAGTTGAACTGAGATTTTAAATGCCCAAATGCAATTTTACTAAACGGTTAACTATATTTTCAAATCTCACATTTTGAAATCATAAACCCAAACAGACCCTTAGACAGGTTTACAACTGCATAATTCTCATGTTCTATTCAACCGGTTAGAGAATTAATATGGATATCTTTGAAGAAGAATGAAAAAGACTCATATTAGAAACATAGATTCTATGTTAAACCTTAAGAAGCATTACATATTATGGTTTTAACCTTTAAGAAGCTTTAGATATTATTGTTTTAGTCTTGAAGGATGTGTTATAGAAAACCTTTTGTTCATTTCTATCTTTAGGTTGAAGGGACTCTTGAAACTGTAATTGTGAAAAGGTGGGAGCCATTTGATCTCCAGCATTCTGTATGGTGTATAGTCTAGGTAAGAATATGTTGTCTGACCAATTATACTCTACAACCATTTAACTCAAGGTAGAATACTAGAGGAGGGGGAGAGAATAAAAAAGACGGGGGAGGGGAGGGGGTGGCTTTTTTGTTTTTGGCTATGTTTGCTTGTTTTTGGCAGCTTGAACATACTCTGCAAAGATTTATATGAATTTTTTTACTTTGGATCAACTATCCAATCTTGAATTCATTCTATCTTTCTTTTTCTCTGTAATTAAATAAACGGCCACATCTTGAATTAGGAGCCTATTAACTGTTGTTTTTGCTCTCTTAGGTGTTATTATGTTGTTGCTATTGACATTGATCCTCAAAAAGTTGAATTAGCCATTAATAATGCAAAAATATATGGTGTGGAAGATTATATCGATTTCATTGTTGGAGACTTCTTCCAGCTTGCTCCATCATTGAAGGTAATGCTTTCTTATTGTATGAATTGTTGAAAATTTTGGAATAATAAACAGATTGAGAATGTAATTACATCCACTACTTCTAATTGACATCTTTCTGGCTGGGATAGAAAGAATTTATATTTTAAGTACCACGTATTGATGCACAGGTTAATTGGAAGATGTTTGGCTTTTCTTGTTGGTTTCAATCGAGGATGTGATGGTAATACCATTCTAAATGGAGTCTCAGTCTTGTTTAGTTTTGGCAAAATAAATGGAAATGAGAAAGGTCATTTAAAGTACATAGGAAGCGTACCAAAGGTCCCCCTAGAACTTACAATATTAATGATAAAGAATCTGAAAAGATTGAAAAAGGGGTGTTGTCCACAATAGGCATCCAATGAAAGAACGATCTCAAAAACAAAAGCTTTCTTTTTTCTGTGATGTTAGAGGACTTCTGTTGCTGATCCTTTGGCCATGGATGTAGCTGTCTTTGATTTAGCCCTATGCAATCTTTTTTAGCTAGTTGGTTTAAATTAGAGAAAAAAGCTTTTCCTTTTTCTTCTATGTAAGTTCCTCTGCTTGTAAATCAACTTTGTTGTTTTGTTCTGTCTAGTATCCATTGCCTGTTTTATTTGTAAGGTTTGGGATAAACATTCACATGACCTTGAATACTGCCTTTAACGAGATTGGGATAGGAAAAAGATCATAAATTGCATGTAGTGTAGAAAATTATCACCATTGTCCTAACATTCCACTAGGTTAGAAAAAAATATGGTATTAATTTCCTATTGGTTCTTCTTCAAATTTCTGAATTGCTTCTATTTCAAAGGAGATAGAGCAAAAACCTACTTTTTAGATTTTGTAAAGTTGTATTTTTTTCCACAAAAAAAAAAAAAAAAAGTCATCTTGTGGAAGCATTTTTATGTGGTTTGATGAGGGACACAGTTAGGAAGAAAACTTTGATTATATGTATGATCCAATAGTAGCTTTTGTCGTATGAAAAGTTTACGGATTAACTATTGAGGCTGCAAACTAGTTCTTGAATAAGTATTTGATGCTATTTGTCCTTGCGTTTGTTGATATGCTCATCTTATTCCAGTTAATCCTGAAATAAGAAATAAAAAAGAATCATATGTACCTTAATTGCAGCAAATAGACTTTGAACATACTGATATAGACTAGTTGAGGATCATGAAATTGTTCTCCAATTTAAAGTACCATCTCCAATATGGTGCGGCTGTAAACCTCTAACATGCTTGATACTTGATGATGCCACATTGAAATTATTATTATTATTATTTTAAATTGATGCAAGGTTAGAGTTTTAACTTGAGATGGAAGATGTTCTTTTAATACTGCTTATCTTAATTTTCTTTTATGGTTTAATATTCTTAGGGGGACATAGTGTTTCTTGCACCACCATGGGGAGGTCCATCGTACAGAAGTATCGAAAATTTTAAACTTGATTTTCTCAAGCCAAAAGATGGGTATGTAGTGCATATCTTTCTTTTCCATACAAGGGCAAAGGGGGAAATTTTATAAAATTATTCAGAGAAAAAAAAATGCTAATATGTAAGGTTGGTATGTATCACTTGTCTGAAAAGTGGTAATTCTAAGAATGTAAATGCGGGTAAATTTTTATTATATGTGTATATTTCTTAGCTTCTTCATGATCAATATTGAGCTTGAGTTTGGTCTTTCAATTTCTTAGTTATGAGTATATAAAAACTTGAAAATAACAAAGTTTCATGCAATAACAAATTTTATAATTAGAATTTTTTTTTTAATAAAAAAACCACTATTAAGTTATGTTAAATTAACAATTAATTGGTGTTATGATCAATTTACAGTTCTACCATTCGGATATTTGATGCCCCTAGTTAACTTTTTTTTTTTTTATAAGTAATGTATATTGAAACAAAGCGCAGAGGGGCGCAATCCTAGTACACGGGAAGTATACAAGAGAATCCCTATATCAACAAGAAAGAAGAACATAAATCTAAAAACTTAGAAAAAGTAGAAACATGCGTGGTATGCCAAGCTACTCTCCAATTATACAAAGTTTGCAACAACTGCCTCTTCGACTCTACCAAGCTAATCTCTCGATCATCGAAACTTCTAGCGTTTCTCTCGTGCCAAATACACCACATCAAACACAAAGGAACCAACCTCCATAATTGCAAGACCTCACTATTACCCAATTGTCCCTTCCAACAACCCAACAAGTCACTCACCTTGCGAGGCATCACCCAAACAACACCAAATAACTGAAAACACACATTCCACATTTCTAAAGCAACCTCACAATGAATAAACAAATGATCGATAGACTCCCCATTCTTCTTACACAAACACACCACTCCAACACAATGATAGTCCTCTTTTGCAAATTATTCAAAGTTAAGATCTTTCCTAAAATCGTCGACCACACGAAAAAGGCCGCTCTCGGGGGAGCCTTAACTTTCCAAATACCCTTCTACGGAAACACAGCTTGTACGGTAGAAATTAGATGAGAGAGAACTTGATAGTACGATTTCACTTCAAAGGATTTCCTTTTCGAAGGAATCCAACACATATGATCCTCTCCTCCAAGCCTTACTCTCTGCGAATACAGCAACTCAAAGAAACGAGACACCAGTTCCACCTCCTAATCTTGCACCAGACGAGTAAAAAGGACATGCCAATGAATGGAGCCATTATGTATCTGCATAGTCTTTGCTACCCACCTATCCTTCTCGCAAGCAATTGTGAACAACTCTGAAAAAATGTTCTTCAATGGCTATTCCCCATACTAAACATCATGCCAAACAATACTTTGGAACCATCTCCTACTATTTCCAAACTCCTATCCCATATGATCTCTCTACCTCCTTAGAGCACCAACCTCCACTCAAACTGTCATATTTTACATCTACCACCTTCCTCCACAAAGCATCCTTCTCTGTAGCAAACCTCCATAGCCATTTACCCAACAAAGCTCTATTAAAGAGAACCAGCTACCTGTAATATTTAAGGTTAGCAAATTTCTTAATCTAGTCAAATTTATCTGAATATAGTCTAGGGAAGGAATTCAAGACAGCAGGTAACTAATTTTCTTGTAACTTAAAACTAAATAGTAGTAAAGCACATAATTTCATGGCAATCAGGCCTGAGTCAAATCATAGGTATTTAATTCAAGTAAATGGCGATGGTTCTTTTTGGACTTGGTATTTTAGAGGCTTTATGTATTTTGTCATGGTACCTTGAGTAACTTTGTTGTTTTGTGTGTTTGCGAAACTATTTGCAAATTTGGGAAACATTTTATATGTAGACACCCACAAATATATTTTGTAATCTGATTATACAAGCCTCCTTTCTTGTTTCATTCAGACCCACATCAAATTGTCATTTATGCAGAACTCCACTTTCAATTCCACACACTTGCTCCAAAGGAGTGTATGTTCATTCCCATCTTCATCATGGTTTTTTGTGCGTAGTGATTACTAAAGGCAAGGAACTGATAGCCAATATCAGTCAAAATATTTGATGAATGTGAAATTAGGTTCTGTGCCAATATGAAAAATGCTCTCTTTTCATACTTGTGGTTGAGTGAAGTATCATTTTTCCGGAACTCTTGAAAAAATTAACTGTCTTGACCCTACATTCTGCACAACTTATCAACTCACCACCTCATAATATATCATTTCTTCATTGTTGTTGTTTTTTTTTTTTTCTTTTCTTTATCTCGAATTTCTTTTATTTGTTGATTTGAAATCTAATGACACATATGTGCAGGTTCACCATGTTTCAGATAGCTCAGGCAATAACACCAAACATCATTATGTTCTTACCTCGAAATATAGACTTACACCAAGTGGAAGAACTTTCTTGGCTGTCTTCTCCTCCTTTAGAAGTTGAGGTATGGGTTTCTTTACATGCTAGAGTTGTATGATATAGTAATATATATCTATCAAAAATTATTCCAGCGTCTTCTTGTGCTACCAAGATTGGCCTTTCCACTATTTATATAGTTGCCAGGGAGAGAGGGAGAGAGAGAGGAAGAGGGTGGGAACACTTGTACCTCTTAAATTTTCCAATGTATTTGTAATGGAGATTCTTTACTTACTACGGTCTATTTCATATGTGCAGATTGAAGAAAATTATGTGCGAAACAATCTAAAGGGTGTCACAGCGTACTTTAGTGGTGCAGCACGTGGTTAACTTGGTTGTATATTTCAGACATCAAACATCCATTGGTTCTATTTTATTTATATGTTTACTTTTCCATTATTTCCATTTCACGATAAAGAGAGGGGGATTGCAATGGCCAGTGGTAAGAGGAGGCTGCTTCTGCATGTTTTCTTTTCTTGATGCAATGTTAAGGATAAAATTTGTATTTTAACGTAACAGCTTATTTAAAAAAAAAAAAAGAGTACTCGAAAATAGTTTTCACTATAAAGTGTAGTTCCTTTGTTTTTTTTTTACCAGTATAAAAGAAAATTTGGAAGTTTACTCTCTAGGCCAGGATTCTCATTTGTTGAAATGCCTTCAATATAGCACATTACATTTTTTTTTTTTTGTATCTGGAGGTTCTGACTATCCTTTCGTTTTATTCTCTTCTATCTTAGGTTCCTGTGGACATAGCTCCCATATTTCCTATTGCCAACAAAATATTGGAGTGAAGGCACTGGACTTTCAACTGTGATCCTTTCCATCTTTCAAAGAGCAGTTTGTTTTATAATCATACAATTTTTTTTTTTTTTGGAAGAGGCATAAGATTAGTATAATATATGATGACAGTTATTCATTAGATGGCTTAAATATTCCTTATGTGACAAAGGATGGTGCTGGACACGTCCAGCATCCGAAAATCCTCACACGTGTGAGGATTTTCGGACAATGAAAAAAAAAAAAATTGTGCTAAAAACGGACGCTACACGTAGACGGACATATCGCACGACTCTGACAAATATTAAATTTCAGCTCCTCTAGTCCTTTTTCTTCCCACATTCCTTTAAAATTCTTCTTTAAAAGGAGTTCAACAACTAGATAACCAGCCCTAATAGATCTGATATAGCTGTGCGCGAATTTGCCTATATCTAGTGGGTTTTTATGATGAGAAATGTTATTTAATACACTTTTATATTACTGGCATACAATTGTGATGACATGACAGTGAAATGATGACATGACAGTGAAAATCAGCTATTATTTATTTATTTTTCTTTTATAGGCCTTTATTGATCTATAAATGCTCATTTTTACTGTTACAGTTATATGATAATCGTATAATTGTCTAGTAAATAACATTATCTATAGTTTGAAACATACATCTCTTTATTCACTCCACATTGGAAGTTAATTCCAAACTCTATTTATAGGCATGTAAGGAGAGTTCAAATTATATATATATATATCATTTATAAACTCATAACCCACACCAATGAAGAAATGTTCAAAGAGAATTTATCAACATGACCTTCATGCCCATCATTAAAAAAAAAAAAAAAAGGTCCAAGAAATTCAAAATTATGTGAATGATCGACTTGGAAGTGGTGAAGCAACTGGAAGAACGTGTTTTGGATTGAGGAATATCCTCCTTGTACCCAAGAAATTGTTCAATTAAAACAGATTGTTATTTTATTACTTCCAGTAATGAAATTCTTGGATTGACTTTATTTCAAAAAATCATGTGCATGATCCACCTGTCCATCAAAATAAAATAAAAAAAATAAAAAATTAAATTAAATCAGAGTGCATTTGTTGCGGGAGACACATTTCTGATAATATTTTGGCTGCTTATGAGACTCTTCATACTATGGATTCCAATATCAAAGGGCGGCGGGGATTCATGGCTTTAAAATTGGATATGAGCAAAGCGTATGACCTGGTTGAGTGGAGCTTTCTAGAGGGGGTGATGGGACGTCTGGGTTTTGAGAGGCAGTGGATTCAACTCATTATGAAGTGTATCAAGTCTGTCTCATATTTAGTACTGGTTAATGGGGAGGCACACAGACATATTCTCCCTACTTGTGGCATCCGACAGGGTGATCCTATATCCCCTTATCTGTTTATCTTGTGTGCTGAGGCGCTTAGTGGGCTTTTGCAACATGCTGAAAGGCATAGAGTCATTACGAGGGTGCCTATTGCCCGAGGGTGGGTGAGACTGAATCACTTGTTCTTTGCTGATGACAGTCTTTTGTTCTGCCAAGCTAACTCCATGGAGTGGTCGAGGTTACAAAATGTTCTTCATGTGTATGAGCAAGCTTCCGGTCAGAGGCTGAATAAGGAAAAGACCTCAATTTTCTTTAGTCGCAACACGCCTGCTATGATTCGTGAGGAAATTCTGACTGAATCAGGTCTTCAAGCTACTCAATGTTTTGAAAAGTACTTGGGGCTGCCAACTTTGATAGGGAGATCGAAGAAGAAGGCATTTATGTCTTTAAAAGATCGTATTTGGGCTCGAATTAGTAATTGGAAGAACAAATTCTTATCGCAAGCACGGAAGGAGGTTCTTCTGAAGGCAGTGGCTCAATCCGTCCCCACCTATACTATGAGTATCTTTTTACTCCCAAAGACTTTTCTTAGGGAGATTAATGCCATGTTGCAGAAGTATTGGTGGGGTCATCATAAGAAGGAGACAAGTATCCATTGGATGAAATGGGAACGAATGGGTATGTCCAAGAATCAGGGTGGATTGAGATTCCGTGATCTGGAGAGTTTTAATAAAGCTTTATTAGCTAAGCAGTGCTGGCGGATAATTCAGAACCCCGAGTCACTGGTGGCTAGGATCTTTAAAGCTAAGTATTTCCATAATGGCTCATTGTTTATTGCTCCTTTGGGTCGACGTCCGTCATATGTTTGGAGCAGTCTCTTGTCAATCAGGGACCTTCTTAAAGCATGAATTATTTGGAGGGTTGGCAATGGGTTCACAATTCGACTCTGGAAAGATCGGTGGAGTCCGCCTTCTACTTGTCATTCATTATTACCTCTTGATTGGGGTATTCATGAAGATACCAGGGTTGTTGATCTTATTGATTGGGAGACGCGAGGGTGGAAGGCTAATCTGGTGTGTCAACTTTTTGGTAGGGAAAAGGCTGATGTTATCTGTCAAATTCCCATTGGGTCCATCCATAGCCCCGATAGACCAATTTGGAGTTTCACTGCTCATGGTGATTTTACTGTTAGAAGTGCTTACCACTTACATAAGCAATCTGTGGCTGGTGCTGAGGGGGAATGTTCGAATGTTGGTCAACATAATGCACTTTGGAAGACGCTCTGGAAATTGAATGTCCTTCATACAGTCAAGGTTTTCATGTGGCGAGCTTGTCACAATGCCTTGGCAATTAAAGCAAACCTGGTCAAGCGCAAAATCACGGATGATCCTCTTTGTCCTTTTTGTGGGGTGGAAGTGGAAACCACGGGACATATTTTTTGGAGTTGCCCTGCTGCTCGTGCTGTTTGGAGTCTGTGTGATAGACGGATTCAAAAATGGAGTATCAAACACGTGGATTTTGTGGTTATTGTTGAGGAACTCCACTGCTGTTTGGATCTGGATGAATTGGCTCTTGTGGCTGTGATTGCTCGGGAGGTGTGGTTGAGACGGAATGCTGTGGTTTTTGCACATCCATTGAATCCTCTCAATTTGATGGCCAGTTCTGCTTCTGAATCGCTTGCAGATTTTCAATCAGCTTACTCTAGGCCCATTTCTTATTCTATTGCGAGGCTGAGTTTTGCTCTTGGTTGGAATGGTCCTGAAGTGGGTTTTGTCAAGGTCAATTGGGATGTGACGGTGGATATGAATAATCGGAAAATGGGTATTGGTGTGATTGTGCGTGATTGTAGGGGAGAGGTTTTGGCTTCCTTGGCAGCCCCGAAGGCTTTTATTATCTCTCCAGATATTGCAGAGGCAGTAGGAGCTTTGAAGGCAATTTGTTTTGCTCGTGATCTTCGGTTCTCTAAAATCATTTTAGAAGGTGATGCCCTCCAAGTTGTTCAAGCTTTGAAGAAACCAGGTCGGAATTGGTGTCGTTATGACCATATTATCGAGGAGACTCGTGAGATTTTGCAGTCGTTGCAGACCTGGCGTACTACTCACGTGAGGCGTGAATTTAATGGGGCGGCTCACCAACTTGCTAAGGAGGCTCTGTTGCGGACTGGTGAACATATTCTCATTGGAGAAGTCTCTCCTTGTATTTCCGATATTATCTCTATTGAGCGCTGTACTTAAAATAGTTATGATATATAAAGCTCTATTCATTTAAAAAAAAAGAAAAAAAGATCGCTTTCACGAGCCCGATGCTTAAACTAAAATTGCACGACAAACTCAACAAATGAACTACTACAGGAAAGACGACCAATTTAACCGAAGACCCTAAAGACCGCTACAAGCCTACAAGAAAAGCTCGACCGGAAAGTAGCCACTTTTTTTTTTTTTTTTTAGAAAAAATAAAAATAAAAATAAAAAATCGTTACCGGGTAATTGCCCTAATTAAGTAAAAGGCACCTTTTTTTCTAGTTGAATAAAAGGGAAGCGTATTCTTAGACAAATGAGTGTTCGCAAATACAATTGTATTTTACTCAATTAACGGAAGTTAATGTCATGTACCCACTTAGACACATCAACACTAATAATATAGGGTAATGCTTTATGTTTAACTTTGTTTAACTTGTCTAATGTGACAAGTAAATGGAGTTATCCCATTGGATAACTCTATTTTTTTTTTTTTTGAAAAATGCTACATTTTAAATTCTCTTGTCCAACTCCATCCAATTTTGTATATGTCGATAAAGATAACTCCATAAATACAAAATAAAACTCATTAAAAAACTTTGTATATGGAGTCTATCTTTGTCCACATATACAATGTTGGATAGAGTTAGACAAAGAAATTGGACATATAGCATTACTTTTTTTTTTCTTTTTATTTGTTACATTGGACAAAGTTGGACAATAAAGTTAAATATTAAGCATTACTCAATGATATATTGACATGTCTATATCAATCCATATCAGAATCATGCCTGGTCGCTAGCCTTAACAAACTCCACGTCAGAGTCCCATGTATGCACCACATAGTTAAAAGATTGTCACATCCTCAAATAACACAATCTAATGTAAATTACAAATCTACTATTTTAAAAAATAAAAAAAGTGATGACAATTGTGAAAGATGGTTGTCCCTCGTCTAGGGTCGGTAAAAGGGTAACTGTCCCTCATTTAGTGTAAGCAAAAGATGGCCACCCTTTATAGAAAAGAAAAAAAAGCATCATTTGGGCGTCTTAGATGAGAAGTGGCCACCTCTCATAAGAGAGGGACGACCATCCCTTGGCCACTCCAGTGAGACCATGAGAGGCACCCACCTCTCATCTTAGGTAATCGAGATGGCCACCCACCCTAAATGAGGGGTGAACACCCTTATAAGAGATGGGTGAATGATAGAAAGCGAACTACATCCCTCTTTTTTAAAAATATAAATAAATAAATAAATAATTTTAGAATAAATTTGTAATTTAGGTTAGATTGTCACATAAAACTTATGATTATCACATGACTTATCATATATGAGCCATGTGTCGTTGATTTGTTCTATGCCAAGTACGTCTGATAACAACATTAAATTGCTATACACGTGTCAATATAACATTAGAGTTACCAAACATTAACTTCTATTAGAAATGAACAAACCATAAGAATCTATTTTATAAAGAGAAACGATATTTAGTATATTATTATACTTTGTTATACAATTGAGATTATATTACAGTAAAAATTAATTATTAATTTTGTTTTTTTACAAGCCCTTGTTGATTCAAAGACTATTTTATTATTATGTTATTCTAGATATATGACAGTCATATAACAATATATTAAATATCATTACTCATTTTATAAAATTCAAACAATATGAGTCATTTTTATAAAAAAAGTATTGTTATTTAATAAATTGATATATAATTATCATATGACTAGAATGATGTGACAGTAAAAATTAATATTTAAATTAATAGAGTATGATAGTTATCATATTATTTTAATTGTATAATAATTTATTAAATATAATTTTTACCGGTAAAAATGTAAAATACATGACCCATTTTGCATTTTTTTTTTCTTCCTTTAAAAATTGAAAAGATGCGTGGGAGTGCTGATTAGGCGAGTGGAGTGAACTTCCAGGCCGCCCCTATATTTAGAGGTCACGAATCAAAGGATCACCAAGAAAGTTCAACGCAAACAAGCAAATGGCTCAAGAAACCCATCATCTTCAAGAAGAGCACTTCGACGTCCTGACCAAGTCCGGTCTCAAGACTGGCATTTCCAAGCCCAGGCATGATTATAGTTTTGCGGTCTTGTGTTTTGTGTTGTAAATTTCACTTCGTCTAATTCAACCATTTGTGTTATTCAATTTTGTAGTGCAAACTTTTACGGTGATAGCTTTAAAGAAAGACGGCCTTAAAAGCTTAGTTCTTTTTCGGATTGTCTTTGTCATAGAAATTCATAATGGAATCGCATGTATAGTTTAACCGAGTACTGAGGCCTTAAAAGCATGTATAGAAATCCACGTTCTTAGTTACACAATTGCATATGTTCAAGTATATATAGTAGAGTTCAACATCGTCAGGCGTGGAGCTTGAAAAATAGAAGAAATTTCGAAGTACCCTTTATTTGATTTTGATTTATTTATAATGGGATCCCTTTAATTCAAAAGTTATGACTTTTTTAAATGAAAAAAAAATATCTAACTCTGCTCATGAACATTGTCTGGCCAGCAACTTGATGTTTGTTTACCATCCTTTCCTGTTTGATAGGATTAATGGCATTGTACATTTTTTTTTGTGATTTGAAAATAGTAAATAGTTCTTGATTATGATTTGTGTTACTGGCATTGGTGCATTTTTGTGAGCTGTCTTTATCAGGTTGTGACACAGCAGAAGGAGATTTGATTGTTTCTGTTATAAACGTCACAGGAAATGCGCATGAGTTGATTGACTCAATCTGTGTGTTATTTCTTTAATTGCATGTTAGTTGAAGAAGTGATGGCGTATATCTACACAACATGCAAAATGTTGCTTCCTTATGTCCTCTTCAAATTTTGTTTTAAACTATAATTTTGTTTGAAAACAATGAACTTTTGAATCTAGTTTTCTGAGTATTTCGTTTGCGTAAATTATTCTACATTCATACAGGGGAGATGTCCATCGTGATGGAGATTACCATCGAGCTGTTCATGTGTGGATTTTTGCCGAAAATACTCAAGAACTGCTTCTCCAGCGACGCGCTGACTGCAAAGATTCATGGCCAGGGTTGTGGGATATCTCTAGTGCTGGTCACATATCTGCTGGTGATTCATCGCTTGTAACAGCTCGGTAACAATATATGTTTCTCTTGATGAGCTTGAATGATGCTATTTTTTGCAAATATTTTATAACCTTTGAGAAACTCCCATCACCTTTATCTTCTATGCTATATCAGCAATGATAAACAAAAAACATTTTCTCCATATTCTGTGTTTTTCTGATCCAGATAATCACGAATTTAGTTAAATTATCACTTATTAATCTCTAGACTATCCCTTGCTTAATCAGGCACTGTCTGTATTAGGCTGTTGGAGGAGTGGGTTGTTATCATAAAAGCAACACTGAGATAATAAATTGTGATAGTAAGCATGGTGGACACTTCATGTCACATCTCTGAGGTGCTGAGCACTCTCATTGAATATTGTGGCCCTTAATTAGGCTCCGTTGGCCAAAAATCAACATGATAAGATGATTTTAAATGGTTTGATTCGTAGTTTCAGTGAAGCATTCTTTTGTAACAATGTTTCAGAACCAATTATTCATCCTAACTTCTCACAAATTAGATTTCTTAGAGGAGAAATTGACTGTTGAACTTGGATTTCTTGTTTTAATGATTATTATGTATTAGATAAAAATGTGTTCACCTGTATAGAATAAATCAGCCGAACTTGTTCTCATCAGCTTCACCTTTTGAGTATTAACAAAAGTTTTATTCGTTGCTGAGCAATTTCCCAAGATAATTTATCCCTTATTAGAAATCTGTGCCAAATCATTGTCTAGTGGGTGTGGGTTCTACAAGCATATAAAAGTTTTGGCAGTGGGTGTCTTGCTGATTACTAAATTATTTGAACGTGATATATTGTTGATTCTTGCCTGGGAAAAATTTGACTTCAAATTTTGGACCAGTTATGTCTTAGGCTAAAGCACATGATATGATATTTAGAATTTATTGGGTTTCAATGCTTCTTCCTTTTTGTTACTGCTTCTAGGTCCTCAATACCATAGAAGTTATTCGATGATCTGTGAATTGCAAAGAATTTTAATTGCATCCATATCGAAACAAAATATTTTGTAATCTGGAGTGTGTGGGTACCAAGAAATACCATACCTACTTACCCTCTCTGTTATATGAACATTTTGGCTTGTTTCAACTAAACAAAATGCTCCTGAATTGTACAGTTTTCTCTAGTTATATGCCTTGAATATCCCCTTTTCAATCTTCTCATTATCTTGTAATTGCAAAGAACCCAAGTCATTCTTTGGCAGAGCAGGAGAAGATGAAGTGACTGTAGGAGAAAGGTTCGACCGTTTTGAACTTGTTTTAACCTGAACAAGCAGCTTAGTAGAATTGTTTATTAAAATCAAGGTACCATCACCCCAATGCCCATAGTTTGACCAGTGAAGTTTTCATTCCCCCTTCCCCCTTCCCCTCCCCACCCCACCAACCCCCCTCCCCCACCCCGTCCCGCCCAGTGGCCAGTGGGAAGATTGCTCACTGAACTTGTTATTCACTGTGTTTGATAAAATCATGCTTTTTTGGTGGTTTTCTGGTTCACATGTTGAAGTTTACAGCTTGATGAATAAAGCTTGTCACTGAAACAAAGTATTGTATGCTTTCAGGAGGGAACTTCAAGAAGAGCTAGGTGTAATCCTTCCAAAGGATGCATTTGAAATAATATTCATTTTCCTTCAGGAGTGGTTAGTAGATCAGAACCCCTTTCTCCTGTGCCAACATTTGAGTTCCTTTTGTAACAGATTTAATGATGAATCATTTTCTGCTATAAATGATACCTATTATCAGTTATACTATTTTATATTTTATATAAGTAATGTATTTCAATAAAAGTGCAGAGGGGCACAATCTTTGGACAAATGAAGTATACGAGGGAAAACTCCTTTAATGAGAAAAAAGAATAAAAAAAAAACTATAGAATCAGTTAGGTGTTCCTTTTGTATACTTCTTATGTACTTAGGAGCGCCTTACATTGTTAATGAGATTGACTTATTACTTATTAAAAAAAAAAAAACTACAGAATCAGAAAATTATGAGATATTATACATCCCCGTCCATGTATTAAAATAGTTATACTATTCTTCTTTTTTTTTTTTTAAAAAAATATTATGAAGGATTAATGGATTTCACAACTTACCTAGCAGTCTAGAATTCCCTTAATAGTTATGACATATGGAAGATTTTAATAAGTCTTCACAAATTTTTAGGAACCAAAAGATGAAAAGCTTCTTTTGTTGTTGGTGTAAGATCTTTATGCCTTTTTGTGGTGATTTGACCACTATGACAGTATGCTGAATCTAGTTTCACTTGCAGAGAATTTTACAGTTACCTTGTGTGGTGTTTCTCTCGTAAATGCCAATTCATATGGCTCGTTACAGCTATTTTTGATACCAAGAGTAGTTTTTTTTTTTTTTTGATAAGTAACTTTTAATACCAAGAGTGGCTGAATACTGTATAAGCAATATTGATACCACGAGCAACCATAAGAAAACTACTCTTGGTACTTTTTGTTAAATCACCACTTATTTCAAAAGTTTAAGCTAATAAAAAAAAAGTAAATTTAATCATTTAATCAATAGTTTAACACTCTCCCTCACATGTGAGCTCAAATTCTATTTTAATAAGTGATGCCTAACATGTAGAATATTTAATTGAAATGTATTAAAAATCTTTGTCCTGTGGTGGGGGTCTCCGGTGATGTGGAGAAAACAGTGGCTTTGTTGACAGCCATTGGTGAGAATCATCTTCAGCAGGTTAATGGGGCGTCCCTCCTGTATTTCAAAGGCAGAAGGGAGCTTCTAAATTTAGAATCTTCCATAAGTTATAATTCGGCAGGCGCATCTTCTAGGTATGGGAAAGGCAAGGCTCAAGAGTGTTAAGAGAGCTTTGTGTGGGATTTCGGTTTGAGGGTTGTTTGGTGTATGGGGTGTTGGGTAGTTGGGTAGTTGGGTTGGGTTCTTTCGGTGCTAGGTTGTTTATTTTGCCTTTTCTCTTTAGGCGTTTCCTTTGTATATTGCATGTGTACTTTGGGGCGCTCTTCTTTTTTAACAAAATTTTACTTATAAAAAAAAATTTAATTGAAATGGGAAATCAATGATGGAGTCAAAGTTTAAATTCAAGACCTTTGACTCTAATACCAAGTAGAAAAGAGAAATTGAGAAAAGGAGAGAAGAATTCTTATTCCATCGTAAAGTTCCATATAGCTACATAGGTTAAATAGAAAAGATCTAAAACCAAATATGGAAAGAAATAATGAAATATTACAATGTAATCAAGATAAGTTAATCTGTCCAAGTCAGAGTTGGTTCCTGTGGGAAATGTGGTTGATGTGGAAGGGTTGGCTGACATCTTGGGTTGCAGGGTCTCCTCCTTGCCTCTGAAATACCTTGGTCTTCCGCTTGGTGCGAGTTTTAAGGCCAAGCCTATCTGGAACGGGGTCATTGAGAAGATTGATCGTCGGTTGGCTAGTTGGAAACGGATGTATTTATCCAAGGGGGGTAGGATTACCCTCATAAAGAGCACTCTTTCTAATTTACCGACGTATTTGCTGTCTCTTTTCAGTATCCCTGCTAGCGTGGCTAATCGTATTGAGAAGCTCTATCGTGACTTTTTATGGGGAGGATTGGGTGATGAATTTAAATTTCACTTGGTCAAGTGGTCCAAGGTTTGTTGTCCTATTTCTGAGGGAGGATTGGGGATCCGGAGCTTGAGGACTTTCAACAGGGCCCTGTTAGGAAAATGGTTATGGCGATATGAGCATGAGAGAGGGGCTTGGTGGAGAACTGTTGTGGATGCTAAATTTGGTAGTGTGGAGGGTGGGTGGTGTTCTCTTGCCCCCTCTGGGCCGCACGGTGTGGGTTTATGGAAGAATATAAGGAAGGGTTGGAGCTTGTTCTGTAGATACACCAGATGTGAGCTGGGAGATGGATCTAAGATCAGATTTTGGGATGATACGTGGTGTGGAGAGTCTCCCCTTAAAGTAGCTTTTCCGGCCTTATTTGTCATAGCTCGTGAGAAGAATGCTTTTGTGGCTGATCATTTGGACTATTCTAGTGGCTCCCTTCAATGGGATGTCAGTTTTATTCGAGCAGCTCATGATTGGGAGTTGGATACTATGGCCTCCTTTTTCTCCCTGTTATATTCCATTCGAGGGAGAAGGGCTGGAGTAGATAAGCTTTGGTGGATCCCCTCTCGCAAAGGAAAATTCGATGTTAGATCCTATTACAGGACCCTTGTGTGTAATAATGTTCCTCCTTTTCCTTGGAAGAGCATTTGGAGAACCAAGGCCCCTTTGAAAGTGGCCTTTTTTGCTTGGGCGGCAGCTCTAGGGAAGATCCTCACTTTGGACAATCTTAGAAGAAGGCATGTCATCGTGATTAACAGATGTTGTATGTGCAAAAGACATGAAGAAACTGTGGATCATCTTCATTTTTCATTGTGAGGTTGCCAATGCCCTTTGGAACACCATCTTTAGCCGATTTGGTTTTATCTTGGGTTATGCCTCTTAGAGTGATTGATTTGTTTGCCTGTTGGTGGACTGGTGGTCGCTCCGGAGTGCAGTTGTGTGGAAGATGGTGGAAAGAGCGAAATGATCGCACCTTCGAAGACAAAGAGAGATCGTTTGAGGAGCTTAAGTCCTTTTTTCATTCTCTGTATTTTTGGACTTTTGCTTATTTAGCTCCTGTTGTTTTAAGCTTTAATGATTTTCTTGTACATTTTTCTTCCTCTTCTTAAGGGGCCCCTTGTATACTCCCTGTGTACCAGGGTTGCGCCTTTTTTGCGCCTTTAATATATCTTTTCTCTTATTCATAAAAAAAAAAATGTAATCAAGATAAAATCAGAGTAATAGTAAGCATAAATCAAGGAGAATCAAATCTTCAACAGTTTTCACACTGAATATTTAGATACACAACCCATTTCAAACCAAACACTGACTCTTCCCCCCTCCCCCCCTTCTGCATAGATAGAGAAGACAAAAAGGAAGGATCAAAGCCTAAACTAGGTACCCGTTTCCCCCTCTTACGACAAGAGCCTCAGAGTGTTTTGAAGCGGTCTCAGCATCTAATTGACCTAGACTAGGAGCGATAGACAAATTCTGCACTATATCACTAACTTAAGAGACTCTAGCGCCATTAACCACTAGCCCAATGTCGACAACAGTGTCAGCACTAGTATCCTTATGCCCAACAAAACCAAGCTTCCTCCCAAGATGAGAAACATCAACGTTGGAATCAATATCGGGAAGCTTAGAGCTGGACGTGGCCAGCACTACCCTCATCTCCAGCGACCACCGATCTTGGGTGTTGTGAGAGAGGTTGCGGTTGCTCGGCCTTGTTGACTGAAGAGGTTACATATGACTCTCCCTTAGAATTTGAGTTGATGGCCTGGAGACTCTCGTTGAAGGGTGGCGCCTGAAGCGGCAGCGGGGGCTGGGATTTGGTCCGTGTGACTGGAATATCATTGTCAAGTCAAGTCTCTCTGTTAAAACGCCCCTCAAGACGTTTGGACTCCCCCTCTGAGCTTTGCCAAAATGAGTGGTGGTGTCTTAGGAGGGCTCTGGTCTCTTAATTCGTATTGACTGTGAGAATAACATAGTTGATTTCCCCCCATCCTCCTCCTCCCTATTATGAAGGACTTCATGTACCTGAGAAATCCAGTAATTATTTCTCTTCACTGAAGGAATTCATCTTTCACAAAGAAAGAGCTATAAGATACTTGACTATTGGGATTATATGAAAGAAATAGAAAAAAGAATAAATGTGGTACACATTTTATTTCCATTAAAATTGTCTGTGGGAAATAAAAACCTTTCTAAATTGGGACCATCCAAGGAGATATATGTACCAGAGATACCTGGCTTATCCATTCATGCATCTAGGTAGAATGGCCTTGTGAAGAAATGTCAACATGCCTAAAATGAGTCTTCCACCTGGTAGATGCATAGTTGTTTTCAGCAGTGTTGAATACTTTCACATACAAATTTGTATCCTGAAATATAACATAATTGGTAAGTGGTTGTGAACAACACACTTTCCTATCAGTGAGGTCTACGTTATGAGACTAAGACATTATCTAAAGGTTCATTCTCCTTGCTCTGCATGATTTCTGTTGTAGTGTGGGACAGTTATTGTCAATGGACAGCAAAGCTGTCCACATTTCTTTCCTTATTTTAGCCCACGATTGTTTCCTTATTTCTCCATTTATTATTCTGTACAGTTAGCATATATTATTTGACAGATTATAGTTTACATGTATAGGGCTAGAATTAGCGGGAACTTATTTGCTTTCCATGTATAGCATCCTTGTAAAGTCTATTTATAATATACAGAACTCAAGGCCAAATTATTCGGCTATTCACACCATATTTTGTCAGTTATGTGCTTGTGCTTGTTCTCGGAGGCACCTACACTGGTTAATTCTCCTGAAATCATTCCACTTCCATCTGTGTTGAGTGTACCCAACAAATTTCTTCCTCAAAAGGTGTCAGTTATGGTCGCAGCAGCTAATGCTGCCTCCAAATCAAACTTTGTTCCTCCACGTGCCAACAACACTATGAGGAAGAAAGTATGGACTCCTTATAACCATGGGATCTGATGGAGGGATGCTTGGTTCTCATACTTCTTAAAAGTGTAAATGTAACTTTTTTAAATAATCACCTTGCTAGAACATATTGGTGAGGGCGGATTCAGCTAACCTGAATGAGCAGAGTATGAAACTGGGATAACGAGGACAACTGGATGAGATATAGTTTCTATGGAGGAAATAAGATGTGCAACCTCATGATGGCATTGACTTCTTAATTGAGAATTTTATACTGATTGTCATCGATACTTAGGAATGGTGACAAATTCTTGCTGGACACAAAGGCAGTTCTGATACTCCTGGATGCATGTTAAGCAATCTTAAACGTGTTTAGGGTATAAAACAAATTTGAACCTGGATATGTGGCTAATGCCCATTGGCAGTTTTCAGACAGCAGCAAACAGTTTGTAACCTAAATGAGAAAAAAAGAGTTCAATCTTGATCATAACAATTTGGAAGAGTACAATTGTACCGGTTCTAAGTTTTTTAATGGATAAAATGAGGGGTTCAGTTGATAGTAGAAGAAAGGTGCGCATAGACTTATCTATTATGCTGTGTGTGTGTGCATGTGCGCATGCACGTGCCTGCAGTGTGGCTAATATTAACAAACATATAATATTAGGGTTTTTAATTAGTCGAAGAACAGCACTTGCTTTGTGTACATGTACTATGAATGAATGTGTAGATGTATGTTTCTCTATGCGTGTTTGTGTGTTTGTGTTACTTTTTGTTATCTAACCTGCAAAGACCTTAATCTACTTTTAACTAACTGATTCTGAGTTTACATTTCGAAAATGCAGTGTCATAAATGATGGCAAATTCATAAACAATGAATTTAATGATGTATACCTGGTCACAACTCTGGATCCAATCCCTCTGGAGGCCTTCACTCTTCAGGTGAGGGGTTAGTGATATATAAGATGAAGTTTCAATTCTATTGATATTAAATTTTGTGCTTTGGTCCTTACATAGATGCATTCATTGTAATTTGTTTCTTGGTCTTTATGGCTCATTCTAGCATTTTGGCTTCCCAAGTTAGATTTGTTCATTACAATTTTTTTTGATAAGTAAGGAAATTTTTTTATAAAAAGCGTAAGGCGCCCCTAGGTACGCTAGCAGTATACAAAGGAAAACACCTAAGTAGAATGAGAAAAAGAGAAACCCACAAAACACCAAATACCTGCAAAACAAAGAAATCCCTCGAACCTGAGGCCACAAAACCCCAAAAGCCCTCCAACCCAAGACCCACACGAAGCGCTCAACGCTAAAAAATGTGAACCTTGCCTTTCCCCCCGCCTTGAAGACGCGCCTGTAGAATCATAATTAATGGAGCTTTCAAAGTTATGAAGCTCCCTTTTACCTCTGGAACAAGCACCCTTAGCTTCCCGAATATGATCCTTTTCAATGGCTGCCAGGAGATCCACAGTCTGATCCTCATAACCTTCACATGAAAGCCCCACCACCGAACCAATATCCTTAACACAAAAATTGGCCCAGTCCAAGGGAGTGATAGGAGGAACATAACCCATATCACCCCTCACAATCAATGCAGACGATGAAACCAAACCTGTCGAAGAAGACTAATCAGCTGTCAATAACTAGGAACAAGCCAAACCCAGCTCAGGCGAACCACAATGCGCTGCAGCAGAGGAGCTCGGGTTTAGAAACCCCCACGATAAAAAACCCCTTGTCGGAGGGGAGATCCTGACGGCAGCACTTCTGATCTTTGAATCATGGGCAACCTTTGGTGAAGTCTCAACAGACAGAGCGCTGGACATCGACACAGCCTCGACGATCAAGCTATCATCCAATTTCGAGAAACTGCTACCGTTGGACTTATAGTTGTAGAATTTCAAAGGCTTAGGTTTGGGCATCGAAGAGAAGCATTAAAGAGACGAAGCAGCTCCATCAAGCCGGATCTCTCCTGCCTCGGTAGGCGGTATAGATCCAAGACCTACCAGCGGACACGGCTTCGGCAAAACCAAAATGAGACTATCGGCGTGCTTAGACAGCTTCGGCCTAGATGGAGCAACCCCGTTGTACTAGAAAGCACCAAACAAGATTGCCGGAGCAAGCCCCTCCTTTAGCGACGCCTCCAAAAAACCACCGAAGGCTAGAAGAGCCTCTAGTGGGGACGTCCGGGAACCAGCCCCTTCTAATCCGAGAATGAGCCCAGGAACCCCTTTAGGATCTGGACAAGAAGCCCTCTTGGAAAAGGGCTTATCCATGGTCTTGGACTTGGGCTTTGGCTTGGGCTTAAGCTTAAAGGCTTGCAGCCTCAAGCCTTTCTTATGCCCAACGGGCTTAGGTGGAGAAGGCTTATGCATAGGCCCAAACTCCACAATCCTATCTAGAAAGCTCTTCAAGATCTGGTCCACTTCTTTTTTAAAATTGTCGATAATATCCTTCCAAACCCAAAAAGTATCCTTTCCTTGCTCCCTTGACTGCAGCGCCAAATGGGCAAAACTCCAGTCCTCAATCAGAGAATCATGCAGCAGTGACCCATACCCCCTACCATGACAAGGGGTCCTTTTACCCACCGGATCCCCACGGAACACCAACGGACCCTTCTCCGAGGTAGACGAGCACGCATCTAACCACACCACCTTCGCAAATGACGGTAGATGCCCCCGCTTCTCCGCCCAAAAAGCAGCACCAAACGGCGGACGTACAACCCCTCTAGTCAAAATAATTGAGGCATTGAAGAAGGCCTCCACCTTACTTAGCTCAGCGGTGAAACGACTCTAAACCTTACCTTCACGACCCTTAGGTATCAAAACAAGCCCTCTTCGGCCACCCTCCGCATACACCTTCACCTCCAGATACCGGCCGAATCTATTGCCATCTCTATGAGCGGTAGAAACCTTCGTACCCTTTCGAAGGATTTGACGAAATCCTTAATACCAGAGCATTACAACAGTTCGTCCAACGTTGAAGCCAACTAGGCAAAGCACAAGGGGCCCAAATGCACAACACCGGAGAAACCTTTCCTCCACCCTAAGCACCTTCCACCACTGAGAACTAAAAGGATTTGGTCTCCACGTTAAACCGCCTCTCCATCTACAACAACCTCCAAGAGGGAACGCGCCTTCACGAACCTCCTATATCGCTGCTAAGTGAAGGAAACAAAAGCTACCGAGAACACGCAACCGCTCTCCGGAGAGAAACTACTTTGACTAAAATGAAGACAACCAAGAACCACCCCTTACGATGGCGAGAAAGCCACCCAAAGAAGAGGAGGGAACTTCAACAACCTCCAAGACGATTTGAGGTTACAAACTAGCGAGACGCGCGCCCACGCACCACTACTAGCGGAGAGAGGGAGAGAGAGAAAGGGAGTCTATCTCTTATCTTTGATGTAAGATTATTTGTTCATTGCAATTATTTGAGATAAGAAATATTGGTCAAAAGGATTCTTGTTCATTGTGATGAAACAGTCAGTCGATACTTATATGCCACTAATAAACTTTGTACATTGGTAATACTAGATTATACGACACATCCAACTGACATGTGGCTGTGTGTCCATGTGGCTTATCCATGAGGCACGTGGTTGTGGTTTTAGAAAGATCAAGAGTCGTTAACTTATCAAAAAAAAAGAAAGATCAAGGGTCATTGGACGTGTGAATCTGGTTTCTTAGAAACTGATTCAGCACTAGATAAAGGTAATATTGAAGTGAACCCCAAAGATAAACAAGAGAGACCCACCATAGGAAGCATGCAGCACAAAGCCACTGTTTGTGGGTTGGACTGAACTGATTTGGTTCTTGTCCATCTGATTTGAGTGCAGTTTGTTGGCCTTCAAATTAAATGTGTTAACTATGAGTTTTTTTAATTCTTATATTCGGTGTTTGGTTTTGGTTTGAGTCTTATTTAGTTGTTTGATAGTCTAATCCTTGTGAGAAAGATGATAGGGTTTTCCTCTCTCTTTGTTTTTCGTTTTCCCTCTCGGTGGAGCGTGAGGGCGCGTCACTTTAGCTTTGTGGGGGCATTGTGGGTTTCCTTCTTTTTTTAGCTTTGTTGGTTGCATGGGAGCCATGGGCTGCTGTTCCTTGTGGTTGTTGTAGCGGTAGGAGGGGTGGCTTAGTGAGGTGGTAGCAGAGTGTTTCTTTGGATGCATGGGGAGGTTCTTCTTCGTTGAAGCGAAGTCCTTTGAGTTCATTATTGAGTCATAGGGGAACTCCTTCAGGTTGAAAATTGTGGAACGTGGGCAGGGATTCTTACGCTCAATCTAGATGAGTCAGGTTTAGTCAGGTTATGTATCCCTACCCACATCTACACTTGGCCTTTGAGGAGTTTAGTGGCGGTGATCGAAGTTGCTTCATCATCATCCCTAAGGTTAAGAACAAATGGGGATGGTGTGGTTTCGTGGAGGTGCTTCAATTTTTATTATCTCCTTTCTCCTCAGCGAAACAAACACTGCCTGAGCTAAGGCCGTCAACCTATCTTCATCAGAGTCTCAAGAAGCACCAGGTTGTCGATCCTACGCACAGGTGGTTAAAGCTCAAGGCAACAAAACCATCATAATCGGCAAAGAAGTCGGTGGGTTTTCGCGTGGAGCTTGGAGCAGTGTAAGGTTGCCTAGGGGGTTGCAGCGAGCTGAAACCAGTCCACGCTGAGTAGCCAGCTGTGCAGCCCCTCCCTTCAATCGGAAGAAGACAAGAAAGGCTATTAGGGGCAGAAGGGTGGGAGGTGCTCACTCCTCTGCGTGTAGGCTGAATAAAAACAAATGAGTACATTTTTGGTACTCTAATGCCGCTGGAAATAAATTATTATTCATCAAAACTATTATTAGTATTAAATAAATTATTAGTATCTTTCGTGTACGCGAGTTTTTTTTCTTCTTGAATAAATTATTATTCATAAAAAAAAAATCCTTGTAGCTATGAATTTTAAGATGGAGTATAAGATTTCATAACTATGCCTTATGTTAAATCACCACTTATCCTAAAAACTTAAGCTAAGAGAAAGGTAAATTTAATCATTTAATTAATACTTTACTCTCCCTCACGTGTGGGTTCAAACTTCTTTTTAATAGGTGAAGTCTAACACATGGAATATCTAATTGAAATGGGTTAGAATACGGAGACAGGATTTAAACTCATGACCTGTGCTCTGATACCATGTTAAATTACTATTTATCCCAAAAAGTTAAGTTGATTAGAAGAAGTAAATTTAATCATTTAATCAATACTTTAACCCCGTATTGCTTTCTGTATGACCATTGATTGCAGCCATGTCGTTTCTCAACTTGACTTATCAAAGTCTTATTCCCAAATTTTTGGTTATGTTACAACTTATTGCTTTCAATTGGTGGTGACAAGTTTATAGATTTTATGACTCTTAAAGACCTTTGGAGTGTTAAAATTAAAATACAAAATGTGAAATGATGTAAATTATAAAAAAGTGGAAGCAAAGAGAGAGACATAGATTTGAGGTGGTTCGGTCTTAGAGGTCTATGTCCACCATTAATAATGCCCAATAGGGCTACATTGTGTTTATTTTGAATTATCTATAATGTGTTACAAGAGATCCTATTTATAGTGTAGGTGAGCTAAGCCATACAAGGCAACTATTATCAATATGGTGAAAATCCTAAACACATTAATATTGTAATCCTCACAAATTAATATTATCAAGTCATCTTTTTTTTTTTTTCTTCGAGTTAGGACAAACAATTACTTCTGATTTAGTTTCTTCTAGTAGGGGGAGCTTCCCTTTCTTATTATTCCTGACACTGTACCTTCCTCCTCTCCAGTTTTTGATCCTCTGCTCCAAGTATACCATCGATCCATGGATAGATGGATTGTTCCATGGGCGCCAGCTGCTGAATCATCAATTATTCTGTCTTATTTTGATCGTACACTTGGGAGTCTCATCTGGCACCATTTGACTTGACCCTGTGGACATCCATTTTCTTTTGATTCGTCCAGGTCATTATGGTCATTGGATCAAGCATTAGAGTTGATCTTGGAATCTTTAATGTTAGTTGAAAATATGCTGAGGTTAATTGTTCGTATATTATTTTGGGCTAGCTCCAAAGATGTTTTCAGTCTTATTATTATCCCAAAAAACTATGTAGCACAGAGCTTTTTTATGTTTTCCTTGGAATCCTTCTTTTTTTTTTTTTGATAAGTAATGTAAATTTTATAAAAAGCGTAAAGTGCCCCTAAGTACATAGGTAGTATACACCGGAAGCACCTAACTAGAACGAGCAAAAAAAAAACCCAAACAAAACATCAAGAAAAACCCACAAAACCTTTACACTCAAAAGGATGCAAATCCTTCAATTTTCCTTGGAATCTCAAAGTCAAATTTATCATTTCATAAAATTAACCATATGTGTATGAGTGTCTAATGGAAGAGAGCAGAGTTAAAGAAAGGACATAAGGCACCATAAATTTCAACTTGTTTAATTCTTTCCTCCTAAATTAAGCATTTTGGTTTTTTAGATTAAAGTGATTCTGCAGTTTGCTATTTTGGATGATTCTATTGTCCCTTTTAACGGCGATTTCTAGGCCTCAACTTGTAAGCTCAAGACCTTCTTCTAGTTTTCCCACTGTTGCAGTTTTGGCTTGTGTCATTTACTCTTGTCTTTTAAATAGTTGGCTTTGATATGCAAATATTTGTTCTTGCCACACCATCTTTTGCTGGTGTCATATATGAGACGGTGTGCTTAACATGCAAATACTGATTTATGTCATTTCACATGCATAATCTGCCATTAGACTGCCAGAGAATCTGATCATCTGTCTTTGCTTTTTCTTTAATTTTAGGAAACAGAAGTCTCCGCTGTCAAATACATTTCTTATGAAGAGTACAGAAGTGTACTTGCTAAAGAAGATCCTGAATATGTCCCATATGATGTAAATGGACAATATGGTCAACTTTTTGACATTATTGAAACGAGGTATGTTTAGCAGAGTTGTTATCCTAATCATGGCTAGCTCATGTGAAGATATAGCTATTAGGCTTCCTTTTATTTTTTTTCCTTAGTGGAAGAAATAATTTGATTAGGGAACGAATTTACTCTTGATGTGCAAGGCTGCATTGCTTCTCTAACATATGCATAAGATGTTAATGAGTTTCCTAAGAAACAAAATATTCCACTTCCTTTTTGAACATAACAAAAAGAATTTCCAATGGCAATAACAATGTTTTTGATTGCTTGCCTTTTTGAAAATTGTGACATGTTCCTTTGCTGCCAAGGTATCTATTCTTTAGTTGGCATGTAGAAATTTCACTGAATACCTTTACATTTATACTCCGTGGAAGAGAATTAAACATGGGTGAAATCTGTCATCTGATCCACATGGAATTCAAGCATTTGTATGGTACCATTTGTATTCCTTCTAGAAGGTAGGTTCTAGAAGCTCTAGGTGAGGTGTCTTGGTGAGGTGTCCCCGCCGGCATTCTTCTTCTTTCATTTCCCCTACAAATGTGTAACTGTCTCTTCCATAAATATGAAATGAATGGGATGAAGGCAGTGGATTCTCTTTGCCATTTTCTACTATTTTCCTATTTTCTTACAAATATGGTATCAGGGCCTGGAATTTCATCGTTCTTTTGCTCTGGTAGATCCATTTCTTCCATCTCTATTTTTTGTTTTCTTCCCCCTTTATGGTCTCTAGTTTCAACACTTGCTTGTGTTGGTTGGTAGATACAGGCATTGTGTTGTTGGACCTCATGCCCGTGATAGGAGGTGTATGAAGGTGATTTGGTATGCTATTGTCTTCATGATCATTGATGTCGCCAGTATTCTAGAGGTGGACAACAGATCTGACTCATGGCTGCTGAGTTTTCTCTGATTCCCTGACGTGAAAAATACATCTAGGGAGGTTGTTGTGGTTAGTATGTTCTCTGTGGCGATTCCCTATAGGTCAGTCCATAAAGTTTGGATTAGGGTTCAGTCTTCTCAGGGACATCGTTTCTTAATTTCAACTTGGGTCAGACTGGGTTGATTCCAGGTCGACCATACTTGCCAGTAGTGTCACAATTCAGAAATGTCAGCCGGTACGCATTGATTCCAACAGTGTTCTGATTTCAGCCGAGACAGAGCAGATTTCGGCTTGTTTATTAGAATTTTGGTTGGTACATGGTAAATTTCGGCTGATACAGGCGTTTTCCGGCTGAGACAGTGCAGAGTTTGGTCAGTTCTGTAGAGTTTTGGCCGGTACCTGACAGATTTTAGCCAGTACAGAGTGAATTTTGGCAAATACAGGCATTTTTCGGCTGGTTCCGTGGATTTTTTTGGCCAATTCTTGCGTAGTCCAGCCAGTACAATGTATTCTTCAGCCGGTTCAGTAGTCATCCAGCAGCCTTGGTGGATCATTTGGTCATGAAGAGGCATTTGGGGTAGTTCCTTGCCGAGAACTCTACTTCGTTGATTTGATTCTTTAGTTTTCTAATTGTTAGTTTACACAACGTCGACTAAACCTGAGCTTCTCTCCTCCACATCTACATTTAACTCTCCTATGACCTCTATTAAATTTAAGGGTAAGAACTATATCTATTAGGCACGAGCTGTGGAGGTATTTTTGAGAGGAAAGGGGGTTTTTTGATAACCTCGTATTTGACAAACCAAAACCTACTAAAACCTCGACACCTTCTACTACTACTACAATTGCTTTAGCAAGTCTTGGGATGAGGAGGATATGCAGATCATGTCCCTCTTGCTCACGACTCATGTGTATTGAACCAAGTATTGGGCCTACTTTGTTGCACCTTTGATCTCCGAAGGCTATTTGGGAGCACCTGTAGGATATTTACTCTCGAGTAGAGAATGTCACTCGGATGTATGAAGTATGCAAGCAATACTTTGGCCTTGAACAAGGCACTCAGAGTCAGGAGGAGTATTATTCTCAGGTCATGGGGGTTTTGGAGGAGAGGAATATGTACTAGCCTCTCACAACTAATATCACATGTATGGAGAAGCAACGCCAGGATATGGATGTTGTAAAATTACTCATTGGTCTAAAGTTAGAGTATAAGCTAGACTTCAGCGCTTTACTATGGTAGAGACTCAAGTCTTGGTAAATGTTTTACTTTTGCTGTCTCCCGAGGGGTTTCTGGTGGTTCCCGAGGAGGCTGTAGTGGTAGAGGTGGTTGTAGTATACGTGGTGAATGAGATTCGAGGGATGGTGGTCGTTCTAAGAGTCATGACCCTTGGAAATGCATTAACAGTGACCGCAACAACCATTCAGTTGATTTTTGTTGGGATCTTTATGGTAAACCCTTTGGTTTGCCAACCATGCCTTCTTTTTGGATGATTCTGCTCCAGCATTTGGCCCATCCACTCTTTCCACAGGAGTTCAGGAGACAAAATTAATCTCCATAATGAGAAACGAATATGCTCAACTACTTGCATCTTATAAGAGGGCTTCATCCTCTTCCACCGCCATGCTAGCCCAGTCAGGTACTTCATCCCATTGCCTCTTATCCTCTACTTCTGATCTATGGGTCATCAATTATGGTGTGACTGAGCATATGATTGGTGTGTTTACTCATCTCTCTGATTACCATATTATTACATTATCTCATAGTGTTACTCTAGCCACTGGTTCTTTAGCCAAAGTTCAAGGCTCCAGATCCACTCATCTCAGTCCCAACCTTAAATTGTTATCCATTTTACCTATTCCTAGTTTTCCTTTTAATTTGTTGTCCATTAGTAAAATCACAAAACTTTTTAGTGTTTTGTTAGTTTTTACCCTTTTATATTTTTCACGATTTCCAGATGAAGGAGATGATTGGTATGGCCCGTATGGGGCATGAAGTTAGTGGTCTACTATTTGGACTTTACTCCTATCTGACCTCCACAGGCACTTCAGTCCTAACTATCACTAGTCCAATGGCACTGTCGACTTGGTCATCCATCTCTTTTGATTTTGAAGTGTTCTGTAAGGAGTCTTAGTAATGTATCATCTTTGTCATGTTTTTTGATAAGTAAGATTTTATTAAAAAGAAAAGAGCCCTTACGTACACCGGGAGTATACACAAGGAACTACAAAAAAGGCCCAAACCCAATACAACAAGACACTCCTACAAAGAACCCAAACCCAATACAACAAGCTACCCCTAAACCCGCAAACACGTCCGGTTTTTAATCCGGCTAGACCCAATGCTTCCAACATCAAAGTTAAGAGAGCATTCCAAATTCTTCCGCTCCCTCCAACCCTTTGATTTTAAAATAAAACCCCCTTCTTCCGCAAACACGCCTTCTCGCTGATGTCCCTCTTCGATGTCACTCAGTAGATCGAAAAACTCTTTCTCATCTTCCCCACACGAGATCCCCATAAATGGAGTGATCGCCATCGCATCAACGACAACCTCAGGATAACCATTAGCCCCCACAACTCCATCCTCATCCTCAACCTCCGATATGATCCATGCCAGGGCGAAGACTTCCCCAAGCACTTTACTCCTCTCAGATGATTCGTCAGCCTCTGCTAAGCTCACAGGCAAGGGAGACCGACGAGAAATCCCGCCACAGGGGCGAGGCTTGAGAAAGCCCTACCAAAGCATACCCCTCGCCGGAGAAGAATGATTCGAAGACTTGTCAGACTAAGAACCAAGCCCATCACCGGCCTCAATTGAGGAAGTTAGGAGAGGGTCCCCCACCTTGTCCCCCGTTAAGCAAACGGGCTCAAATGCCGAAAACAACCCGGAAGAACCACCGGTAACCGAGCACTGATTACCGACCAGCAGTATAGTCCCAGGCGCAACGCAGATCATCTCACCCGCAAGCTTACCCATATCCAACTTAGAAGTCCTCTTGACCTTATGCTTACGATTGTAGAAGTGCAAGGGCTTGATCGTCTTCCGGGGAGAATCAGCCGTTGAACTGACACACTGTCTCACAGAGACACCAACCTTGACTAGATGAGCAGACCCCTCGTATCTGAAGAAACCATTCTTCTCAACCGGCACAGATGTCTCCAGAGAAACGCGAGAACACCCCAATGCCGAGTTTGCTTCAGAAACCGACGAGGACCCAAGACCCACCTCGAAAATCTTCGGCTACTCAGAACGGCGAACTTGAGTTGAAAACAAGGCAGACCCATTGAGAGAACCCATCGGATCCACGGCCGTCGACGCCTGGGTCGTCGTCAATCTGTGCAACTTCCATCTCCGAGTTGAGCAAGAAGAACTCGGAGCCAGACCAGCCTTCAGAACCCTCTTGGGATTACGGGTCTTAAAGGCCTTACGCAATGTAAAACAAAATGGGTCCGAAATGGGCTTCAAGCCCAAACCCAAAGCCTTCCACCCATTCTTCACACGCCCCAAAGCTCGACCCAGGTCACAAATGGATTGATCCAACAACACCAGCCAACCTGCAACATCTTCTGCCCTACCGGAAGAGCACGCCGACCCACGAAGGCGACAATCACGAATACTAGGACTGTCTTCTTCGCCGGGAACGAAGAGTGCATCGAAAGTCGCCATCTCCAGCTTGTAGCAATCCACCGCCGATCTCAACACCGGTGATTTCTTAGGTGTCCCCAAGGGAAAAAGGTCTAGCTCTGCCGTAGAACCAGCAAAACCCAACAACCCAATCGCGACCGGGCGCTTCGAAACCAAAGAAAGGACCACCGAGCGAACCATCGCTGCGAACAACGAAGCGGCACCAGCATCAGCACCCCTCACTGAAGACGAGGACCCAAACTTGGATCCAATGAAGGCCAGTGCTTTGCTCAGCTCCCCAGAGACACGGCTCCATCCCCGCCCAGCACGACCCTCAGGGAATAGGACCATCCCTTACTGACCTCCCTTAGCATAAACCGCCACCTCCAAGAAATGTCTGGCCTTATTCTCGCCTCTCTGAACAATTACCGCCTTGGACCCCTCCCTAAAAGATTCAACAAAATCCTCAACCCCTGTATTCCGTAGCACCCATTCCACCTTCGAGACCAACCAAACGACGCACAGAGACCCCAAGCAAACAGCCCCTGAAAACCCTTTGCTTTCCTCCACCCAAAGATCTGACTTCCCATCCACCACCGAAAAGACGAAGGATTTGGCCTCCACGAAGAATCGGCTCTGCATCTCCAAACACAACCTTGGCCCCTGGACGAGCACCCACTAGCTGAGTCTCCGCGTCCCACTCACATCGTCGCCGAACAAGGAAACCCTAGCTTTCTACAGAACCGCAACCACTCCGACGACCAACACTCAACCTGAAACCACACCAGCTAGAACGAACCCTGGTCCTAGAGCCAAACCGATACGACCACGTAGCATGACGCGTCTCCACTAGGAGAGAGGGAGGACTAATTGCTAGGAAGTTACATATGTAACCTGCAGTATGTTACCTTAACTATCTAGCTAATAAATATATGTTCTTATTATTGAAGCCCCTTTTATATGATGCCTAACAATGATGATATGATAAATGCTGGGCTCAGAATATATCTACTACCCACTTCAGTTTGCAAATCAGTTGAGAAGTGTCTTTTCCATCTAGGTTAGTTGTTCGGGTTCTTAACCCGTTTGAGTTAGTCAACTCCGATGCATGGGGTCCTTTTAGTGTTGCGTCTAATAAATTTCAGTACATGGTTTCTTTTGTTAATGACTAGTCCCGAATGATTTGGTTTTTTTTAGTGAAAAGTTGTTTTGAATTACTATCAATTTTCCAACCTTTTCGCAAAGAGATCAAAACTCAATTTGGCTAGAAAATTCGAATTTTAACTTCAGACAATGCCAAAGAATATGTTTCTCATTCCTTTGCTTCCTATTTGGCTGACAAAGGCATTATACATCAGACCACTTGTCTTCACAAACCATAACAAAATGGTGTTGCTAAGCACAAAAATCGACACCTATTTTATGTTACCTGAGCTCTCTTGTTTCATATGCATGTACCATAACGTTTTTTGAGTGATGCAATGCTTAGTGCATACTATCTCATCAATAGGATGCCATCCACTGTTTTTGATGGACCGTCTCCTTCTTCCATCTTATTTCCTTTCTCTCCTGTCTGCCCTTTGCCTCCTAGAGTTTTTGGATGTGTTTTTTATGTCCACAATCTTGGACCAGGTTTTGACAAACTTGATCCTCACTTCACTATGGGTATTTCTTAGTTATTCTCGGACTCAAAAGGGATGTCAATGCTTTGTCCAGTCTTAAAACGCTATTTACAAGAGCTGATGTTACTTTTGTTGAGGCTTAGTCATTTTTCTCTTCTGAACGCTCTTTAGTGGAATACCAGTTTGAGTCTCCTACACCCTCTATCCCTTTTTTGACTTCGAGTCATTTGTCTTCTTTCTCTTTTCCTGTATCTTTCATTGTGCCTTTGCGTCCAAAATCCCCAACTCTGTTAGAGGTATATTCCAAACATCCACAGCCGATAGCTCTAGCAAACTTACGATCATCCTCCTATTCTATAGATCCTACATTATCACCTGACTTTGATTCACTTCCCATTGTTCTCTAAAAAGGTTCTCGCTCCTGTGTTAACAAGCATCCCATTGGTAATTTTGTTCCCGTCAGTCTCTATCTGCTTCCTTTTCTTGTTTTATCTCCACGCTTCCCAGTATCCCAATTCCTAAGACTGATCAGGATGCACTCTCATATCTGGGTTGGTTGAAGTCTATGAAATTGGAAATGGAAGCCTTACATTAGAATGGGACTTGGGATGTTGTTCCCCTACCTTCTAGGAAGCACAATATTTTTTGCAAATGGATATATGCAGTTGAATTTCTCCTTGATGGTTTTGTTGACCACCTTATGGCTTGACTGGTTGCTAAGGGCTATACTCAAACCTATGGTATTGATTATGATGAGACATTCTCTCTTGTGGTATTACTAAGGGCTACACTCAAACCTATGGTATTGATTATGATGAGACATTCTCTCAAGTGGTTAAAATTTCTTATGTTCGTGGATTGATTTCCCTTGCTGCTAATCTTGACATGCCTCTCTATCAATTAGATGTCCATAGTGCTTTTCTCATGATGATCTACTTGAGGAAGTCATATGGAGCAACTACCTGAGTTTGTGCTCATGGCCATGGGGAGTATTGGGGTAGTGCCTGCAAATTGAGCAAGGTCTTATATGGCCTCAAGCTATCATCGAGAGCATGGTTTGGGAAGTTCTTTGAGGCTGTAATGGATTTTGGGCTCCATCGCTGTCAGACATATCATTCGGTTTTTCACTTACATACTGATGTTGTGTATATCCTGCTTGTTCATGTGGATGATATTGTGATCATTGGAGATAATTGTGAAGGTGTCAACAATTTGAAACAATTTCTACAACAAAGTTTTCATACCAAAGATTTGGGTAACCTAGTCACATGGAAAAGAAACATAATGTGGTCTCTCGATCAAGTGCAGAAGAAAAATATACAGCGATAGCTCATACTGCTGGTGAGGTTGACTTGGTTACAAGATTTCTCCAGGAGATTGGCTTCCCAGCACCCACTCCTATCCCACTTGCTTGTGATAATCAAGCTACTCTACACATTGCCTCAACTTTGTGTTCCATGAGAAGACCAAGCATATTGAGATGAACTATCATTTCATTCGAGACAAAATATTGAGTGGAGACATATCTACATCATTTGTAAAGTATGAAGATCAGCTTGTTGACATGGTCACATGGTCGTTATGTTGGAACCAGTTAGAGTTCATCTATTCTAAGCTGGGTTTACAGGACATATATGCTCCAGCTTGAGGGAGAGTATTAGAATGCTATCATTTGTATGCTACCATTTGTATTCCTTCTAGAAGATAGGTTCTAGAAGCTCTAGGTGAGGTGTTCTAGTGAGGTATCCCCTCTAGCTGTCATCTTCTATCATTTCCCCTACAAATGTGTAACTGTCTCTCCTATAAGTGTGAAATGAATGGAATGAAGGTTGTGGATTCTCTCAGTCATTATCTACTATTTTCCTATTTTCTTACAAACACTAAATATTTATTTTGTGCTCATGCTTGTTTTTTGTTAAAAGGTACAAAGAAAATGCAGTAGCACGCAGTTTGGCTCTACAGAAGCAACTTCGTCGTTTTGCCCCTGTTACACTCAACGCAGAGGTAGTTTGCCTTTTAGTGTTTATTAAACATATTATATTGCTACTATTGTTGGAATGATTTTTGTTTAGGGTATTAACTTCAATCATTTATTCGAGTCACTTGTGATCAGATACACGCATAATACAATATCATGGAATGTCTGCCTTTTCCTGTGTGTTAGGGTTACGCCCCTCTGCGCTTTATTTATACGATGTTACTATTACTTATAAAAAAAAAAAAAATTCCATGGCTTAACATGATAGGTTATTCTAGTAAAAAAGGTATAACAGGTTGATGCACTTTTCACATTAAGCAGTCTTGCAGTGTGTTTGTGCCCATTCTGACGTTGTTTCATTGTGGTCAAGTTAGTGATGGGGATTCCATTAGCCACTTATGTTTCCAATTTTAATGATGTACATGCGTCTATAAATCTCTCTCAAAGATTTGTTGATTCCATTGATGGCCCTTTCCCTTGTCTTTGTTTCCAATAGCAAGGATAAAAATGTATTGGTTGACTCATACTTTGTTATAATGGTGGAAGGAGATATTAGAGTATGGAATCCTTGTTTTGTTCGTGCTTTTGCAATATGGGGAGTAAGAATTGGTTGCTTCATTTTTTGACTTGTACTCTACTATTCCATAGGGCTAAGGGGATGGTAAGATTGTTTGGAGAATAAAATATAGTGGTAAGTTGATGTTCGTTCCTTTTACGAGGGTTGGAAGTGGTCAACTGGTGCAAACTTTCCTTGGATAAGCATTTAGAGTGCTAAGGTACCTTGAAATGTAGCTTTCTTTGTGGTCAGCTGCTTTTGGGAAGATTTTTACAGTTGAGAATCTTATGAAAAGGAACATTACTTTGGTAGAATGGGAGGTGGTGAGGGCGATGAATAGTGATAAGGCGCCGGGGCTAGATTGTTTCACTATGGCTTTTTTTAAGCGGTATTGGGATGTTTTGAAAGAGGATTTCATGGTAGTATTTACGGAGTTTCATAGTTGCCGAAAGTTTGAGAAGAGCCTTAATGCAACCTTTGTCTCACTTATTCCCAAAAAGGAAGGTGCTGTGAATGTGAAGGATTTCCGGCCAATCAGTTTGGTGGGTGGGATGTATAAAATCAAATCCAAGTTTATGCTTTACACGTTATATACTTGGATGGTTGTACATCATAGTTTACTTGTTGCTAATTTTGTAGAATTTTTGACTTTTTGTCGTTCTTTTTCTTTAGATTAGGGGTTCTCTTGTACACTCCCCGTGTACTAGGGTTGCGCCTCTTTGCGCTTTTTTAATTCGATACTATTACTTATAAAAAAAAAAAAATATATCTTGATTACTTATTAAGAAAAAAAAGAATGAAACTAATAGTTGCTTTTACTTGGAACCCATAGTGCTTGAACTGAGGAGTGTTCTCTACCAAAGATCCCCTTGCTATCATTGCATGAATGGGGTTCCTTAATAAAGCAAACGTAACATTCTATTGATCACCTACTGATTCATTGTGAAGTAGCAAGAGAATTATGGAGTTCCATTCTTAATCTGTTTGGTGTAGAGTGGGTTATGCCTAGACAGGCGAGAGATCTATTGGTTAGTTAGGGGGGATAGCCTGGGCATGGTATTGTAAGGAAGTATGGAGGTTGGCTCCTTTGTGTTTAATGTGGTGTCTTTGGCAAGAGAGGAATGCTCAAGCTTTAAAGATGTAGAGACTTCGATGATCAAGTTGCGGAAGATTATGTTCAACACTTTCTACACTTGGATATCTATGCATTGTAGTTTGCTTCTTTCTAGTTTTGCAGATATTTTTGAATTTATGTCCTATTTTTTCTTCAGATTAGGGGTTCTCTTTTATACTCCTAGTGTACTAGGGTTAAGCCTTTTGTGCTTATTTAATAGTATTGAAATTACTTATCGAAAGAAAAAAAAGGTGTTATTACTTAATGATATTTCAATTACTTATAAAAAACATTCTAATGTTATTATAGGTTTTATATATGCATTGCATTATTTATTTTATATTCGGCTGAAAATAGGACGCACTGGATGAGGCTTGGCTTCTAGCTTTTATTGGTGAGAATGGGAATGATAAAAGTTCTCCGTTTCAACTTATTAAAATTATTAATTGTGAGGAGTTCATTGATCGCTTATTGATTTATTGTGAAGTAGCAAAAGAGTTATGGAGCTCTATTCTCAATCTGTTTGGTGTTGATTGGGTTATGCCAAGACGGGTGATCAATTTGTTGGTGAGTTGGGGAGTCAGATAGGATGTGGTAAAGTTATGAAAGTATGGAGGTTGGCTCTATTGTGTTTAATGTGGTGCATTTGGAGAGAGCGGAATGTTTGGAGCTTTGAAGATGTGTAGGGTCATGTTTGACACTTTCTATACTTGGATATCAGCATTTCATAGTTTGCTTGTTTCTAGTTTTGCAGATTTTTTGAACTTTTGTTTAGCACATCATAGTTTGCTTGTTCTATGCTTGGAGCTTTGAAGATGTGGATGATCATGTTTGACACTTTCTATACTTGGATATCAGCACATCATAGTTTGCTTGTTTATAGTTTTGCAGATTTTTTGAACTTTTGTTCATCTTTGTCTTCAGATTTGGGATATCTCTTGTATACTTCATGTGTACTAAGTTTGTGCTCATTTACGTTTATTTAAGGATATTGAATTACTTATCAAAAATTAATTAATTGTCCTAGCTAATGTGTAGAATAATGTGTGATAGTGTGCCTTCATTGTTTTGTCAGTTGGTGGATCGGTAGAATTATGAAGTTTGGTAATTTAATAGTTGAATATTATGGGAAGTTTAATCTTTTCTAGTTTTGGTTTGTTTGGACAGGAACGAAAAATGGGGTGGAAGTAAAGTATTGCTTGAGTGTTTTATTGGCATTCTGTTCTTTTAGTGTTTATGCATCCCACATACTTAGGAGAATGCATTTCCATTCATAGTGCCTTGCTGGTTATTTAGTATAGACATTACTTTTCTTTATGTCCTTTATATGAGTTGGACACTAAATGGAAGTAATTTAAAAGTTAATAGAAATTACGAGTTAAGAGAAAAAATGACAGTTTTCATAAGAGGCATACCTTTTGTTGATTGAGACTGTCAATTAGAACTTATTCTGAAATTTAGAATGCTTATATTTTGGCGCCTTTGGTCCCCATATTACATTTTGTTTTTCTGCCTTATGTATCTTATGAGTTGGAAATGACGTCTCTAAAATTTTTTTATTTATTTTAACTTTTGATGCAGTTGACAGGGCTTATGGATGCAGACAGGGACTCTTTGGTTTTACTTGTCAAAGCTGCAAAAATCATGGATGAAATATTTTCCCTGCAGGTTGTTTGCGTACACGTATAGACACAACACATATGTACATATTGATGCTTCTAATATATCTAAAGGAATTTAGATACTTGTGCATGAACATGATATCATGTTGTATGGCACACTTGACAACTATTCTCTGCTCTGCATATGATGGAATTTAGAACGAGAGTTTTGTTTTCTTGGTCCAATTAGTTTTTCATGCCTTTCTTTGACTGTCAATAACCAAAAAGTAAGTAATGTTTTTGGTAGTGCAGATAAATCAAAAGATATAATTAGAAGCTTGTGTATCTACATATATCCCACTGAAATATTTTTTATTAAAAAAAAAAAAACATTTAGAAAATGACCATTGTAATTGCTTTGTGTTCCAAACGTACTGTTAGCATATTGGTTGTGGTTATCTTTGGTACAGTCAGGTGGTATGTGAAGCATTTTCCATATGTTTAAACAAATGATCAGTTAAAGAGTTCCACAAATATTTGGGGCTCTAAGTGTTAGGTTGTGACTGGGTATAGGGGTAATGTAAGGGTCTCATCCAAAGTCCTATCAAATCAGACTAAAAAGGGCATGGGCAGTGGGCCCTAGTTTGTGTAAGGGGTGATAAGGTGCTCCTGTTGCAAAGTTGAAGCAGGATCTCTTGTCCGAAGTTGTCATTATGGATGTATTACATATCCTACTCTGAAAATCATGGTAATACGAATGGGGTGTTACCTGTGTAGGGAGAACTATCAGTTGACCTCAACAGAAAATGTGGTTATTGCTGTCAGAAGTCATTTGATTGGAGATTCAGGTGTGCTATATTGTTTCAATAGTTTCAAACAAAGCCCGTGCACTATAAGCACGGTGGGACTCCATTCATGGCTTCTTGCATCCCTATCTCTCCAAAGTGTGGGTGCGCGTGTATATGTACTTAAAATGGACTCTAATTACAGTTACAAGTATCTCAGAATAGATGATGTTGTAGTATACATTCTATTATAGACCTTAAAAGATACTTCTTGTCAATGTAATTTGGCAATTAGTGCAATTTGGCTTGCATAATTTGTTTGAATCCAAAATTTTCAGTAATCAAATATGCTTACCTAGGAAAAAAGGAAAAAGATATAGGCAATGGTTTGTTGGATGCTTCTCCATATCAATTATGTTGTCGTGCTTGAAAGAAGTCTTAATACTACGTTCATTGCCCTTATTCCAAAGATGATGTCAAGGACTTTTGACCTATTAGCTTAGTGGGTGGTGTTTACAAAAAAAATTTTTTGATTAGTAAGCGAAAACTTTTACAAAATGTTTACGAACTTTTATTGTCAAAGTTCTAGCTAACAGGTTGAAAATGGTTGTGGAGAAGATTATCTCCAAATCTCAAAATGCTTTCATTAGGGCTAGGCAGATTCTAGACTTCATTCTCATAGCTAATGAATGCCTTGATAGCAAGATCAAAACTGGGAAGCCAAGTGTGCTTTGTAAATTGGATATTGAAAAGGCTTACGATGATGTCAATTGGGATTTTTTATTGTATATGCTGAGGAGGTGTAGTTTTGGGGAGAAGTGGCATAATTGGATAGTGCATTGTATTTCTTCAATGCGTTTTTTTGTATTGGTGAATGACACTTTGACAAGATTTTTGAGTAGTTCACTTGGCTTGAGATAGGGAGACCATTTGTCTCCTTTGCTGTTTGTTATCAGTATAGAGGCTTTAAGTAAAATGATCTCTTCTATAATGAAAAAGGACCTTTTATCATACTTTTTTGTGGGGTTTAGAAATGTTGGTGAGCTTAACATCTCCCATCCTTTTGTTTGCGGAGAACACCTTGATTTTTTGCCAGACAAGCCCATATCACCTTCGCTACTTGTATTACTTGTTCTTATGCTTCGAAGCTATCTCAGGTTTGAAGCTTAACATCTCCCATCTTTTAAGCAGTTAGTAGGAAACTGATTCCCCATGATGACAGTATGGTGATCGATAGTCTGGTGTTTGGTCATGGCGGAGTCTATTTCCCATGGCGACCGTCTGGTGCTCGGTCATGGCTTGGTTGATTTTTCATGATGGTGATCTAGTGCTCGATCATGAGAAAATCACCCTAATTCAAGAATAATGAAATATATTAAGATGCTAGAAGAAAAGCTAGACGAGTTAAAAAGAATTTCGTTTCAAATGCAATATATATATATATATATATATATATATCTGAGTTGTAAAGCATGGTTTGTCTTTGAGTATGTTGTTTCATTATTTCTTTACTGGCAAATGAATTTAGCAATAGAAGTCATTGCAACTATATGTTTCAGATATTTGCATATGAATGTAGAAAGGGGCTAGCATTAAAGTTAGTATGAATTTCAGTTTCAATATTTCAGTAAATAGAAAAAGTCTCTCATTCTATTTCAAGTGAAAGAATTTTACATTGACGTTCTCCATAAAAGCATATTACCATATTGAGTTTTCAAACATGTGTGCATCTTGTTTATAAGAAGTTTGTACCTTGATTTTTAGAGAAACCAGATTTGTATTTTAGGGGTTTTTAGTTCAACGAAGGACGCTAGTTTGTTTGGTGTTTTATACTTACTCAGCCGTGGACTCATGGTTCCACCTGGAAAATTGTCTAATTTTACAGCTATAGTAGCGCCAAATGCATATGAGCCTGAGGGGTACGTGCAATATGACCCATGGGGTTGTGCAGTGGAGATCCAAGACGAGGACACAACTTGGGAATTTTCAGATTTGGGTCAAGTTGGCTTAGAGCAATTTTTATGTTGTGTATAGTTTGGGATATAGGAACAGTGTACATGTAAATGTAAGTTGCATATGTGAACAAAAATTGTATATAAGTTATGGATAAATGTAAATTATGTTTCAGCTTAGAGCTCTACTAGTTGTTCTTACAGTATATAGCTCAATTAATTTTTCAAAAAAATATGTGGAATTTCTGTTGTGCTTTTTATCAGGAAATAGTAGTAGTGCCACTTGGATAATGTGAACTAGTGCACTAATCCTGGCGGGGCATTAC
This sequence comes from Betula pendula, assembly GCA_900184695.1. Lineage (NCBI taxonomy): Eukaryota > Viridiplantae > Streptophyta > Magnoliopsida > Fagales > Betulaceae > Betula > Betula pendula. The sequence continues at coordinate 174,301 of FXXK01000404.1, forward strand.
AAAATTCGAATTGGTTCCTGTTGGCAATGTTAATAATGTTGATGGTTTTGCTAGTATTTTGGGTTGCATGGTCTCTTCTTTGCCTATGAAATATCTAGGTCTTCCGTTGGGAGCTTCTTTTAGGGACAAATCTATTTGGGATGGAAATGTAGGGAAAATAATGTTGTTTGGCTAGTTGTAAGATGATGTACTTGTCAAAGGGTGGGAGGATTACCTTGATTAAGAGTACTTTATCTAATCTGCCTACTTATTTGCTGGTGTTGCCAATCGCATAGAGAAATAGTTACAACGGGGCTTCTTGTGGGGTGATGTTGGTGAAGAGTTCAAATTTTACCTGGTAAGTTGGTTTAAGGTCTATTCCCCGATCACTAAGGGGGGTTGGGGGTTTGAAATTTACTTCTAATCAACCGAGTTCTCTTGGGGAAGTGGCTATGGTGATGGAAGTGGATTTTAAATATGGCAACTCGTAGGGGGCATGGTGTTCTAATGATGCTCACATGTCGTATAAGGTGGTTTATGGAAAAATATGAGGGGCTTGGGGGGAGTTTTCTAGTCATACTAGATTTGAGGTGGGTGATGGCTCTAAGATTAGATTTTGGCATGACGTTTGGTGTGGTGTGGGGATCAGATACTCAAGGTAGCTTTTTTGGATTTATTCAATATTGCTCGATTTAAAGATGCTCCCATGGCTAATCATTTCGAATTTTCTAGTGACTTTCATCAGTTGAACGTTAATTTTATTAGAGCAATGCATGACTAAGAGGTGGATTTCTTGACCTCCTTTAATATGTTGTGCTCCTTCTATCAACAGACAACACAGTTGTCCACACTTCTTTCCTTATTTTAGCCCATAATTATTTCCTTATTTTAGCCCACAATTATTTCCTTATTTCCCCATCTATTATTCTGTACAGTCAGCATATATTATTTGACAAATTATAGTTTACATGTTTAGGCTAGAATCATGCGGGAACTTATTTGCTTTTCACGTATAGCATCCTTGTAAAGTCTATATAATATACAGAACTCAAGGCCAACTGATTCGGCTATTCACATAATATTTTGTCATGGTATCAAAGCCCAGTTGCTAATTTTTCCTTTCCTCGAATTTTTTCTCTCTTCTCGGTTTTGGACGTGCCGCTGGTGTGTTTCGGTCACGTCTGTGTGGTCCTGTGGTGTACCTGCAATCTTCTTTTCTCCTCTTTGGTTCTGTTCTGCGTCTCTCGGTCAAGTCTATGTGGTCCTTTGGTGTTGGCGTAGCCTTTCCTTGGTGGTTCTGGTGTCTCGCTGGCTTGGGTACTCTCAGAATAGTGGTTTGTCCCTCTCGGCACAATCCTCTCGGCCCAAGTCTCTCGGAACAGTATTTTGCCGCTTGTCTTGGTGTTTTCGGCAGCCTCTGTTTGAGGTCTCGGTGGTTTTCTCTGCAGTTTCTGAGTGGCGGTGCAGTCTGTCCCTCTCGGTGGTTTTCTCGGCAATTTCTGAGCAGAGGTGCAGTCTGCCCCTCTCCTTTGGTTTGTTTTTCAACTTCTCTACGTTTCAGCACGTGGGTTTTCTATTTATTTTCTATGGATTCTGCACCTGTATTTGTTAAGTTTACAGGCACAAATTATTCTACCCAGGCATTTCAGTTTGAACTTTTCCTCAAGGGAGAAGACCTTTGGGGTCATATTGATGGCACAGATGTCGAAAAATCATCCACTTCTGACAAATCTAAGGATGACGGGTCTTCTCCTTCATGGGCTGTGCTTGATGCAAGCATCATGTCTTGGCTTCTTGGTTCAGTGGAGTCCCATATTGTCACCAACTTGCAGCCCCATCGCACTACTCAGTCCATGTGGGCTTACTTGAAGAAGGTTTATCATCAGGATAATGATGCTCGTCGCTTTCAGTTAGAACATGCAATTGCCATGTTTCAACATGGTAGTCTTTCCATCCAGGCCTATTACTCAGCATTTTTTATTCTTTGGCATGAATATGTTGACTTGGTTACCGTGGGTGTTCCTGTTGCCGCTCTTTCAACTATTCAAACTCTTCATGCGACTACCCAGCGTGATCAATTTCTTATGAAACTACGTCCGGAATATGAATCTGTCCGCTCCTCTTTACTGAATAGATCTCCTATTCCCTCTCTTGATGTTTGTTTTGGTGAGTTACTTCGCGAAGAACAACGTCTTATTACTCAAGCTATTCTGGAGCAATCTCATGGCAGTTCTAGGCCGACAACTGTGGCTTTTACTGCCCAAGGACGTGGACCACCTATGCATTCTAAAAACTTGTAGTGTTTCTGCTGCAAGGAATATGGGCATATTGCTGCTAATTGTCCTAAGAAATTCTGCCCTTATTGCAAGAAGAAGGGTCACATTATCTAAGAATGTTGTATTCGCCCCCAAAATCGTTTGGCCCAAGCATTTCAGACTTAGGTTCTTGTCCCTCCTGCCGCACCTTCTGCAGCAATTGTCTCTCCTTCAGATACGTCCTTTGTTCCTGCACCAGATTACTGCACTCTAGCAATGGTGCAACAGATTCTCATTTCGGCCTTATCAGCAATGGGGTACAAGGTAACCATTCTACTAAACTCTGGTACGTGGACTCAGCAGCCTCTAATCACATGACTTATAATCCCACAGCTTTGTGTCATGTTCGGCCCTATGTTGGTCAATCTATTATTCAGACTGCCAATGGCAGTTCTTTGCCAATAGCTGCTGTCGGAGATGCCTCTTCTACGCTCACTAATGTGTTTCTTGCTCCTCAGCTTTCCACGAATCTCATTTCTGTTGGCCAATTAGTTGAAAACAATTGTGCTATTAATTTTTCTAGTGATGGTTGTGTTGTGCAGGACCAGGTAATGGGGGAGCCGATCGCGAAGGGACCTAAAGTGGGGCGCTTGTTTCCACTATTTTTGCCTGTTCCAACTTTTTCTCCAGTTTCTTCTATTAAGTCTTTTGCTTGTAATAATGTTTCAAATTTTAGTATGGTGTGGCATCGTCATTTGGGCCATCCCAATACTCAGATCTTATCTCATGTATTGAACTCTAGTTTACTTGGTAATAAAGACCGTTATTATTTATCTCTTGAGTGTGCTTCTTGCAAACTTGGTAAAAGCAAAATTCTTCCCTTCCCTTTGGATGCTAGTAGAGCATCTCACTGCTTTGATCTTATCCATAGTGATGTTTAGGGCCCTTCCCCAGTGAGTTCACATGAAAAATTTAAATACTATGTGACTTTCATTGATGATCATAGCAGATTTACTTGGCTCTACTTTTTTCGCTCTAAATCTGAGGTCTTTCGTACTTTCACTGAGTTTTTAGCGTATGTTGCCAATCAATTTTCTGCTTCTATTAAGACATTACGCAAAGATTCCGGTGGTGAATATTTGTCTACTGAGTTTCAGACTTTCTTGGCTTCTAAGGGTATTCTTCATCAACGTTCATGTCCCTCTACTCCTTAACAAAATGGAGTAGCCAAACGCAAAAATCGTCATCTCCTAGATGTGGTATGTACTCTCTTGTTACAATCCTTTGTTCCATCCATGTTTTGGGTAGAGGCTATGAAAACTGCTACTCACTTGATTAATCGTTTACCTTCTTAAGTCCTACATATGGAGTCTCCCTATTTCCGCTTATTTGCTAAGCAACCTAGTTATGATAACCTTCGTACTTTTGGTTGTGTATGTTTTGTTCATTTACTTCCTCATGAGCGACATAAATTATCTGCTCAATTTGTCCGATGTGCTTTCTTGGGATATAATGTGTGTCAAAAGGGATTTGTTTGCTATGATCCTACCTTACGTCGTACACGCATTTCTAGGAATGTTATTTTCTTTGAAAATCAACATTTCTTTCTTGTGCCCTCTGTGCCATCCTCTTCTACTGTGGTTCTCCCCTCCTTTGAGCAGCTATCAGATCTTCATCCGGTCAGTTCTCGCTTCAAACCAGATATTGTGTATACGAGACGCCTTCTTCGGTCCTGAAGAGGTCTGATGCGTTTGGGATGCTTTTGATGATTCAACGAGAGATCTCGACCTTTTTCCTTTGGGAGCATCTGAGAAGCTACTGGAGCTGAGAGCGGCAGTGAACTGTTACGATCTGGAGATGGCGTGTTTCGATCCTTGCGTTGTAGTCATTCCCAGTGCTCGAGTTTGCAGCGGTCGTGGCTTGGCGTGCTCTTCATCTTGAGATGCTGTTAGTGGGTGGCACGCGTTGTTGGATCAATTTAATATTGATATTGATAAGGCTTTTGGGCGTGTGAAGAAAGGGTGGCGGGCCTCGGGTTTGGGCTTGAAGCCCATTTCAGGTCCTTTGGGTTTTAAAGTGCCCATGCACTTTAAGACCCACAAGGTTCCTAAAAAGCCTTCGAAGGCTGGTCTGGTCCCTAGCAAGGTTGTGCACTCGGTTCGTGCTTGGGAGGTGGGCAGGGAGGCGTTATTATCCGTGGAAACGGTCGGTTCTTGCAGTGGGTCTGCCTTATCTTCGGTTCCGGCTACCGGTTACGAGAGCTCTAAGACCTTTGTGGCGGGTCTTGGGTCGCCGTTGGCTTCTGGTGCAGACCCAAGTGAGGGGGGATGTCTGAACCTCCTCGCTCCTCCGAAAGTGACTGAGTCGGCTATGATGAATGGTCTCTTCAAGTATGAGGGGTCTGTTTCTCTAACTGATGAAGTTATTTATGAGGAGCTGATCAGCGGCTGATATTCCCTAGAAATCGTCTAAGCCCCTACACTTTTACAATCGCAAGCACAAGGTCAAGAGGGCTTCTAAGATGGATTTGGGTCTGCTTGTGGGTGAGTTGATCAGTGTTGCAGCTGGCGTTGTGCTATTGGTTGGTAATTAGTGTTCGACTTTTGGCCGGTGTTCTGGGTTGTTCTTGGCGTTTAAGCCCAGTGGTTTGACGGGGTCCAAGGAGGAGGGCTCTCTCATGGTTTCCACGATTGAGGCTGATACTGTTCATGATTCCTTGTCTGGCAAGATCTCAGCTCATTCTTCTCCGATAAAGGGTCTCCAGCTGCGGGGCTTTCTCAAGCCTCATCCTTGTGGCAGGGTTTCTCATCGGTCTCCCTTGCCGGTGAGCTTATCCGAGGTTAGGGAATTTTTTGAGACGGATAATTTGTTGGAAGATGTCTTCACCCTGCTGTGGAACATCCCGAAGGATGGGGAAGCTGAGAATGTGGGGCCTAATGGTTACTCTGAGGGTGTAGTTAATGCAATGGTGATTGCCCCAATTCTGGGGATGTCTTTTGCGGGAGATGAGAATAGGATCATGGATATGTTAATTGACATTGAAGAGGGACAGCATCGAGAGGGCGTGGTTGAAGAGGGTTCTGTTTTGAAATCGAAGGGTGGAGGGAGCGGAAAAATTTGGAATGTTCTCTTAACTTTGATGTCGGAGGCATTGGGTCTAGCCGGAGTAAAAACATGGCGTGTTTGCGGGTTTAGGATTGCTTTGTAGGAGATGGGTTTCTTTTGTGGATGTCTTGGGTTCTTTCTTGTTGGGCTTCTCTTTTTCTGGGGTTTCTTGTGTATACTACCTGTGCACTTTGGGATTTTTTTCGCTTTTTAATAAAATTGCTTACTTATCAAAAAAAAGATTGACTTGTCCATTTGACTTAAGAAAACCTTTGGATTGTTCTTGTACGAGCTAGATAACAGGTCTGAGATAGTTCAGATAGGCGAATATGTGGATGCCTCTTACCTTCTATAGTATTGTTTGCTTATTTTGGGAGAAAGATTTTTTTAAAAAAAAAATGGTAACATGCAGAATAATTGAGATCCGGTGGTATCAATCCAAAGCATAGTTTCCACTTCTGATATGCCACACAAGGATCTTTATATCATGTTATGTTTTCTTTTAACAATGAAGTAACTGGTTTCTTTTGGAATGTTTCATTTGGACTTAATTGAGGTTGCTATATTTTGAAAATATCACTCAATCATTTAATACAGTTATGTTTACAGATTTGGTGTCTCTTACTAAACTTACTGTAGTTATTTTTATTTTTTATTTTTTATTCAGGTTTGGTGTAGTAATCCAGTTCTAAGAGATTGGCTGAAGGAGCATGCTGATGCATCAGAATTAGACAAGTTAAAATGGATGTATTATGTGATTAATAAGAGTCCATGGTAAGTCTTCCACAAAGCGTCTCACTTTAAGCTTTTTATGTGGTGTTTACACACACACAAACGCACGCAACTCTTGAAATGCACGGGATGTCATTGTTTGTCATTGTTTAAAATGTTTCTTTTTTTTGATAAATAAGAAGAAATTTTATAAAAAGAGCAAGAGTGCTCTAAGGTACACCGGAAGTATACAAAAGAAACACTTAAGAAGAGAAAAAAAGAAAGAACCCACCAAACCCCAAAATAACAATGGAAACCCCCACCCTATCCCTAGAGACCCACCACTACAAACACTGAACCCTCAACAAACTGACTGACAAAGCCTTCTTCCCTTTGCTACGACTAGATCCTTCAAAAATGTTGGAACAATCCAAATTTTTAAGTTCCCTCATGCCCTTTGCGCCCTGCTTGGATCGAGTAGCCAAAATCTCTTGGCGATGGCCCTCATCAAGGTTTGTGAAGAGATCCCGTAACTTGTTCCCATCACCACATCACGAAATCCCCAAAATAGGCACAAACATCATCGCACGTTGCACAGTCTCAGAAACCTGTTGCTCAGGGACCACCGGATCAGCCAGGGGAGGCTGAACCCCCAAAGAGACCAGAAAACAGCTCAAAGCATCCGGAGGCTCAGGCAAACAATCCCGAATCACGACCGAAGAACTCGGCCTGAGAAAGCCCCTCCAGAGGAAACCCCTAGTTGGAGGGACATTGTTTGCCGGGACAAGAACAACCTTCGAAGATGTCTGAGAACCCCCGAACAGCGGAGAAGAAGCAGCACCACTGATCGCAGACACCGCCTCGGCGATGAGATTATCATCCATATTAGATAACCTACAAACTTTGGATTTACGGTTGTAGAACTTCAAGGGCTTGGGAGCCGAACACTGCCCCGGTAACAACTTGGTCGTAACCGGCGAAACTTCCGGCCTAGGAAGGAGCGCAAGGGATCCACCTGCTTTGCCAGGACACCGACGGACAGCTTCAGACTTGGGCGAAGGAAGAAGGACCTCCTCCAGCGAAGCATTTGGGAACAGAAAAACTTCTGGCGAAGCATCTGGCTCTGGTGAAGCATTCGGGATTAGAGACACCACCGGTGAAGAAGACCAGACCTTGGAGAAGTGGGTCTTGGGTTTGCGGAAAGACTCCTGCATGAAGGCTAAATCCAACCTCTTGGAAATGGGCTTAGGCTTGCGCAACAGGCTAAGATGCCTTAACTTCACCCCCTTCTTGGACTTGGGCAAAGACTTAGGATTAGACAAATCTAAATCTTTACCCAGCCCAACGTATACACAATGCAAGGCACGCTCCACCTCCCCTTTTAAGCCTTCAAGTCTAGCCTTCTACGCCCAAAACTGACCTACCCAATCTTGACCCAGCCCAAACAAACCCAACGCAGACTCTGAAACGCGAGAGGAAGAAGGAGCCGCCACACCAGAAGAGGAAAGAGCCGGAACACGAACCTCAAACGCCGCCTCAGACGAAATCTGAGTCTTACCCAACCGATCGATGGCATGCAACTCCTCCCCTTGACTCGACGGAACATCGGGCTTCGCCGCAGCACTGACCACCTCCAGGAATGAAGGGTCCAGACCACCATAGGACGACGGCCCTGCAAACTTCTTACCCGAAAGAGGAAAAAGAGGGGGTTGAGAACAACCACTCTCAGGCTTCTCGGAAAAAGAAACAAAAGCGGTCAACACCTTACCCAGTTCCTCGGTGAACCTCTTCCAACCCCGCTTATCGCAACCTTCAGGAACAATTATGAGGCCTTTACGACCACCCACGGCGTACTCCGCCAGCTCCAAGAAGCAACCTGCACGATTCACGCCTCTTTGAGCAAAGAAAGCCTTGTTCCCATCCCTTGAAGACTCTGTGAAGGGCTGATCCTCATCCAAAAGCACCATCCGCTCCACCGCTTTCTTCAGCCACTCAACGCAATATTTCCCCACCATCATAACCCTAGAGATCCCATTTCTTCTCTCAACCAGCCTCAAAATAGAACTCCCTGCCGGTACCGAGAGCTCAAAAGTTTTTGACTCAATGAAGAACCAGCTGACGAAATCCAAAAGCCCACTCTGCCAATACACGAAAACGGCGAAGCCACGTCCAGACTCCTACGAAAACTACATCCCTAACCACCACATCCAAGCGCTCCAAAGGGTGGCGACGTACTGTGAAGCAAACGCTAGACGCGCCTGCACGCGGCTTCGTAGAAGACTCTAGAGGCTAGGGTGCGGAGAGAGTGAAGAGAGAGAACATGATGGTTTGATAATCTGGATTGCGACCCTTTTCCCCATTCCAGAAGGATTTTGAGGTCAAATGTACTGTGGAAGAAAGGGTTTTTTTAGGATTGCCAAATGGAACTCAATCCCGAGGAGAATCCCTTAAAACAAAAGCCACAAAGTCTGTCTACTCTAGTTTTGTTAACAGCACTGAACAATCAGTATCCATGGATTTCTCTCGCAGTCAGTCCTGTCAAATTAAAATTGAATCAGATTATTTGGAATTTTTCTTATAGAATGTTTATTATAGATATGAAAATTTGAATAAAATTATGAATCAAGTTTTGCTTGAGAAGGTACCTACAAATGGACGCTCAGTTTATGATGTGGTGAGGGGGAGTCTCAGGGATGTGTGTAGATTGAAAAAGGCACTATATGGCCTCGAGCAATCTCCATGAGCATGGTTTGACAAATTTTCTGATGTTGTGAGGGAGTTCGGCCTTCTTCGATGCCAAACTAATCATTTGGTATTCCATTTGCATACAGATGATGGCTATATTTTCCTTGTGGTGTCATAATGAGTTGTCCCCATAGCTGTCATAGAATATTCTTATATTTTGGCTCTATTTTATGAATGAAAAAGGAATGAATGAGCTACGAAGAATCTATAGCTCTATTCCATTTCATAGCTTTCCTCACATACAATTTCTTCAATCTCCTTTCATTACACATAGTCTATGCTAAAATATTTTTAAATTCTCAACCACCAAACATGGCTGACACCACCATGCCTCCTTTCAATCATACCACCATTATGTCCTCACCTGAAGTTTGCTGCCACCTGCTTTGCTTGCCACTATGAGTATCTCTTTCATGGATATTAATTATAAGGGAAAATTGGAGTAAGACGGGTAGGTGAAGACAAGCTTTAGTGGGTTCCCTCTAAATGAGGTTTGGTCATTGTAAGATCCTTCTACAGTGTCTTGGTTCACAATGATGGCTTTCGTTTCCCTTGAAAGAATGTTTGGCGGACTAAAGTTTCCTTGAGAGTCGCCTTTTTTGCTTGGTCGGCGGGTCTAAAAGAGATCCTTACCATGGACATATGAGGAAACAACATGCCGTTGCTGTTGATAGGTGTTGTATGTATAAAATGAATGGAGAGTTTGTGAACCATCTTCTCCATTGTGAGGTTGCAGGTGCCTTTTGGAATGTTTTCTCCAGTCGATTTGGGGTCTTGGGTTATGCCCAGACGAGTAGTCGACTTATATGCGTGTTAGTGGACTGCTGGTAGCATTCGGAGTGTTATGTGAAAAATGGTGCATTCATGCCTTTTGTGGTGTTTATGGAAGAAAAAGAATGACAGAAGTTTTGAGAAATGTGAGAGGACTTGGAAGAGAGTAAGTTTTTATTTTTCTATACTCTGTAGTTTTGGATAGCTATTTTTGTTTCTCATTTGGTGACTAGTTATCATAATTTTCTTGTTTTTTTTTCTCCTTTTAGCTAGGTATTTTTTAATGCATACTTTTTGGGTACCTGAGACTGCCTTGCACCTTTTTTTTTTTAAAAAAAAAAAAGGGAAAAGCCTCTCAAAGTTTCAATTTGTGAAATATCCCTCCCAATCTACCAATAGGGTTGCAATGTTTCCCTTTCGCACTCAAAATGACAAAAACAAAAAATGCAGAAAATTCTGAAAACAAAAACAAAAGCAAAAACTGGAGAAAAAGAAGCAAAATTTCAGGAATTTGTAGATTTGGGGTATTTTTTTGTCATTTTGGGTTGGAAAAGGGGGACATTGCAACCCCAATAATAAATTGGGGGATATTACAAAAATTGAAACATTAGAGGGGACATTGCAAATAGAGTGGTAGTTAGAGGGGGATAAATATAGATTTCCCTAATTATAACCAATGGACAGACGAATCTATTGGTTTGACAGAGTATAGGGAGTTAACCTGGTGACACAAAGTCGTGAGATAGCGAGCTGCTTTGTATGTGTGCACTTGTCAATTTATTCCGTTCAACATGTCTTTATCTATATTAAAGTGTCTGCAACTGATGATTCTATGGAATGGTAAGAGGTGAAAATGAGTAAAACAATAAAAGACAAAACAAAAGATTTTTTAGTTAATTAATGATAGTAAATTGCATTTCCAAGCATATCTCTACAGTGAAGTTATTCATTTTCTTACATGTCGCAGTATGTTGTTTAAAAAGAAAATCCTCTAATAACATTCTTATCAACAGGTCTTGCCTTGACGAGAATGTGGCATTTTTGACTACTGCAGATTCGGCTATAAAGTTGCTTCCTGAGGCCACAAGGCGAGTTACTGGGTGGAAGGGTCTTGAGTATAGAGCTGCATTTCCCATGGTGAAACCACCTGGTGCAAACTTCTATCCTCCTGACATGGACAAAATGGTATTCGTTAGGAAGTTCATGATATGCATAACAAAAAAATAAAAAATAAAAAATAAAAAGGTGCTTTACATACATAATACAAATAAGTTTCTCTTTTACAGGAATTTGAATTATGGAAGGGCAGTCTAACAGAGAACCAACAAAAAGATGCAACCAGCTTTTTTAATGTTATCAAAAGACAAAGTGAATTTGGTCTAGAATCCCCTCTTTCTAATGATACGGTTGATAAAACAAATCATATGGTCAGTTCCGCCCATGATCTGTACTGGGTTCCTTTCTCTCAAGAGTATAATCCTTTCCTCAAAAGAGCAGCTGAATTATTGCATAAAGCTGGGGATATGACCAGCTCCCCTAGGTAATATGTTATCAGATTTCTGTTGATAGTTCATTGGGTAAGAATATGCTAATTTTTATTCTACTTCCAAATGTTTGCTGAATCTTTCTTGCCTTTTGTAGTTTGAAGAGATTGCTGCATAGCAAAGCCAGTGCTTTCCTTTCGAATGATTACTATGAGTCAGATATAGCCTGGATGGAGTTGGTTTGTACTTAGTGCATAGTTCTCCTTTGTAATTCTTTGCATTATAATGCATGCGATGCCAGCACAAAGTTATATGCATAAGGAGAATGATATATACATCATATATATTTTCTTTATGAAATAACTCCATTCGTGCAAGTTTTCTAGTATGTTAAGTTTGATATTGAGAAACCAGCTTGAAGTATTAACATTCTGATCTTCTTCTTGGTTTTGTCCTTTACATCAGAAAGTCTCCTAAAAAGTAGAAGATTTCATCAACATGCCTGTTTAATCTCTCTCTCTCTCTCTCTCACAAACACACACACACACAAAGAGAAACACACACTTTAGTTCTTCATCCTTCTTTTTTAATGGATTGCATTGGTTCTTTCACCTGTTATTACTGATTCACTGTAAAAGTTATCTTAGAATGTTCTAGAGGACATCAATTGTCAGAATTGATAGAAATTTAATTGAGTTCGACTATTGTTATACATGAATATTTATCCTGGAACTAGTGACCTTAAATACTTTTGAATTATTTATTGCTAAGTGATTTCAAATTCTTACAAGGAGCACAATGTCTTGTTTTGGAAAGCTGCATGTAAATGCTTTTGGATTTTCAGCCCATAAAAAGGAAAAAAGAAAATTAAGAATGCTTTGAGATTTGAACTAGTAATTGATTAGACCAGAAAAGGACCATCTTTTTTTTTAATTGAAGCACCAAGCCAACGCCCTTTGGAGATGATGTCCACTTCTGTAAAAATTTTGGACCAATAGCGAAGCACCAGAATAAAAGTTCATTTGGATCTATCAAGTTGGTTGAGAGTAACATTAGTCCCTCGTGTATAGAGAATGTAGTTTGTGGTTTGCATTCCTATATCACCATTTTTGTTGATTTCTATAATTTTTTTCATCCAGAATGGTTCTATGGCATTATTTATTTTGAACTGATTGCATTTCAGCTGAATAGAACTTTACTTTTATAGAAAAAGCAGATAAGCTAGGCTTAGGAGAAAGCACAAGATGAATGTGTTTCTATTACCAATTACCAAGTTACAAGAATCTAGTGAAGGCATCTGATTGAACTTTTACATCCATGTTAGGATTAAAATGTAAAAACATATGTTGATATAGGAAAAGAGAAAGGATATAACGATATAGGAAACACAAAAAGACTCAATTCTTGAACAGCTTTGTTTTAACTGTCAATGTTGCTTTATTTGGAAACTGTTAAGAACCTCCAAATTTATTATGAACTTATGTTCCTTTTGATGTAGGACTCCAAGCTGGATGTTACTATTGGTCCCTATGAAACATATGAAGATACGCTTTTTGGGTACAAGGTATTATTTATATGGATCACCTGTTCATGTAGCTCCCATGTTCATCACCTTTAAATGTAGTGTAAGATTGAGGTTGTTTACAAACTGAACTTTGGTATACTGCATCCATGTCCTTTAGGCTCCCCCAACCCCGTAAGAATCGGGATGGGCATTGAGGTTATGCAGCCAAGTCCCATTGTGTTGCTTAGCAATGAAAAAGTTTGGTAGACTGCATATGTTATCATTTTAGTCTAAAATGCTTCCTTTCTGTAAGGTTTATAATTTGTCTAGTTCTTGCATATTCCATTGTTCAAAGCTTTTGTAGGAAAATATGAATCCTTGAAACTCTAGGTAACTGTTTCATGAAAGTAAAATTTATGCATGAAATATCAAATTTGCATTAGAAGATAAAAATGATCTGTGGTGCAAATCATGTAAACCTTAGGCTTGTATTTTCCTCTTTTTGGTGGTCTCAGATATTCAATATCCCATTGAACACTAGTCAATTCATACGTATAAGAGAAAGGACTTCTGCATGTGAATGCATGATTTAGATTTATTTAGCTCTTTACCTATACAGCTTAAATTGTTGGGCTCTTTTTTTTTTTTTTGCAAAATCTTTTTGCGAACACATTTTTTATTTTAAAGCTGATTCTATACCCTTAAATTATGTGAGACAGTACCTATATTTAGACAACATGTCCCAAGTTACACTTGAGTTCTTCATTATGTCTGGCTATAATTAGGCTTTAAAATTGTCAAAGCTTAAAGTATAGGATATGAAAGATGGCTATATTATTCTCATAAATTTGCTTGATGGGTTCGGCTTGCCTCCAGTGATTCACTAACTGGAAATCTCCGGCCAGCATGTAGCTCCACCCCTCCATGAGGGGGTGGAGGTCGTGGTGCCTCCGCGACCTCTACTTGCCGGCCCGAGACATGGAAAGAGAGATGGTGAGTGTTTTCTTTTGTGAGAATTTTTTAAAATAAGGGTATAACTCTAATTTTTTATACTTAATTTCCACACCCCAAATGGCGTCACTATGCTATAAGTTGTAGGAGCAAGTGGATTTTAATCTAGACCCTTTATTTAAAAAGGAGTTGATGTGTCAGCATTTGTTAACTATAACAGGGGATGTCCTATTAGTGAACCACTAGAGGCAAGCCGAACCTTTCCTTGATATCTTTGAGCAACGTATCCCATGCAAGCTCGAAATCAAAATCAGCCCCAGTAACATGAATTGTGCTTAAATTCTATCGAAATGGTTCAAGTACAATGGCTAAATGCTGATTAATATCATTATTTAGTTGGGGATTTTCCAAAAGACGCATGGCGAGAGGGTTCGTCAAACAAAACTCTACTTTTTAGAAAGCACTAAGCATGCTTTATATTCATTCTGAAGCTAGAATTCATGGCTTTTTATTCATGTTTTTGTTCACCATACTTACGTAGCAGATGTAACTTAATAGTTGCATTGCATTTAATTGTAGGCTACATTTGAAGCATTTATTGGAGTTCGGGATGACAAAGCAACAGCTCAAATTAAACTCTTTGGTGATAATTTGAAGGTATTCTTGTATATTTGTTTTTCACCAGGGGTCCACTTTTTTTCTTTTTCACTTTTTTCCCCAACCAATTGGTTGAAGTAAACCCCGCCACAATGGGTTGCACCACCCGACCTCTTCCCTTGAGAGAAGGATAAGTTCCGCTTGGCTAAAGGGCCAGTGCCCTACCAGAGTTGTAATAGCTTTCATTTTACCCCTCTATTTTTACTTTGGTCAATTACTAAAAATGATTTTATTGTTATAGATTCTAGAACAAAATCTCCCAATGGAAAGTGCATACAAATCTGAAGATGTGATTGCTGCCCCTATTCGTGTCATTCATCTTCTTTATAATTCAGGGGTGAGTTTGAAGAATGTGGGAAGAAATATCTTTCATGATGGTTTTGTTATTTACCCAAATTTATACTTCTGTATGCCATGATAATAGTAGTAAACTCAAATGTCATGAATCAAGCATGAGTAGTTGAATGGAACTTATTTTAAGACATCTTCAGTGCAATATGAGCAGCTAAAAATGCTCAGTTGTATGTTAATAATGAAGATGATGAATGATGCTCTAATTATCATGAAAATCCATGGAATTACAAGCTGTTTCCTCAGAGCAGAATTGTGCTTTCTATCCCGCTTTAGTAATGTCACATGACAAAAGTAGGCCTAGTTTGCAGTGTTTGTCTGTATTAATTTGACATTATTGTAAGTTTCTTGTAATTGGTTTGTTTTTTTTTTTTTGCCCTTTTCTGTCCTTTCTTGTTTATCTAGTTTTGCTATCTTCCTTCATTGGAAATCTTGTCAGGTATATGTAAGGGTGCAAAATTCTGGGTTGGGGTCGGCTCGGAGTTGGACAATAGCTTAAATTAACATTTTTACACTACACTTGTGCAAGCTTTCTTTGCAATCTAATCCTGCATTTTCAAACCTGAAATATTCTAGGAACCCTAAAATACTACTATTATCCTAAATGCCCACCACAATGCTCACTAGCTCACGAAAGGAGCCTTCCCTGATCTTTTCTATGTCACAAAGACACAAAAAGCAAGTGCACCACAGATAGAGGTGCTGAAGTTGGACATATAAAATGTAATAGATATGCTTATATATGTGTGGGTGTACCATATAGTTCTTATCTTGATTGTGTGTATTCCTTAGAGATCATGATAAATATATTACGTGTAAATCTTACACTGCCGCCCCAGCGTTACTTTTTCCCCAGTTTTCCCATCCTATTTATAGGATGGCCTGTAAACTTGTGTGTAGGTGTGTCTGCACCTGAACTAATACTGTATGAAATTTTTATTTTACAATCTTAATTTCTATCATGGTTTGGTAACTTGTTGGGATGCTGTCTTGGTGCAGACACTGTTCTTATGTTCTCTTCAAATGGATGACTTATACTTTGTCATGGTTTTTTGGGGTTCTTTTTCTTCTTGTCAATTTGATCCTTGAGAGTCCATAGTTTCTTTTCCTTTTCAGAGTCCAATGTGCTTCATATCCTATTTGATCAATTTGATGCCTGGGAGTCTGCAATTGGGCTCATTCCTTAAAATGCCAACCTTGAATCATTTCAGGAGATTGAAATAATAGCTTTTCCCAGTTGTCAAACATCTTAAGGTGTAATGACCCAGGGAAAAGCGTTAGCCACATATGCGCTATCACCCCCCAAAAGGACTAGTCGATTTTTGGAGTTTTCCCTAGAATCACTTATAAAGCCCAGTTTCACCTAGTAACTAGGCGATGTGGGACTCAACACTCATGACTCTCTTTAGAAATCACCCACTCTATGTGGGCTATTTCTCATATTCTCAATATGGGACCGAGGTGTTACAAACTCCCCCTTTTAAACTCCTGACGTCCTCGTCAGGGCCACGTCATGCAGTGTTCCAGTA
This sequence comes from Betula pendula, assembly GCA_900184695.1. Classification (NCBI taxonomy): domain Eukaryota; kingdom Viridiplantae; phylum Streptophyta; class Magnoliopsida; order Fagales; family Betulaceae; genus Betula; species Betula pendula. Next base: position 190,343 of record FXXK01000404.1, read on the forward strand.
CCACATGGTCTGGCGTTACTAGGTGACTCTGATACCATTTGTAATGACCCAGAGAAAAGCGCTAGCCACATCTGCGCTATCACCCCAAAAGGACTAGTCGATTTTTGGAGTTTTTCCTAGAATCACTTATAAAGCCCAGTTTCACTTAATAACTAGGCGATGTGAGACTCAACACTCATGACTCTCTTTATAAATCACCCATTCTATGTGGGCTATTTCTCATCTTTCCAATATGGGACCAGGGTGTTACATAAGGAGTTTCTAAGGTGATGTGCATTTGGCTCAAGCCCAACAATATGAGTTTGTGGCTTGAGCCTTATTTGGCATAGGCATAATCTACCCAAGGTGGTTTGGCTTTGGTGTCTTTTTGCACAATTGGGGAGTACTTGTCTTATTTTGGCATTTCAATAGTTGTCTAATTTTTAGTACTTTGTAGTTGGTAGTGATTCACCATGCTTTTGAGAGGCTGGAGGTGGAATGAATATTATTAGATATAAAAGATGTGCTTGTGCTCATAATCGTATTGGTCTTGTGTGTGGGCGGGTAGGTGGGTGTGTAATAGATATATACACACACATACAGAATACTGGGTTTTGTCCTTATATCTGATAAGAAGATTGACAACCTACTTTTTCTATACGTGCAGAATTATAGAAAATGATTTATGAGATTCCCTGTTTACATGGCTTAATACAAAAATGATCTGTGATTGTGGGTTGGTTTGGGTGTTTGTCTGCTTGAATCCTCCTCACTTAGTTATGGTTAAAATCAATAGTGTAAAAAGTTTACAACTTGGAGAACTATAATCTGCTATATGTTTATTGATATCCCAACTTTATCATCTTTATTTTCCAAATATAGTTTTCTTTGTGGTAATCTTTTTATCGTAGCTTCTCTTGTTCTGATATCAGCATATTATTATCTGTGTGAAAAATAATGTTGACGAGATTAAATTTTGCATCAGGATGTGAAGGGTCCTCAAACTGTTGCTTTTAATTTGCCAAATGATGAGCGTATAGTAAATGATCGAGGAACATCAATGGTCATCCTTAAGAATGTTTCAGAGGCCAAGTACCACTCCTTTCTTTGGAATTTCAATGGTCATCATGCTTGTTTGTAGCTCTATGTTTAATTTGATTCTGATGAATTGATTTTCATTATCACTTGCTTTCATGAAATCTGGACAAATTATGGTGAGAAAATTTTTAAAATATGACATGCTTATCCTAATCAGGTTCAAGTATATTCTTCAGCCTATAGCTGATGTTTGTATTACAAAGGAACAACAAGAACTTGTAGATTTTGAATCCTTCTTCACTCACACAACTTGCCATGAGTGCTGCCATGGGATCGGGCCCCATACCATAACACTTCCAAATGGTCAAAAGTCTACAGTCAGATTGGTTAGTTAGACAATTTTCTTTTTAAAGACATTTCTTTCGCTTTTTTCAGTTGAACTTTTCTTTTTTGCTTCATGCTCAACTTATTTTAGTCTGAGTATTTGTTAAGATGGTATACAATCTCCTTCTATATCAAAATAGACTATAAGCTAAGTTTCCTTTCATTTATTAGTTATTACGCGATGCCAAATGGAAATTAATTCTTATTGTTGATTTCATTGGCGGTTGCATAAATATAAATCGAGCTTGGATTGCTAACAGGTCAATTGGTTATTTAACTGTATTGACTATAAACTGCTACTAAAATTGCTTAACAAAAAAAAAAAAAAAAAAAACTATAAACTGCAACTAATGTGAAGCTGTATAGAGTTCCCACAAATAAAAGTTTATTAATTAGTACATCAGGTATCAACCTGATGTATACATAAATAAAAGTTTATTAATTATTTCTATGATCTTGAAATAATGTAAAAATATACAACAACACTCCGAGTATTGCCGACAGTCCACCAACAAGTATACAACCCCCTCCCCCTCCCCCTCCTTCCCCAGTTCTGATGCTGCATTAGAATTTTGATTACTTTTTGGTAGTCTTTCTTGCATTCTTTTGATGGGTTACGTAGGATATTTTTACGTTGAAACGAAATCTTTTGAGATCCGATCGGGTGTGGGGAATGGTGGTTTTCAATTATCCGAGTGGAGCAAAGGTATTGTTCGGTCGGTTGTCATGAGTTTTCAGACCGTGGTCTGGATGTTGAAAATGGTGGAGGAACTGTGGTCTGGTGATCCTGCGGCGGATTTCTGTCGGTCTCGCAGAACTGGAGATACTGTGATTGTCTTACAAAAGCGGCAAAATGACTTCGGAAGGTTTTTGGAATTGACAGAGTATGGTGGTGGGAGGCGGCGAAGTCATGTTATTATTCCGCAGGGTCGCGATGGCAGTGGATGGCACCATTGTATTTCGCAGTTGAGAAAGTTGGTGAAGCATGTTGAACAGAAGGGTGGTGCTGGTAGGAACGTAATACCTCTACCGGTTCAGTCACAGGTGGTGGAGAAGGGGGGCAAGACGTTTGCAGAAGTGCTGGTTGGGGAAGGGCAGAACAAGGAATTAGAGAAACGAAACGAGGGTGGTTTGGGAAAGGCTGATCAGAATCTTGGCAAGAGAATCGTCGATCCCAGAAATTTGGCTCCCACGAAATCTGCTCCCGGGATCGCTGCTACCGAGGATCTCGTTGGTCAGGCTGGAATGGTTATGGCGAAGACCGTTATGGAAGGAAACGTCACGGTGTTAAGGGATATTCTGATTTCATTTAAATCTGAGGTTGAAAGGTGCTTGCAGCAGCTTGAGTTGGGCCAGCCTTTTTGTCAGGTAGGCCCAGACTCCAATCAGTCACAGAGGCCACTGTCTATTGGTGAGTGTAGCAAATCATTTGGGCCGAGAGACTTGGGCTTTGGTGAGACTTTAATGGACAATCGGGTAGCCTAGCATCGAACGCATCGTTTCGGTGAGGTGTATCATCGCCGACTACGACCCAGGTCGGTGACTCACTGGCGAGCGAAGAAGGCGGTCGTCGCCACCGTGGGGTTGCATCAGAAGTTGCCGGTCGTGAACCCAGTGGTCTCTGCTGCCGGTGATGGGTCGACGGCGAGTGGTGAAGTGGTTTTTCCTTCCGGCGAAGGTGTTCTAGGGTCTGATACTGTCTCAAACAGTACGATGCCGCAGGGCGGTGGGCCTGGGTTGTCCATAGATGCGGCCGACGTGCAGATCCAGGGCAGAACTGAGGGTGGCGCGCCAGCTGGGACCTCCTCTACGCTGCCGGTAGTGAACTCAGTGGCCCCCGCAGAATATGATGGCTCGCCAGCGAGTGGCACAGAGGGTATTCTCTCCGGCGAAGGATGTGAGCCTGGGATGTCCACAGAGAAGGCCGTAGAGCTGTTTAAGGGCAGAGCTGAGGGCGGCGCGCCAGCTGGGATTTCATCTACGTCGACATTAGCGCTCTATTCACGCTCACAACAGGCGAATGATTCAGATGAGGTAGGGGGATCTGTTCAGTGGGCTGGGGTTGACGGTCTTGGGGTGCCTGATGTGCTTGGGGCAGTGAAGACTTCTCATCGTCACTGGTGGACTACAATGGAGGGTGTTCCTCGTTTGCTGCGTCGGGGAGTGGTGGATGGCGATTATGATCGTGTTTTGGTGGGCGATATTCCGAGTTCTGAGGATATTTTGAAGCTTGGTACCAAGGAAGGCAGTGCGGAGGCCCAGTCAGTGTCTCTGGGAGATGATGACAGTTATGCTGATGATTTGGAGTTGGTTCCATACAATTCAGAAGAGGTGCTAGACTTGGAGCCGCTGGAAGTTCTTTTGGAGGATGTGATAGAGGCACGGGATCCACCTGCGCAAGTTTCATGTGAATGGGTACTCGAGAGGGTGAAGAATTTCTGTATGCTGGTGGGCTTGTCTTATGAGGGTATGAGGAGCAGATGATGGCGCTATTTTCTGCTATTGAACGAAATCGAAAAGCAAGCACTGTGACAAATCATACTGAGGTGTTGCCAAAGTCAAAAACGAAAGGCAAACGCGAATTACAGCGTTTGGAATGCTCGATTAACTATGATTTGAAGCGTGTTTCAGATTCTCAAGCTAAAGCTAAGGTGCGGGTCGGCTCGTATGGTTAATGAAGCCTAAGATCCTCAGCTGAATGTGCGGGGCTGAATGTGGAGGAGAAGCGTATGAAGATCAAAGCCTCATAGGGGAATGGAAGGCGGACATTATATGCTTACAAGAAACTAAACTTCAAGTTGTTACTCGAGAGGTGGTTCGGAGTTTGTGGGGTTGTACTCATGTGGATTGGTGTTCTTAAGTTCACGAGGAGCATCCGGAGGATTTTGCTGATGTGGGATAGAAGGGTTGTGGAAAAGATGGAGGTATGTGTGGGGAACTTTATAGTTGCTTTTCCTTTCGATGTATTTGTGATAATTTTGAGTGGGCTTTTGCTGGTGTGTATGGTCCCAATGAAGATTACGAACGACAACTTATGTGGGATGAGCTGGTTGGTATTATGAGCTGGTGGGATACGCCTTGGTGTATTGGGAGTGATTTAACGCTATTTGTACTCCAAGCGAGCGATCAGGAGATAACCGTTACTCTTGTTCTATGAGGGGTTTTCAGAATTCATTTTTATCAGGGGCTTATGGATTTACCATTGGTGGGTGGTAGGTACACTTGTGTCTAACAATCAGGAGATGCCGTGTTGGTCACGTCTTGACAGATTTCTTCTTTCTCCTGAGTGGGAAGAACAGTTTCCTAATGTAGTTCAGAGGCGACTCCCTAGACTTTTATCGGATCACTTTCCCATTTTGCTTGATAGTGGGGTGATGAAGAGAGATGGTGGCTACTTCAAGTTCGAAAATATGTGGCTGAAGTCTGAGGGTTTTTGGATTTGGTGAAAGCATGGTGGCTGTCTTACCAATTTCAAGGCTGCCCTAGTTATGTTTTGGCTTGCAAATTGAAAGCTCTAAAAGCTGATTTGACGAAGTGGAATGCAGAAGTTTTTGGGCATATAGGAAAGCGCAAGGAATCTATGCTGGAAGGACTTCGTGAGATTGATGTTATTGGAGAGGGAAGAGCTTTGTCTGAGGAGAAATTACGAAAAAGATTGATCTCACTAAGGAGTTGGAAAAGCTGTTGCTGTGTGAAGAGGTGAGTTGGAGACAGAAGTCTAGGGCTCTTTGGTAAGAGAGGGGACAAGAATACAAAATTTTTTCACAGAGTGGCAAATTCGAACAGAAGGAACAATTCTATTGAATCTTTGTCGATAAATGGATCTTTGACGTCAGATGTTCCGACTATGAAGACTCACATAGTTCAGTTTTATTCTCACTTGTACTCCGAGCAGTGTAGATTGGAGGCAAAGCCCGATGGTCTTTCTTTTCACTTCATTGATGCTGAGGACGGATCTTGGTTGGAAAGAGAGTTTGAAGAGAATGAAGTGTTTGAGGTGGTTCAAGCTATGAATGGGGATAAGGCCCGGGCCCGATGGGTTTTCTTTGGCTTTTATTAAAGCATGTTGGGTTGTTCTTAAAAATGATATTATGGCGGTTTTTCAAGAATTTCATAGCAAAGGGGAGTTTTGAGAAAAGTTTAAATGCAACCCTTCATTGCCCTCATTCCTAAGAAAGTGGGAGCAGGTGACCTCAAGGATTTTCATCCTATCAGTCTAGTGGGTGCTGTGTTAGTCCGACGTAACCCATCAAGAAAGAATGCGAAGAGAATACTACCTAGAAAAGTAATCAAAATTCTAATGAAGCATCAGAACTGTGGGTGTATAAGAGTGCGATAAGGGGTAGTTAGCAAACAGACTGAAGACATGTTTTGGACGAACGATCAGCCCAAGACACAAAATGCTTTCATTCAGTGGGGAGACAGGATTGTTGAGTATCTGATACTTGTTGGTGGATCCTGACGCAAATGATGATCGACTGAGCCCCTTTGCGATCTGGAGTACTCGAGTGTGTTGTATAGTTCTCCAGACTTATGATATTTATCGATGAAAATCACTGAAGATTAAGATAAAAAGTTAATATACGTATTCACGTTTTATATATATTGGGTGAGTTTCTTCTATCTATCAGGGTTGATACCCTGTTATGTGCTGAAAGATGTGTTTTCGGAGAAAAATGGAGGCTATGTAGGTGATACAGCAAGTTTAATAAATCGAATCTCCTACTCTTCATCTTTGTTTGATATCTATATGGAACCCCTGCTAAGCTGTTCTTATTATAATTGCTGAATCGGTTTAGTCTACGTACAATGTATTTTCTTTTTATCCTCCTTTTTTTCTTGTTTAAGACATTAGTTATTTATGGCGAGGCTAGCGAGCTAAAGGCAGATGGCATGTCACTGACAGCGCATGTACTACTGGAGGTATTTATCAGGGCCTGGGTTTCAGAGGTAACAAGCCAACCAAGCGTGATTTGTGTTGTGTCAACAATTTAATTATTCAGCGAAAATGACGCACCATATGATGCTATTATGGCGCTCAAATAGAGGATTCACAGATTCGTAAATTGCTTGAAGGCTCCCTATGTTTGCTCATGGTCTTTACGAAACTAACTAATAAGATGAAAGAAACTTATATGCTTATTCTCTCTGGGTTTAAATAAACTTTCCAAGAATCAGAGTTTATTAGACCTAGGTGAGTTAGAGTACTCGAATCTTAATGATCAAAATTTTAACCTCGGAGTATCCTAAGCCTAATTAATCGTATTGCCATGACGAGGAATGGCTACAAGAGATCAAGGTACAGACTGAGTGACATAGGACCTGCGTACCAATTGGGGGACACATGTATAAGCTCGATTACAAGATAATGTCTATAATATATAAAGGAATTGTGCTATAACTAATCCGAGATCTAGAACTGTAAAACTGGTCGGATGATCCATTTGGCAGTATCGGAGATCTATGGATAGGGAAAAGGGCGCTGGGAGTAGTCGCTGACCTCTAAGGCTATACCACAAGCACTGCTCGAAGCTCTCTGGAGTGACGAAGCGGATTGCAAAATCTACATATCCATGTGTTTCCTGTGTCCTTTGTAATACTAAAATCATTCAGCCCGGATATGGCTGAGCGAGGATGTGAAAACAAAGTTTAAGTAACGAATTATGCACCTGATTAAGGATAAGCATGTTCACAACGATATCTTTTTAAAAATAATTTATCTTCGGACGCGATGAGATTTTGTCCAGATATTGCGTATTGCGTCAATAGCAAGAGTTCAAGTTTTCATCGTTATTGTATATGAAAAATCAAGGTGGTCATCAGATTCATACCTCTATATTGAAAGATCATTATGGTACATGGTTAGCCAAGCATGCTAATTATCTCTAGTTGAAAATTTCCAAGTTTAAAAGAACAGAGTCGATCATCTTTGCCCGGGCTGAAAAATACGATTCTAATGGAGGTTTAGCTGTAAACCATTTATGATGAAACATTTTGCCGCGGTTGAGCTTAGTGGAAGCAAAATATGTAGTTTGGAGGAGGCTGGTGTTCTAAGGAAGTGGAGGGGGCGGTTGTGTGTTGGAGTGTGGAAACATATCGGAGGGGGTGGGATGTGTCTTCTCGAAGGTATCTTTCTTTTGATGTTGGAGATGGTTCCCTTATTAGCTTCTGGCATGATGTTTGGTGTGGCACTCAACCTCTGAAGGATGTTTTCCCAGAGTTATTTCGCATTGCTCAGTGTAAGGAGGCGAGGGTATCGGATAATATGGAGATTTCTAATGGGGTTGTGCTTTGGAATGTGCCTTTTTCACGAGCTGTGCAAGATTGGGAGGTTGAGGTGGTGCTTACATTTTTTGGTATGTTGTATTCCTCTAGACGGCGACAAGGGGGGGAGGATTGTATTCGGTGGATTCCTTCAAAACGAAAGATGTTCGAGGTGCGCTCGTTTTTCCATGAGCTTTCTACTTCGGGGGCCTCTTCCTTTCCTTGGAGGAGTATCTGGAAAGTTAAAGTTCCTATGCGAGTGAGTTTCTTTGTTTGGACAGCAGCTCTTGGAAAAATCTTGACAGTGGATAATCTGCGTAAAAGAGGAGTCTTAGTGGTGGGGTGGTGCTGCATGTGTAAACGGAATGGCGAATCTGTAGATCACCTTCTTTTGCATTGTGATGTGGCTCGTGAGTTATGGAGTGCCATTTTCTCTCTTTTCGGTGTTACTTGGGTAATGCCTGAGACGGTGCTAGATATGTTAGTCTGTTGGAGAGGTCAGATGGGAAATCGTTCTGTTCTTCCTGTGTGGCGAATAGCCCCGCTGTGCGTCCTGTGGATTGTTTGGAGAGAGCGGAATGCCAGATGCTTTGAAGATTCTGAGAAGTTGATGATCGAGCTTTTGAATTTTATGCTCCACTCTCTATTTGTTTGGACTGGGGCCTTTCATATTTCTCTTTTGCCTAGTTTTTCGCATTTTGCAGATTTTTGCATTTCTTTTAGCCTTTAGTGGGGCTTTTCCTTGTATACTTCCTGTGTACTAGGGTTGCGCCCCATGCGCCTTTATATGATATGTTATGAATTATTTATTAAAAAAAAAAAATTATATTAGCTCCCATGTACTTATAGATCACACCTCTTATTGTGCTCTTTTTAGTGAATTTTATAACTTGATAGAGTAAAATTATGTTAGCTGTATTCTAAGTTTGTAAGGTCCAAGGGAGGTCACGTGTAAAAAGTGTTCAGGAATCCAGAATTGGTTTTGTTTCCAACTTAATACGGGTTTGGGTATTTGTTGGACCTCTCCACACCTTAGTTTAAGCTTTTAGATTGAAATGCTCTAACATGGTGTAAAAGTCTTGTTTGTTCATCAACTAATTGTCAAGTGTTGTCATTGTTTTGGTTTTGGTTTCACCATTGGGCCAGTTTGTCTCAATTTTGGCTTTTGTCAGGCCTAGACATGAAAGGAGGTGTTAAGGAATCTCACACTAGCTGTGTTCATGACTTGGCATAGGTTTATGTATTCTTTAGACTGTTCCACTCACCAGTTTTAAGCTTTTGATTCAATGCTCTAACAAAAAGCTTAGACATAACTTTTATTTTGTTTGTATCACATGATAATTAAATGGAAGAACAATCACCTGACCAAAATCAAAAACTTATTTTGAGTTGTTAAAATGTTATAGTTTGCTTATTTTGGGTAGTCAAAAACTCTCTCATCATGTCCCAACATTTAGTTTGTATGTTGGTCTTTCTGGCATCGTCGTAAGTATAGTCCTCCTCCTGGTTTGTGCTATGGGATGTTCAAGTATATTTTAGGAAGCCACGTGTGTTGAGCTCAAGTTTTCGAAAGGAGCAAGGGTCTTGTGCGTTCTGTTTCTTTGGGTTGTGTTAGTGTGATATGGTTGCTGGAGACTATGAACTAATTATTTTGAGATTTGATGTAATATCATCTGACTTTTCCTTTCGTTTTTTTCTTTTGTATTTCTCTTTATTAAATGAGGATGGTATTATGTCTGATTTGCCATGCTCTCTATATTATCTTTTGACACAGGAACTGCAAGAACTCCACTCAGCTTTGGAAGAAGCAAAAGCTGATATAGTTGGCCTTTGGGCACTCCGGTTCCTAATCAACCAGGTCATTAGCTAGTGATATGGTTGAAAGAATGATATTTATATCTGTTGGTCTCATTAATGGGATGCTTTTCACATCTTTCAGCCAATGCAATTACTAAATTCACTTTAAAGTGATGTACACCATTGTTTTAGGTGTTATCTATAGCTTTTTATATTAGAATATCAATTAAATGATTAAATTCATTATATCCAACCAACTTATGTTTTTGGGAACATACTATCAATGCAAAAATCCTGAATTTGAATCTTTAACTCTATGTTCTCCTAAATGTTCCACGTGTTGAACTCCACTTATTGAAGGAAGGTTTGAGTTCACACATGAGGAGGACTATTAGAGTATTAATTAATGACTAAATTCATCATTTTCTATCCGTTCAAGTGTTCGGAAAAATTGGTGATTTAACACCTTAGTGTTTGTTGGTATTGGCTTTTTAAGTATGATTTCGATGTCTTTCAAGAACGGCAAATCTTGTAACTTAATCGCTAATAATTAAATATATTAGTGTAGATAGGAAAGTCTATACCGGTAATGGAGGCTTTAAGAGAAGGAAAAGGCTACAACTGTTTCGTAGACCATATGTATAATACTATAATAGGCTCTCAAACGAAAAGAAAATATTTAATAACGGTATTTTTGCCAATAAGATTATTGGAGTGATGGGTGAGGTCATGGTTTCAAGTCCTCTAGGGTGACTGAGTTGCTTACCAATAATTCTTTTTCTAAAAATTAAGCTCAAAAGCTTTTATATTGATGGTGAAAGCTTATGACTGATGTCCTTGCTTATTTCTCTTTGATGAGGCCAGGATTTGCTTCCCAAGAGTTTGTTAAAGTCCATGTATGTTTCCTTCCTTGCTGGATGCTTCCGGTCAGTACGTTTTGGCTTAAATGAGGCTCATGGGTAAGCTAGCTATGATCCTCTATTAAGTGTTGTCACCGAGTGTCTTACGTATTTAATATATATATATATGATCCTCTATTAAGTGTTGTCACCGAGTGTCTTACGTATTTAATATATATATATGTATCCTCAGGAAAGGACAAGCAGTGCAGTTTAACTGGTTATATGACAAAGGTGCCTTCATTTTGCATCCTGATGAAACGTTTTCTGTTGACTTTTCTAAGGTAAAAGTATTTCATATTTCCTCTTTGATGGTTCTCTTCTTTTTTCCCTTACTTGGCCATAAAGTTTGTTCTACTTTTGAAAGGTTGAAGGTGCGGTTGAAAGTCTGAGTAGGGAGATCCTCACTATACAGGCAAAAGGTGACAAAGAAGCTGCAAATGTGCTTCTTCAGAAATATAGTAAAATGACACAACCATTAAAGGTTGCTTTGCAGAAATTAGAGGACATTCAGGTATGCACTGCATAAAATGTTGAAAAATTGCACTGCATCAAAGATAAACTAGTTTGCTTTGTGATTAGTCTAAGAATCTTCCCGTTTTTGTTTTTTCTTCCTTTATTTATTATTTTGGCATTTTCTCCCTGATTACTTGATTGTACACGAAATGATACAGTTGATTTTTACACCCTGTGCCTTATAACCTTTGCTTTTGTGTGAGGCACAAAAAGCTTGTAGGTTCACATCCTTGGGGACTATATATTATGTATGCATGTGTGTGTGTGAGAGAGAGAAGAGAGCGAGAATGGTGATATTGAATATTGGATATAGAGCTATTTGTATTTGAAAACAATTTGACCATGAAATTATATTGGAATATTTGTAGAAACTTAGAATATATCGTTCTCAAAGCTTTAACTGGTAAAACAAGGTTTCATCTTGTGCTCAAACCAAGAGCTATAATAAAGTATCTTGTACCATATTTTTAAATTTTCCTGATACATTATAAGAAACCTGGAGCTTAAATGTGAGGGGAATACAATTTCCTGATAGCACAAACTTTTAGAGAAAGTGGTAATGTATCATGAAAGTAATGGAGGGAGGTATTATGTGTGATATTGGTACAAACTTTGAGGGAGATTAATGTAAATTTAGAGAGCACGAGGGAGATCCATATGATTTCATTCAAATAGTTCACAATCGTAGTTCTTATTAGTAGAAGTGTAAGAACAGTTTGCTTCAGCAATTATTTTGAACATGTTTGTGATAAAATTTATTTATATATAAAAAATTTTAAAACTATATACTTACAAAGTTCTGTTTTGTGTTCGTATGTGTTTAAAACAATAATAGTTGGCTATACAAGTGGTTAGCCCTCCCCATCTTTAGATATCCGAATCCGAAATGAAGACAAAATTTCATAGTGGGTCTTTAGTTTGACAATCTAAATACGTGCTTCTCATATGCTAATGGACACATGCCATTTAAAGATTAGGTCGAAGGAATTTTCTTACAACCCAATTGGTAGGAAATTTTTGTGATAATGCAACATTACTCAAAAATAGTTTTTACCATAAAGTGAAGTTCCTTTTCTTTTTTTTTCTTTTTTCTTTTTGTTTTTTTGACCTGTATAAAAGAAAATTTGGAAGTTAACTCTCTAGGCCAGGATTCTCATTTGTTGAAATGTCTTCAATATAGCACATTACATATTTTTATTGTATCTGGAGGTTCTTACTGTCCTTTCATTTTTTTTCTCTTGTATCTTAGGTTCCTGTGGACATAGCTCCCATATTTCCTATTGCCAACAAAATATTGGAGTAAAGGCACTGGACTTTCAACTGTGATCCATTCCATCTTTCAAAGAGCAGTTTGTTTTATAACCATACAATTTTATTATTATTATATTTTTTTTGGGAAGAGGCATAAGAATTAGTATAATAAATGATGACAGTCATTCATCAGATGGCTTAGATATTCCTTATGTGACAAATATTTAATATAATAAATTTCAGCTACTCTAGTCCTTTTTCCTCCCATATTTCTTTAGAACTCCTTTAAAAGGAGTTACACAGCCAGATAACCAGCCCTAATATATCTGATATATCTAGTGGTTTCTATGATGAGAAATGTGATTTAGTTTGTTGTACGACTACATACAACTATGATTACGTAACAATGAAAATTAGTCTTTGAATTTTTTTTCTTTTTCTTTTATAGGCTCGTAATGATCTAAATGCTTGTTTTTACTGTTACGTCATCCCAGTTATATAGCAAACATATAACAATTGAGTCATGATGTCTACTTGGTGTCAACTAAAATTGTTGTGGTTTTTAAAATTATCATTAGATCAAAAGTCAATAATAATCCATCATAAATTCAATGGTGATTTTAAAAATTACTTCACTTTTAGTTATCACAAGGTAAACATGAAGATTGACATATATATTTACTCAAAATAGTTTATTAAATGAGTAATGATAAATATTAACTCATGTCCTTTTTGTATTCACTTAAAATTGATGTGACTTTTAAAATAATCATTAAATTTGTACCTTTTAATAAAAATTTTAGAAAATAAAAAATAAAAAAATCACCACGACCAAAGGAATTCACAACATAGACATGGCCGAAAGAGACCCACAGCCTCCCTTACAAATTATACTAGGTCACCAATTCAACCGAAGACCCTAGAGACTGCTACAAGACAGCTCGACCGGAAAGTAGCATATCTTTCAAGAACAAGAAAAAAAAAAAAAATCGTTTGGTATTTTGACCTAATTGAATAAAAGCCACCTTTTTTTTTTTTTTATCTAATTGAATAAAAGAAGGGAAGCGTATTCTTAGACAAATGAGTGTTTGCAAATACAATTGTATTTTCACATATTTGATGTAGGAGTATAATGATTAAAAAAAAATATAAATAATGATCACCATGAGAAATCTTCAATTCAATTTAACAGAAAATACGAACAAAAAATATAAATTGAAAGTCCTACATACTTTGTAAGTCCATTAGTACTTTTTAAAGTTGGAAAAGTACTTATAAATAGAGGCGTCACGAGGAGGGTAAGCGTAGCTTCCTTTTTTTTCTACTTTTTTTCCCTTGGTAATTTCAACTATATTCTTTTAGCATCTAAAATTGTCTAAGGGAATAGACATGCATAACGCTATATTGATTGACTCGATAAACATTTTAAGCCCCCTTATAGGGTGTGTTAGGGGTTTGATACACCAAAAACTTCTCATGTGTAGCACACCTCGTTTACAACAAGTATTATAAAATTACGAACCATAACAAGAGAAGCTCTAGAAGCAGGATATCCATAAATTGACAGTTCCATTTTCTAGATAACTTTCAATTCTTTGAGCCATGCTGTATGTAAGGGACATGGATCAGGTTTTCCTTCTGCAATTGCCTTCTCCGAGAGCAAGTAGAACCAGCCATTCCTCCATTTAAACTGCATCAGGAAAAATGAAGAGTGTCAAGTTCATGAAATCATGCACACATGTGGTTAAAAATTCAATCTGTGGATCATATCTTTTACCTCTTTAACTGCTGTAGGAAAGTGGGAAACAGTTCGGGAGTATGCACATAATCTATCCTCCATGGCTTCTTCAAATGCTAAGCCTTTCTCTGCTGCTGCTGCAGAAGCGAGTTCCACAATAAGGCTAGACACCTGAAGCATAAATCATGGTTAAGTTCTGAGAGCTTGAATACATAAATCCTAAAATCTGTTTGTAGTGGCTCCACCATTCCGCTCATTTAACATCCCTTTGGGTGATCAACGCAAGAGAAGTCATTTTTAATCAACTGTTTGTCATACATTAGAAAAAACACAAAATACAGTCTAGTTACTTGGCACTGATGTGCAAGAGAATTCATGCTATCATTTTGGAAGGGAAGCAGTCAATGAGCCCAATCTGAATTATGTTATTGTTGGTAGGAGGAAATCCAAGAAAACCTGATTCCATCCCTATTGGACAGAAAAACACTTCATAACTATGTAACCTGAACCCACCAAAATTGTTGAGAAATGGACTAGATTAGATGAACACAAACCCCAATTTCAACGAAACTCAACCCACTAATACTGCCATTAAGTGTTGTTTATAAACTAGGTATAACTAATTCTGTCACTAGTTTGAATCTCCCCTTGGGATTAAAAAATTACTTATCAAAAAAAAAAAAATCTGTCACAAACCCATATTTAGTGTTCAACAGGTCATCTACCTTGTAACCTAGAAGGCATATATAGCAATGGGAGGAACAGCACATGCAAAAGGAAGTGACCATTAAGTTGTTATGGTTGTCAATGAACTATTCTGGAACAAAGCCAATTAATGGTGTTTGAGCACACAATCCTTGTACATGTTTCCGATGAAAATGATAACAGTTCCATCAACCTAAGTCCATCAAAGATGCGCAGTCAGTCATATCCATTCGACACTTGAAGGAAGAATACAAGCACTCATCCCAAGTTTGCCTACCTAATGATTATTTTATCCATTCACTGCCCAGAGGATGCCAAAATTATTGATTTATGAGGAACATATGAGCTGCAAAGCTCACACGCTTTCTGGAAGACATCATGTCGGCCACTGCAAACATAATGAAAGACCTAAATCTTCTACACGAATCCTTCAAGAAAGAGTACAAGATCATGGTTTAGTGTCTCTTACACAATCCAGTCAAGTGGTGCTAGTTTATTGGGGCATGCCTCCAAAGATCATAAGCCTTTTTGAATTTTATATCAAGTCATTTTAAAAATAAGCAACACAAACAACCTTGGTTTCCAAAAAAGCATCTTTTATGATAATATCACTAAACAGGTGCAGGCACCCAAATGGAAAGGGGTGTTACCTGAAAAATAAGAAAAGAAAAAAAAAAAAAAATTTCTTTTTTTTTTTGAGGGAGGGGTGAGTAACAAGAGAGGCACCCGAAGTAAGAAAGTATGAAAGAAGTTGATAAAAGAAAAACAAAAGCAAAAAATTAGAAATAAAATCCTAAATTCCAACACAGATCTATGAAGCTCAAAAGGCACCAAAACAAAAAGAAAGAGAGAGAGAAAAGAAAAGTGATTCAGTTAGCTGATTAGTTTAATATAATTTCTCATAGTCAGCAGAAAGAGTCCAATTGGCAATAATAGTCTGCAGTAAAACTCAATAATAGGCACTCTGACAAAGGCAACTTACTTCGGAGCGGTATTCCTTCTCCACAACACCAACAGTTGCCCCTGGATGACGAGCTCCCACAAGCATGAATGCTGATATCCATATCAGCTTTTCTAACATCTGCTTTTGAAATGCTTCCTTGTCAAGAACCTAGCTTACATTACACAAGTTAGCATTGAAGAATTTATTCTACATCAAAATATTCCAAGTCAACTCCAATATTGTGTATAAACAGTAAAAAATTTGTTCAAATTTCATAATTATAAAAGGGGGAGAAAAAACAACCCCTAACCTGGCAAAAAGAAACTATGAATTACCCATAGAAAATCCTAAATTAATTGCAAAACATTAAACAGTAAACACCATGTTATAAATTATCGTGAATCCTTCCTTTACCTTGCAAGAGAGGCCTCCAGCATGTAATCTTCCAGCTACTGCTGATGCCCACTTCCCATATGCTGCTGTCAGACCTTCGGGATTGGTATCAGTCTTCCCATCAACAGGGGATTCTCCAAGCTTTGATATAGCAAAGTAGGCTAATACTTGGTTTGCATCACCCAGGCCTTTACTTTGAAACCATGGCTCCAGCATTCCATTCTGGAAAAATACCAAATCTGCTAGATTGTCAAGATCCATTGAATAACAGAAATTCATAATTTAGAAGTTGGAAACTAAAAAGGCATCATTCCTGAAATTCCAGATAAAATCAACCACAATAACTAAGCAGTCTTATCAAATTACAATAGAATTGGTAAGTTTGAGATTAACTAGTGAATTGGGATAGAACTACATCAAACACCAAGTCTTCTAAAAAACATACTGCAAGTCTCAGGAAATTCGATTTTGATCCAGTGAATTTACGATAAAAACACAAATCCATATCAAGAAATTAGAAAATTACTCTATATGAAGGGAATTTCATTACAATATATTAATTTTGAGATGGGCCAAAATGACTTGGACCAGGCAGAGGTTTTGGGTTAGGGTTTTCCAGCTGTGGATGAGGTTTTAGCTGAGTCTTTGAGCTCTGAAGACAGAACTCAAAGGTTTTAGCTGCCCCCAATGATGTTATTCTTTTGCTAGGCTTTGTACAGTGTTTTCTGTTTACATCACTGAGGGAAGAAATGACGTCCCATTAAAAATGAGTAGCTACACAATATTCTAAATGGCAGTTCCCATCTCAAATAAACCCATGAGAAACCATGACAGCCATCATTGAAATCTGGTTCTAAAATGCGAAAGTTCTGAACTGGCGTCATCTCACTAAACACAAAGGTCCATCTTGTGCAAACAGTCATACTCTGCCTAACAAGATTATACGCATGAAACCCATATAAATCAAAATGCAGCCACTCAATTTCAACGTTGACACTCAAAGAAGAATCACATAATTCAACAACATAACAACGAAAAGAGATTGCTAATAATGCTGACGTGGGGGTACCGTTCCATCTGGAGGGAGGAGTTGCCTCAAGAACGGCGTCAAGATCATCGTTCCTGGTGCAGACCAAGATGGGGCCCTCGAAATCGAGAGGCACAGACTCGCCTCTCTTCACCAGAAAATCCTGACCGTTACCAATGTCCTGCAAGGCCCTCCCGACCCGTCCGCCGCCAACAATTACGGCTGGGACCAGCTTGGTTGTGGGCGTGGCCGTGGCCATGGTTCTGAGTCTGCCGGCAGCGTATCTCCAAGTGGGTGTCGAAAGGTGGGGCCGGAGAGAGCTAGAGAGTGAGAGTGAGAGTGTGTTGGCCATGGCTAAGAGTGGTGGGAGAATCCATGTGGGTTAGGCTTTTGTTTGTCAGAGAGGGTTCGAGGCTCAGGACTAACTGACAAAATGGAGAAGGAGAAGCCACTCGTTTTATGCCAATGCCCTATCGCTTTATCCACGCACGGTTATAAAATAAATATGATTCTTATTTCTTACTTTTGCTACTTTCTTTTTTTTTTTAATTTTTTTTTTGTGAGTACTTTTGCTACTAAATTTGAGTTTGATAATATCAGACTTTGTTGGCAGGGGTGGAAACGGACCGGATATTGGTTGGATGAAAAACACAGGCTGGATATTAAGGATCCAATACCCGATCCAAGGCCTTCGGGTTTGAAAAATGATTACCCGATGTTACTAAATAGTAATCGACGAATATCGGGTATGGCAGAGCAAATCAGGTAAACACCCGATCAAACAAATAGATAAGATATGATCTAATCTGATAAATTAGATGATTCAAATCTGATGAATAAGGCGACAAGACAGTATGGCTGCGAGACGGCTTGGGCGTGGGAGTGCAGAGAAGGAGAGAACTAGAGAGATGAGAGTCTGAGACGAAGGCGTGGACTTGGGAGTGTAGAGAAGCGGAGTAAGACAGAAGAAAATGAGAGACTAAATTAAGTTTGAGAAAAATATGTTTTTATACCATCAAGTTTTACTTAGCTTGGATCGGGTAAATACTTGTGCTTTATAAAAAAAATAAAATCCAATATCTGACCAGGCCCAGTCGGGTATCCAAAAAATCAACTCTTACCCAAGAAAAAAAAAAACAACACAAAAAATTCAAGATTTGCGTGGGGCAGGAGGATATTGCAAGTGTAGGCGGGTTTTGCCCACCCATACCAAGCAGGGGCGGAGCTAGGAAAGTATCCAAGGAAGGGTGAAAGCAGAACTAAAATAATATAATATAATGACAATTTTTTTTTGTTCTTTTTATATACAATTTTTTAATTATAATATATAAAAGTATAGAAATTACAATTCAAAATATAAATTATAACATAATATATGTATAAAGAAAAACATAGCTATCAAATTTCATAAATATATGTCAAATTGATATATCAGTTCACATGTAGACATTAATACAAAAGACAATAAATTCACTAAAAATACAAAAATACAAAGTGTCTAAAATTGCACCCTACGTAATTTTAGAGACACAAAATCATCAAGTATCAAATCTAAACTAAAGCTCTCAAAAATTTCTTTCTCAATATAGATAAGTAAATTATTTGCAAGAAATGCATTCTCCATTTTGTTACGAAGTCTTGTTTTAACCACTTTCATAACTGAAAATAGTCGCTCAGTAGTTGTCGTAGACACTGGAAGAGTCAAAATAAGACGAATCAATCTATCAATAAGATAGCATGTCTCTGATTTTTCTGTCTCTATCAATCCTTGACATAGTTCCCAATGAAAAAGAAGTTTTTTAATTTATGATGATTAAGCACATCAAGTTTAAAATGCAACAACTGAAATTTCAAGCAAATTTTCTCTTACTTAGAAAAATCAAGAGAATAGTACTTCTCTGCAAGACTAGATATATCATCAGTATTAAAAGATTTATAAGAGTCTCTTGGATCCAAAGCTGAACTAAGTGTCAAGAGTTCAATTACTCTTTCATCAAATCTAGTATCAAGCTCCTGCAATTAAAAGTCTAAAGTAGCATTGAATATGTCAAAATGATAATAAGGCTTCACGGTGATGTGATCTCGTTGATGACGACCTCGACCTTCAACATAACAAGCACTCAAATCTGGAATGTCAATTTCAATTTTCTTGGAAAAAGATACGACTTTCTCAAGTAAATCATTTTAATTTTCATTTTTCAATTTTTGGAAGAGTGCTTTTGTATTAAAAACTAACTGTATAGCATTCAAGATGTCTTGAGATTTTTGTTGCAAATGTTGACAAAGAATATCGATAGTACCCATGATCTCCCTCATCAAATGTAAAATGAATATGAATTTAAAAGATGTAATCATTTTATAAGCAACATCAGCATCCCCACGCTGAATGTAAGTGGATCCTCATTTTATAATATTTTCAAGCATTGAACAAGTAGGACCAAACATCCTTAATAGGTTACAAATAGAATGAAAATGAAAACCCCAGCGAGAATCACCAGCTCGTTGCAAATTGCCAATTTGGTTAGCTCATTTTCCTTTTCCAATTTCAATTTCATCAATAGCTATCAAATGTGCAATTTCTGCTGCTTGAGCAGCTTGTAGTTCATCATGACGTTTACATGAAGCACCAACCACATTGATAATGAAATTCAAATTTGAGAAGAACACATGAACAGAAAGTACCTCTCGAGATGCAGCAACTAATGCTAATTGTAATCGATGAACAAAACAATGAACATAGTATGCACAATGACAATCCTTAAGAAATAATGCTAGAAATCATTTCCATTCACCACGCATATTATTAGCACCATCATACCCTTATCCACGAATATTTTGAATATTAAGAAAATGCTGAGAAAGAACATCAGATATTTCATTTTTTAAAGTTAACACTGATGTATCATTAACATGGACAAGATTAAAGAAACGTTCTCGTATAAAACCAACTTTATCAACAAATCTCAAAACAATAGCCATTTGTTCTCTCTTAGACTCATCTCGTGCCTCATAAGCAATAATGCAAAATTTTGAATCACCAATTTCTTCACGAATTGCATCCCGAACCCTCTTTGCCATGACATGTAAAATCTCTTTTTGAACATGATGTGAAGTATATGTAGCATTTTGTGGAGTATTTTCTAAAACAACCTTAACAACATCCTTATTGAAAATTGATATAACTTTTATCAACTCAAGAAAATTGCCACAATTTTTTGAATCAGGACCTTCATCATAACCTCTAAGAGCACATCCTTGAGATATTAAATATTGAATAGATTCGATTGAAGTCTTCAATCGTAATTGATTGTTCAATTTTCTTCTGAAGTTTGTTTATCTATCATCTTATCAATATGTTGAGATTGGTTCTTCAAAGAGTCACAACATTTAACTGCATTACTATGAGATGAACATGGTCCATTTCCCACATGAGCAAGAAAAGCACAATTCTTACCATCATTAACCTTTTTCCAATTACGAAATCCTTCAGTAGTAAATACATTAGCTCTAAACCGTCCAATTTCCTTTTTACTGAAAAGATAGCAAGGTAAACAATAAACAGCATCTTTTTCAGAAGAGTATTCTAACCACGGAAACATCGTATATCAAGATGATTGAAATCTCCGATGAGATCATTTTTAAGATAAGCATGTCTAATTTCATCCTGTTGATTAGCTTGATATTTTCATATTGGAGGACGTAACCCTGGATCTTTTGGAAGAGTAGAAATGTCGACTAACTCAACTTTTTAATGTTCAATTATTGACATCTTAGAAGCAACTTGTTCAGGAGTTGAAGTTTAAGAATTAGATGCCAAGGAAAATATTTTAGAATTTGAATCAGCATCTCTTTTCTTAAAAAATGCATCAATTATTTTTGATTTGCTCATGATATAATTTAAGATTTGTTGGAAACCTGAAAATTTATTTATTTATTTATTAGCTTTAAGACTTTTCACACTAAAATCTAAACAAACAACTTAACAACTCATGACTAAATGCTAATGACACATATTCTAAATACCAATACAACTCATAAATAGTTTCCTATTAAATCAAAGCCTCAAAACATAATCAAACATCCACATAAACCATAGTAATAAACCTAATCATTATTCACAACCATTCTTCATGCAAACTTCCATTTAACAACTCATATATACATACATACAAGCAAGAATACTAAAATAGATTAAGAATCAATTTCTAAAATTAGTAAACTCCTAATTGTCAAACATCAAAGCATAATCCAGCATAATCAATTTCAGTTTTCTAAGTCATGAGCATCACATGGCAAAGGATGTTTCACAGATTGAGGGCACTCACCTTGTTGTCTTAGATGAGCCTATGTGTCAAAATCATGATGGATCAAATAAAGCAAGGTAAGGTTGTTGCCATCACCTGATCACCCAAGAGAATGTTGGTTGTGAGGTTGAGATTATTATTATTGTCAATTTCTTCCTTCCTTGGTACCCTGCTCAAAAAACAGAGCAATTCTTATTATCATAAAAGTTAAAACCCATCAGGAAATAACAAAAGAAACCCGAAAAGAATAATGTTGGTGCAACATCATCAACTTGTGTTTGCCCGTTTGGTTTGCCACTGGAGAGCATAAAAGAATGTAAAATTGTGGAGTTTTCTTCTGTTCCATTGTTTGGTTAATAAATGAGAAGAGAAAAAGAAGGGAGATGGAACAAAATGATTTATAATTTTCCTCTGTGATCCACCCGAATTTTCTCCAAAATAGACTTGAAGAGAAAGTTCATGCTAGAACAAAAGTTACCAAGATATATTTTTTCTTTAAATTTCCCCCAACTTTTTCTTTAAATTTCTACCAACTTTTTGACTGGAAGACCTTTGAACATGAAGCAAAGGTAAGACCTTGCCACATTTTAAGGTTTGGAGTTGTAGTTCATCTGTTCATGTCCTAACATATGCACACCTGAAATCATTAATTACTACAATTTGTACACAAATCCAATTTGTGAGAAAGAAGATTCAATTTTGTAAACAAAAAAAAAAAAAGAAAAGAAAACGAATAATAAAAATAAAAACCTTTTCGGAGTAGAGCCTAGAGGTAGGGAACACAGGGACTAGAAGGAGAGCAAAGGTAGCGTTACTTCCCCGAGGGGTTTCTTTGAAACTCAGCAGAACTCTGTGCCCACCAATCCCTTTCTCATTTCCACCAATTCTGCCAATATCAAATCCCAAAAACACAAACAAATTGAACTTCAATTACACTAGATCATATTAAACTTACACATATCACCACCTACATATACAGAGAAAGAGAGAGCATACTCAGCATAGGAAATTACGTTTGGAGCCCTAGGGTTTGCACAACGATGGAAATGAAGAAGAGGAGAAACAGTGATGAGTCTCTAGAATCAGGTCTCTCATTCGGTTTGTGCTGACAGTGTCGTCATTGCCGTGAAATGTGAACCGTAGACGAAGAAGCAGACTAGCAAAGAAAGGAGAAGCCGAGAAGGAAAAGAAAAGAAAAAAAAAGAAGAAAAGAAAAGAGAAGAAACGGACGGGACTTACTGAGCATTTTACATTTGTTTTCTCGCAAGGGGGGGCGTCAACGTGAAGTCTTAGAAGATTTTTTCTTCTTTTTTTTTTCTCGTCAAGGGGGGGGGGGGGGACGGTTGAAGGATTTTTTTTTTTTTAAACCAGGGAAAAGGGGGGCTGTCACGGGCGTGTCTTACAGCTAGTCTTAGGATTTTTTTTTTTTAAGGGGGGGCGCATGCCCTACGCCGCCCCCCTGTATCTCTGCCCTTGATACCAGGGACCATAACTAGCAGTAGGGTGGGCACGGGGCGGATCGAGCTAGATATTGAGGATATCTGATACCTTACATTACTAAACAATAACCAGCGGGTATCGAGTATGACAGGGTGGGGTGGATTGGGTAAAAACCCGATCAAACGATTTGATATCAAATCTCATATGATAAATCAGATGATTTAGATTTGATGAATTAGGTGACGAGATGGTGTGAGCGCGAGTGGGCATGGCAGAGGGACTGTGGTGCGGGACGGTGTGACTGAGGGACGACTTGGGCGCGCAAGTGCAGAGAATGAGAGAACTAGAGAGATAAAGTCTGAGACGGCGGCGTGGACTTGGGAGTGCAGAGAAAGGGAGTGAGTCGGAAGAGAAGGAGAGACTAAACATGGGCTCAGGAGTGCAGAGAAGGGGAATGGGAAGAGAAAGAGAGACTGAATTAGGTTTGAGAAAAATATGTTTTTATATCATCAGATTTTACTCGGGTCTGATTGGATCAGGTAAATACCCGTGTTTTATAAAAAATAAAACCCGATACCCAACCTAGCCGGGTATCCAAAAAATTAACTTGTACTTGAAAAAAACTACAAAAAATTTGGGATTTGTGAGGCAGGGCAAGTGGGGATTGTGGGTGCGGGCGAATTTTAGGCATAAGTAGTTTGAGCATTTGCTTAGCTTGTATTTGGTTAGTGATTTTGGTATCATGGTAGCTTGACTTCAAAATCTTGTCCCCCTTATTTCATTGGGATTGGGGTTGCCTTATATAAATGAATAATTCCTTCGCTTGACGGTGGTGTAAATGGGATCAATAATGTCACCCACTATTATCAGGCAGTAGTTTGTGTGATGCGTAGGCGAAGAAAATAGTTACCCAAAAATGGTAACACTTATGGTTAAGCTTCCATCCTTAAATGTGCAACATCGCCAACGAGGATAAAAACCTTATTCGAGCATTAATGTCTAATAATACTTGTGATTGGGGATTAGTCAAGCTTGAATCAAGGATTATTCACCTATGTAAGAGAACTACACTTTACTGCACATATGGGCTACTAGTCGGGCGGCCTTCACCTAGGAAGTTTCCCTTCCGACAGCTCCCGTGTGACCACAGGACAAGCTTATGATGGTCCTTCTAGACAAGTCAACATGCGTCACTAAGTCAAGAAATGTAGAAACTAGCCCAAGGGGACAAACATGAAAATATTTTGAAGAAAAATGGAATGAAACTTTAGGTTTTCTTTTAAGACATTTATCTTTAAAATGCTTTAATTATTTCCATGCACTTACTCTATGGTTTGATCTTATCCATGTGAGTATTATCTTGCTAATCTTTCATGATTACGCTCAAAGATTTTTTTTTAACATGATCATGCTTATGACACATATCTTCTTTCCTTTTCGTTTAATGTTTTTTATTTACTTCTTAGTGTTTATTTACTGAGTTGTGAAACTCATTCTTTTCACTTGTAAGCTTTGTTTATAGATACTACTTTAGATGACACTACCCATCATTGTCCTCATGATTGGGACATCGTTAGGGATTGTAGTTGTGGATAATATGTTTATATGGCCATACGACGATCGATGCTTGGACATATTGTACACTGGGCTAGACGAGTAGGGTTGGGAATCCCTTTTATAGACTGTACAACTTTTGGTAGTCCTATATAGAGGGGGGCCAAAGTCTGGGATGGTGATGACCTCCCTTGAGCTACTTTGCCTTCATGATTTGTGCCTCCTAGATTTTTTTAGGATTTTTTTATGTATATTGGCTCTCGGCCTTGTTGATGGTTAAGTAATCATTTCATATATATATTGGATGTTGTTTAATGGATATCCTATTTTTTTTTTTTCATGTATTATTAAATGTTGCACTCCCCGTACTTCTCCTGAAATGGGGGTGTGACAGTAAAGCATTTCATGATCATATAAAATATGAATATTTGATATAAAAAAAATAGGCATGCTCAAAAATATTGGTGTGTAGTTTCACATGAGTTACTCAGTTTAGTCATAATATTCTTCCTCAAACTCTCATTTGAACGCTCTAATTCCTTCATATTCTAAATACCTTATTATTAGTTGGGTTTACTAAGTTGTGGCCCCAACCCTAGTTCTTAAAACATCATTTTGGCATTTTGACCAATAGCAATCGTTTGACACTTGAGGGATGCTCGATCAATGAGTACAATCATAATAGTACTTGACCATCAACTGATCGATGTCGAATAGTGATAGATTGGTACACTGCTCATCATCCCATATGACAAAAAAAAAATAAAAAAATCCCATTTTACTACTTGTAAGGCCTCTAGAGTGTCTAATACGCGAAAAGGCATATCATTTTTCACTTATAATATTGTTTAAAGCTTAAAGTCGAAGTCTTTTTACATCCTAAGCATAGAGTTCTCAAATTTACAGTCTCTCCATTATTCTATCGAAATCCTACACGTTTTGGAGGCTCTAGACGACCAAATTGTTGCTAGGGTCCCTTAATGTGCCTTAAATAAGTCTTATCTTGCTTTTGCAAATTTTGGACTTATTCAAATTGCATGCTGATTGTCGCTAGATCAATGATAGGGTCGATCAATCATTAGGATTAAAATGTTTTATCTCACATGTTCACGCTTCATCAATCAATTAGCTACTTTATGTTGATCGTTCAGCTTGACCATCAATCGATTGGTAGGGTTTTGCTAAGTCAGACCAACCTATTGGTACCTTCCCACAGATAGATTGATTCAAGTCAAATTTCTTCTAAGAGTGCATTTGGGATTGCGGTTTCATAGACAATAAGTACGATTTTAAACCAAATCACAAAAAATGGATCGTTTGGGAACTGCGTTTTTTAAAAATTGCAATTTGAAAATGTAGATTTTCTGCATTTTCAAATCCCAAGTAAGGAGGTGCTTTTTTGAAAACGCAGATTTTTAAAAGTTAAACTGCGATTTTAAAGGTCAAATTGCAATTTTGTCAAACGCTTAACTGCGTTTTCAAAAATCACATTTTCAAATCGCACTTTTGAAAAACGCTATTTTTAAAATCGCTTTTTTTGACATCGCAATCCCAAATGGACCCTAAGTGTTGTTCGGGCCTATTTTCTCTAATTTCCAAATCATTTTTTGTCCCTTACAATCCTTAAACCGTCATTAAGGTCCTCTTAACCTTAGTTTAGAACAAGGTATTAAACCCTATGTACTACACAATGTGCAATTGCTCTAATCTGGCTCAGTCATTTTAAATTAACAATCCAATGTTGCCATTTCATATTGCATGTTAAAAACATATAACTTTTTCTCTTTCCAAATTCGTCAATCCCTATTTTCACTGTGACCATAATCATCACCACGTTCATCGTTGCACCGCCACTAGTAGTCTCCCACAACCACTACTAGTGAATGGTTGAGCAGCCTTTTGGCTTATTTGAAAATGACCGAACCATTATGGTCAAACCACCCCTTTGCTACCCACAGGCTAGTTGGAGATGACCAAACTACTCATGTGGCCAAAAAGAGTAGCTAGCCATTCCTAATTGTGGTGGCAATGAGAGACTGGTTCTGATATTGTGGTGATGAGGCTCCTAAGGGGGTGATGAGGCTGCTAAAAAGTGAGAGTTAAATTTTTTTCACAATATAACATCACAAAATTTAGGCCATTAATTTAAAATGAATGATCCAAATTAAAGTAATCTACTAAAATAAATGAGACACGTTAGACGTCCAATTTTATAGTTCTTCTCACGTCCAACTCTTATAAATCTTTCGTTGGATTTGTAGGTCCCACAAATTTAACCATAGATTTGCCAAGAGTTGAACATAAAAAAGACCATAAAATTAAAAAAGAATCATTTGTCAAAAGGAAATATCTAGTAGGGACACTCCTCGTACAAAAGAAACAGCAACTCCAAGTTCAAAACATGTTTGCCGCCCTTCGTTCTTTCCCAAATCTCTTATCGAGTCGAGGCCCCACTCAGTCTCCAACGCATACAAACACACAAAAAAGTCAAAGAGTTTGAATAGTTACCGTTAGCCCCAACAAACAAACACATACATAAAACGCACCAATTCCCACTCCCACCATCCGAAAACAAAACCTTCACATTTCCCAATGCCTATTCAAATTCAAAACATCCTTTGATCCCACACAGTTGCCTCAAATAACAGCCACCTCGCCAGTGGGGTCCATTACCTGTTCTTACCTGCTCCACTTCAAGGCTGACTTCGCAAATTGAAAGCCACCAAAGTCCTACATTTCACGCACACAAACAAGAAATCTACTCCACAAAACTCTTTCCCACATATGTTATCCATCCAATCCCATTCAAAATCTTGTGACTGATTTCAAGAAATCTAACAAACCCCATTAAAACATTTCCCGAAACCAACCCAACACTCCCAGCATTCAATTCCAATCAGTAAAAGGACTGGAAATTTTTTACCTTCTCTCACCAGGCCTGATGAGTGTTTGCAAGAAATCCTCAATACCACGGCAATCCTCGTACAACTCCCTCTATGTCAACCCTCTCAACGACCTCAAGCACAGCCGTAGCTGCAGCGAAGGCGGTGGGGGTGTCCCCTCAACCCCACGTATATTCACTGACAACAAAGAGAACGCCGTGCCCAACAGGAAGCAGAATGAAAAGGCTATCTTTGTTGGCGGTGACAAAGAGAATGTGGTACCCGCAAATGGGTCTGCTTCTGCGCCCAAGCGGTTCACGAATATCAAGTCTTTCTCTACAAACGGGAGGGTCTTGAAGCCCTCCTCGCTTCAGTTTTGCATGCAAATGAACGAGCCCGATAAGTCTTTTGGGTCTAAGATTTGGGACCCGGCCGAGTCGGAGACTTCAAGTTCTTTGAAAATTTGGGACTACTCGGATTCGGAGGCCGCTCCGGCTTCTTCTTGGTCTACACTGCCTAATAGGTTGGTTTTCTGTTTACCCTTTTAGGCTTTTGATGCTAATAATTCTTTTTTTTTTTTCTCTCATTTAATTTAATTTTTGTGTTTGCTTGGTCAGGTCTTTGATGTGTAGGCCATTGCCACTGGATGTAGGAAGGTGTACTTGTGTAATTGTGAAAGAAGCATCGCCAGAGGGACTAGATGGGGGTACTCTATATTCTCTTTATACCAATGTAAGATCTTTGTAAATTATAAAAAAGTTCCCCTTTTTGAGTTTTATCGAATTAGCATCTGGAATCTTTCTATTTTCTTCTTCTTCATGTTTTTGCAAAATTTAGTTAGAATGTCTTCCCTGAAATGGATATGGTGTTAGCTTTGAGCACTTGTGCACAAAAAATGGAACCCCAAGGAGCTATTGGTAACGGTTGTTTCTGGTGGGGGAATGCCAAAGAATCAATGTTTTACACATAACATCCTTTTTAAAAAAGAAAAAGAAAAAGAAAAAGAAAAAGAAAAAGAAAAAGTTATTGTTCTCTTTTTGTTCGCCTTGTTGGAGTTTAACTACCACTAGAAAATATTTCATTCTTCCACTCAACAGGGCACAAAAGAAAAAGATAAGGCATCTCTGTCTCATAAAGAAAAAGATAAGGCAACAATATGATGGGCTATGATCATGTCGTTGTTATTCAACTTATTTAGGAGTTTTGAACTTAGAACAGTTGTAACAGTAAGACAACAAATGAATTGAGAGAATCAATTCCATGGTCCATGTTAGGAGTTCTTCCTTTTCAGAAACAGCATGTGGCTAAGGTTTATCAAGAGTCACATACATACACCGACAGAGGCAGAGACATAATTACATATATGAATTTGATAAGATGATGACATGCTTGATCTTTGTGTTTCCAACAAGTGGGCTTCTTTTTTGTAGTTAGTTAGTTTAATTGGCCAACTATAATTGAGACTATTACATTTAAACTATTTCAAATTTAATTGCTTAATTATTATTATAGTACTCTCACTCACCTATCGATCCAAACTAGACTTTCCCTCATACAATGAAGCCCAATATGTGGAATTTTTTTTCACTCAAATGAGAGGTACAATGGAGTCAAAAGTTGAAGTCATGAATATTGTTATGATATTATGATAAATTACCACTTATTCCAAAAGCCTAAGTTGATGGAAAGTATTGAATAATCACTTAAACCATTATTTTAGTAACATGTTTGATTCATTCATTAGACATCTAAGGTAAAAGGTCAGGCAAACCATTCTGTAAGTTGCCTTTTGTCAAAGACAAATAATTCTTTGTTCTCTTTTGCAAATCATGTAATAATACTTAGTCTTCTATGAAAAAGATTACGCTGAAAAAACGTTACCGTACTTTATATGGGTTTTTTTTTTTTTTTTTTTTTTTTTTTTTTTTTTCCGGACATTCTTTAAGTAGGGCTTTGACTCCAATGCTGTGAATCAAGTGAAGATAATAAATTGAGGATTCTAGTCTAAAATTGGTGAATTTCATAGTTACTGTGGTTATGAACCCTGAGTATATTGGTTGGTTTTGGCCGTCCTCCATATGCTTGGCATTGAGCCGATGATGTGTGATAATCTTATTTAATGGCTTATGTTCATTGTATTAGTGAGAGTAAATGAATTACATTTTTTGAATCAAGGATTGTAATGGATCTTAATTCTTTTAAGAATTCTCATACCTGTCTTTGACTGAGAATTTGATTATCCAACGCCAAAAGCTATTTATTCTACATTTTGTTGCAAGTACCGTATCATGGATATTCTAGTGGACTAGCCGACTAGTACTAGTACTTTCTGGTCTAGTGAGGCTATTGAATGTAATATCTTCTGTAATCCTTTAGTATTTTTTGTGCATCACAATAAAATATGTAATTTTTCACATAAATACTTTGTTTCATCTTCTCCTTGAAACTCATAAGCAGTTTGATGAATTATGTTTTGTTACAAAGTACATCAATTCCTGCTATACTTTTTCTCTCTGTGTGCCCCCTGTTTGATTGCCTGTATTTGGGGTATACATGGTTTCTATTGTTGAGCATGGTAAACTCTTTTGTAGGAACAATCTTTATTCTTGATTCTTTTTTTGGCATTATAAATTTCAGGAAGGTAAGGGACGACAGGATCGGAAACTAGCCGTTGCCCGCCACAAGCGGCATAATGGGAAGTCAGAGTTTACTATAGCTCAGAGTACAAAAGGAATATTGTCTAGTTCAGATGATGGTTTTATTGGGGCTGTCACAGCTAACCTCATGGGCTCTAAATACCATATTTGGAATCAGGTTAATCTCTTACCTACACAATTTGCAATTCAGAGTTTTTTAAATTGATATGTAGAAAGATTTTCTACCATGTATGTGGTCAGTAATCTGTTTGATTGCAGGGGAGACACCTTAATTCTCTAACCGGTCAGTCTAAATCACTTCTAGCTGTTGTCAGGTAAACCAAGTCTCTCTCTCTCTCTCTCTCTCTCTCTCCCTCCCTCTCTCTGTGCTTCTGGTTACATAGTTTGCTTGCTTCTGCAGATTCATGCCTACAATAGCCACCTGTACAGGAAGTTACAGAAGCATAATGGGATATATACCCAAGCACCAATCCATGTTGCTTAAGAGCACAAGTCAGGTGAGCTAAACAGTTTCAAAGATATATATTGGGTGCTTATCCCAATTATAACATGATCATATGTGCCAGGGAATTCATGTGATAAAGCTAATGTTATTGGGTTCTTGTATCATGTTTAAGGTTATTGAAATGGGAACCTTAATTCAAAAATTCTGTTTCTGGCAGGTACAACACATTCAAGGACTGCCAAAGGATTGGGAGGAAAAAGTGGACAAAGTTCATCAGCTGTTCTCAAGAGTTCCACATTACAACAAAGTAAGACTATTGAAGGTGTATTTATTAAATTTCAGAAAGTCTATTAATCTTCTCTCCGATGATTGATTTCTGTTGCTTCTTCAGAATTTAAAGCAATATGAGTTAGACTACAGAGACAGAGGAAGAGCTGGACTTAGAATCCAGAGCTCAGTGAAGAATTTCCAGCTGACTTTAGAGGTATTATTAACTACCCTGATTTATGATTTCAGTGACAAACACTTAAACTATGCAACACAATTACCTAGGTACATTTTAGTGTCCTCCATTTCATTTTCACGGTCAGGATTTGAGTTGGTGCATCTAACATTGTACATAATGCTATATCATTTAAATTTTTTAAAAGATGTGCCAACATTAGCATCATGTACGTTGTTAGATGCATCAAATTTAAATCTTGACTATAAAATGAATGCTATCCATTTCGAATGAAATAGAGAGGATCCTTGTCCGGAAAGGAGATGCTTAATTTAAATGAGTGTAGCAAACATATTATACTATTGGATGCTAATTTGTTTATTGTTCAACTAGGAGGGTGGAAAACAAACAGTCCTGCAGCTTGGAAGGGTGGGGCAGTCAAAATATGTGATGGATTACAGGTATAAAATGCAAGAACCATTCTGCAATTGTATTGATTTAAAGGAACGTAAGGGGATCCTGATACTTATATCTAGAACTAAGGATTTTATTGCAAGTGTTATGAAAGAGACTAAATCATGTGCCTCTCTTGTGCAGATATCCTTTGACGGGTTTCCAAGCGTTCTGCATATGTTTGGCTTCAATTGATTCAAAGCTTTGTTGCTTGTTGTAATGGTTTTTCTGCAGATGCCTTTTTGCAGTTCAATATTTGAACAAAAGTTCATTTTCCTCTTTTACCTTTTCTTCTTTGGTCTTCTTTGCTCTGCTTCTCATTCCAACCAAAGAAAAAAAACAAAAAGCTCACCATTTTGTAGAGATCACAAGCCGATGAATATTACAATGAGGAATTTTTTCCGACTCAATTTATAAAAAATTGTCATGTATTTTTTTATCATACGAGAAATAAATATTTTGTAATAGTTTTATTAAAAAAACCGAGTATTTTTTACATGCTAATTAAAATATTATATATTTTTTACATATTAAAAGGCACATGATAATTTTATAGATAAAATTAAAAAAAAAAATCTTTAAACCCAATTTAAAAGAAATTTATGTCCAAATCATGCAAAACTTCTCTGACAGCATGCTTTCTGTATCTTTTTCACTTTTGGACGAGATGAAATTCCATTATATAAAATCGAACGAAATCACAAGGAAAATCATGGAAAAGACAAAAAAAAGCCTATATCCCAAGGGTGGGGTCTCCTTAATCGTTCGTGCACGTGTCCTCTTTGGTCTGGCAAGTGGCAGGGTTCAGTCAGCCTATAAAGCTTACTGGAAATGGACCTACTTGGGCCGACTAGATGAGCTGGAGAGGCCCGCTTCTTTGGGGCTGATTTTATGGTCCACCAATAATAATCATAGATGCATTCTATAATTAATAGATGAGGGTTAAAAAAAAAATTAAAAATTAAAAAATTAAAAGGAAAACAGTTTATGAGGTTTTGAAAGCTCCATATTTTTTGGTGTGCCACATTATGCGGCGGGGTCTTAGACTTTAGAGCAGACCACATTAAAAGTTGGAATATGGGACTACAAATTCCACATAATCACATGACAAATGGATTGACTATAGTATAAAATTGATACCATCAACCACTGACAGCGATATGTGTAGGGATACATTGCACCATGCTCTTGTGTTACAGAACATGGGAGGGCACCACCGTCCTTGCAAATAAGCTGCCAATTTGTTGGCCGTTAGAGGTTGGAGTTGGGGCAAATTTAATAAGCAAATGAGAATTAGGGTTTGCTTGGGTTTGTAATTTCTAAAAGTACGATTTAAAAATGTAATTTTTAAAAACGCAGTTAAGTGTTTGACAAAATTATAGTTTGACCTTTAAAATTGTAGTTTAACATTTAACATTGTGTGTTTTCAAAAAAATACCTTTTTGCCAACGATTGGAAAACACATATTTTTTACGTTTTAAATCGCAATTTTTTCTTTTTAAAAAAAAACACAATCTCAAACGATCTTTTTATTTATTTTTTATTTTTTTTGCAATTTAGTTTAAAATAACACTTTTTATCTACGAAATCGTAATATTAAACGCACTCTTACAAAGTTAATTGAAAGTATAACAAACACCTATTTTCGTTTTTGAAAATATATATTGTTTTAATTTGGACCCTATAATTTAAGATTTATAATTAATCAAGTGTCTAAATGATTTTGAATACCGCAATTAGGTCATTCTATCAATCTTTTTGAATAAATATTTAGATCTCATTCATTAATCAAATAACTAGAGCAAATTGTTATAAGAAAACAATATCACATATACAAGTAAAAATTTCTTCTAACAAAAAATGATCTATATAACATGTTTAACGGTACTCTTAACTAACATGTGGGCCACACAATTAGCCTCGTGGCGAATGTGGTTGATCTACCAACTAAACAGCGAAATAATAACCATCAGTGTATCCTCAATTAGCTGGCCAAACCTATTCAAATTAATGCCTGAAGCATTTAATGCTTTTACCACCTGGAGTACGTTGCCTTCCAAGATTATATGTTAAAGGCCTAACTCTTTGCTAAAAACAGCTACTTAGTACGCTGCCAACGCTTCTGCTGTAACAAGCTTTAGACTTCCTATTTTAGTCAAACTTTTGGCTGTAATTAGGTGTCCCTCAAATCTTGCACCGCTATACCTATACGGCTATATCCATCCACCCGTTACCTGTGTTTATAACTGCATCCCAATTTACTTTGTATTAACCTTGGGGGGAGGTTTCCGTATGAGTTTCTATATTTATTTCTTTTATGACAGTTGATGTGACTCACAGAAGTAGCTTAAACATTTTATATTTACTTAACCTAAACAAATGATGATATGCCATGTTAATAAAAAAGGAATTTAATACTTTTGTTGCATTTAATTAACAACTTAAAATTTTTATTTTGTTTTATGTGAGTATGTTACGTGGATAATTATTTATATGGTATTACAACAAGAGGTTATGAGTTCGAACCCTAACACTATAGTTTACCCCATTTAATTTAAATATTTCAAGTGTTATGTCCCACCTATTAAGAGATAATTTGAGTCCACACGTGAGAGAGAGTGTTAAAATATTGATCAAATGACTAAATTTACTGACTAACGTCAATTTCTTTTGATCCTCTTCAAATGGCAACTCCCACCACCTTCCTTCACTGCTCCAGTGCCATTTCCCTACACAATTCCATAACTCACAAACTCACAAGAGACAATTATAGCTTATAGAAGATTATGCTTGTTCCTATCCTAAAGGGTCACTCTCTTTTTGGCTTTGTTGATTGCACATTATCATGTCCACCTCCAACCATTTCCACACAATTCAAGGATGGAGCCACTATTGCTCCAAATCCAGCCTTCAAGACATGGCATATGCAAGATCAATTTATCCTTGGCGCAATCACCTCGTCCTTGACAAAATTCATTAAGTCCCACGTTTTCAAATGTACAATGTTCAGAAAGTGGTAGACCCTTGAACACATGTTTACGTCTCAATCAAGAGCAAGAATCATGCAAGTTTATTATCAGCTTACCATTTTAAAGAATGTCAATTTATCAGATGCTGATTATTTCAAAATTTCACAACGCTTACAAATACTCTTCCTGCTTTTGATCAGCCTCTCAATGACTTCAAATTAGTCTTTTTTCTTCTTGCAGGACTCGGATCAAACTATCACTCATTTGTCACCTCAGTTACCACTCATGTGGAGCGTTTGTCCCTTGAAGATCTTTATGGGCACATGTTAGCCCATGAGCAACAAATTTCTCAAAATTCAGCTTTTGTCGACTTGTTTATTGCTGGTGTCCATTTTGCTGCAAAAGGAAAGCCTCAAAAGGGAGGCCGTGGTGGGTGTCATAGTCCACATTATCATTTTGGTCGTGGTCAATTTTCTACTAACACACCGAATGACTATAGAGGCATAGACAAGTAGTAATTTAACATGGTATTTAAGCTAAAGATTTTGAGTTTGAATTATAAGTCTATAGTTTACCTCAAATTCTAATTAAATGTTTCACGTATTGAGCCTTACTTATGAAAGAGGAGTTTGAGCCCGCACGTAAAAAGAAATGTTAAATGATTAAATATTTTCTTTCTTATAAGTTTAAACTTTTGAAATAAGTGGTGATTTAACATATATTATCAAAATTGTGTTGTCAACATTTCTAATCACATATAGCTAATGGAATGAAAAGTATAATTTTTATAAATGATTAATGGGTCGATTACAACTTTCTAAATTCTACTACTGATCACATTGGGACTTCATGTATTTTTTAGTTTTTTGGGGACTGAAAAAGATGTTTTTCCTAAATTTAATGAATAAATTTATAAAAAGGACATGATAAATTTCAGGAATTAAAAACAATATACGGAATTCGATGCAGATAATATCGGAAATCCATTGACTAATGAGTTTGAACTTACATAGGTGACATTACAATTCCTGAAGAGACGTTGTTTCAAATATTTAAAAGAAGAGAGGAGGATATTTCGGTCAACGATTCAATGAAGAGAATGAGAGTGAGGCACTTGTGTGTTTATTCTCAAAATATAGTGAGAATGGCACCCATTCATTTATATGTATAAGAAATTATGTATTTGTATATGTACATGAATCATGTTTTCATATTTTACATGCAATCCAATAAAAATCTTGTGCTTGGACTTCTCTTGATCGTGTAGTATGAGAGAATTAAAGAGAAATAATTTTTTCTAAGAAAAGGGGGTAGCCGATTGGTATAGGGGGTTAGGAGCTTGTGTGTTCTCTTGAGAAGTTGTGAAAAAGTGAGATAAGGAGAGGCAAAAGAGAGTACACGGTCAAAGAGGAGCTTTTAGAGGCTAGGGTTTGTTTTCTTTCTCAAAAAGGATTAGGATTTGAGTCCAATTTGGTCTAGGATTCAATTTTAGGAAAAATTTGCAAATCGTGACAAAAATACTTTAGGGGTGTGCGGCTAGGATTGTGGACTCTAAAAAAATATTTTCAAACTTTAATTTATAAAATTAGCACGCTAGAATGCTGCATAATAAAAATAAAAATTCATATCATAAAGTTTTTATGAAAACCATGCACATATGTGGCTAAATAGGTGCTTAAAATGCTTTGAAAAATTATTTCCAATGCTATCATTATTATTATTATTATAAAGCAGTCGAGCATAAATTTTATTAATAAATCATTTTAAGCACATCGCTCAACAAAAACATTATTGTAAATACATTGGGGGACTTCCTCAACATGTTTCTCACTAAGAGAAAGGGCTTCCTACGCAAGCATAAAATTATTAATGTAGTCTTTTGGAGTAGAGAGCATTAACAACACCTTCCTCATGCTATCTCTAACAATCACTCTTATGCCCATCTTCTTGTTGCATTTATTTACAGCCGCATTCTAATTGACCTTAACAAACCCATCTATAGGGGCTTGCCATCTAAGGTTCCTTTGATTGCCCACTTCCTCCCTCGTATACTGCCAAGTATTGGCACTTATGAAAGCCGGTGATGAGTTTGAGGCTTTACTTACAAGTATGGTAGGGTGGTTGAATGGTCCCCCATGAATTACTCTATTATGTTGTAGCCACATGTTCCTTGCCACAACCGTCAAGAACTCGACGTCCTCATGTTTCAATTTTTTGTGGAGATCCTCCACAATGTACACAAACTCCTCATGCTCGATGCACTTCTTTCGAATCTTACTATTGCACATGCTCCATGCATTCTTTGTAGCTGGACAACCCCACAAAACATGCCTTGTAGTTTCAGCTTCTACTTTACATAGTGGACATAGTGGATCCATATTAATTTCATTCTAAAGAGATTTTCTTTAGTAGGCAAAGTATTGCGATAAGCCTTCCACATAAACACCTTGACGACATGAGGACCGTTCATCTTCCATATTCATTTCCATAACATACAGTACTATCATTATTAATAAAACTAACTAGCATATTAGTGATATGTGGTTGATTTAATTATGTTAGTCTAATCTAAGGGTGGGATGTTAAATATAGAGTTCAATTATTTTTCTCCATTGAATTTATTAAAGCAATTTTTAGTGAAAGTTTGGGAGCTATAGAAGCCTACAAGGTAAGCTATAGGTAGATTTTCATTAGCAATGCCAAATTTAGGGGTACTCACACCCGGCCGAACATTTATTAGCTAAATTTGAGCTAAAGAATCACATGTTTTTTATTTTTGATACCAACTTTTTCAAAACACATACATCTGTATTTTAGCTATCCACTTACACTACTCTATTTAAATATTCATTTTTTTTTCCAACCATCATACTTTTAAGGGTCATATCTTCAAAAATTTGTTTCTTCCCAACTATCATATTTTAAAAAATTCATCTTTATCTAGTTTTCATATTTTGAAAATTCATCAGTTACTAACAATCACATGTATATATATATATAACTAGGGGAAAATACCTTTTACCCCCCTGATGTATCCACTCATTGGCACTTTAGCCCCCAATGTTTAAAAAGTAACATTAGACCCCCCTAATCTTGACGACGTTTGCAAGTTAGACCCTCCGTCCACATTTTCTGTTATTTTTGACGGAGCCCTAGCCACGTGCAACGCACGTGACTCTTTTATACCGAAATGTTCCAGAATGCCCTTGAGGGCTAAACTGCCACAAAAAACAAAAGTAAAAAAAAAATCAAAAAATCAAAAAATCAAAAAATCAAAAAATATAAAAATACAAAATCAGTCTTTGTGGTTGGCTTAAATTACAAATCACTCACTGTGATATAAAAAAATAAATGTAAATATAAAAAAATATTTATATTAAAAAAATATTAAGATATAAAATTAAAATTCAAAAATAAATTTTTTTTTTTTTAAAAAAAGAAAGGGGTGGCTGCCACCTTCTTCTTTTTTTAAAAAAAATTAATTTTTAAATTTATATACTTAATATATTTTTTAGGAAAATATAAAATTGGTTCATGTGGTTGGCCTAAACTAACAATCATTCCCTGTGGTATAAAAAAAAAATTCAGAGGTCCCTTGTGTGGCTAAAATAACAAATTACTCCCTGAAACAAATTTCCGTTAGTCATTTTAACAGAAACCGTTAGTCTGTCACGTTAGACCAATAGAAACGCAACACGTGGCATATTTTATCAAAAAAAAAAAAAATTAAAATAATAAATTATAAAAAACTCATAAATTAAATTAAAAAAAAAAATAAAAAAATATTAGAAAATGAAAAGGGGGCTGCCGGCAGCCACCCCTTTGTCGGTGGCTGGCGGCAGCCCGCCCATTGGTGGCCGGGGATGGCGGCGCGCCATCCCGACCACCTCTGGGGTGGCTCGCCGCCACCCCAGCAGTGGGGTGGCCCGAAGGCCACCCCTAGATCCGGCTAGGGGTGGCCTGCGAGCACCCCCTACTCACGGGGGTGGCCGCGCGCCACCCTGGCGTCATCTGGGTGGCCGCGCTCCACCCCGGCGTCATTTGGGGTGCGCGCGCCACCCCGATGCGATACCCTAGCTAGGTTTTGACAACGGGTGGCGCGGCCACCCCAGATGACGCCGGGTGGCGCGCTGCCACCCCAGGTGACGCTGGGGTGGCGCGCAGCCCACCCGTGAGCGGGGGTGCTCGCAGGCCACCCTAGCCGGATCTAGGGGTGGCCTTCGGGCCACCCCACTGCTGGGGTGGCCGGCGAGCCACCCAGAGGTGGTCGGTGATGCGCCGCACCATCCCGGCCACCAATGGGCGGGCTGCTGCCAGCCACCGACAAAGGGTGGCTGCCGGCAGCCCCCTTTTATTTTCTAATTTTTTTTTTTTATAATTTAATTTAGAGTTCTTTTTATAATTTTATATTTTTAATAATTTTTTTGATAAAATATGCCACGTGTCGCGTTCCTATTGGTCTGACGTGGCAGACTACTGGTTTCTGTTAAAATGACTAACGGAAATTTACTTCAAAGAGTGATTTGTTATTTTAGCTAACCACAGGGACCTCTGAGTTTTTTCTTATACCACAAGGAGTGATTTGTAGTTTAGGCCAACCGCAGGACCAATTTTACATTTTTCTCTATTTTTTAAATAATAAAACTTAAAAAAAAATTAGACAGGGGGTGGCCGGCCAGCCACCCCCCACTGTCTAATTTTTTTTTTTAATTTATTTATTTTTTTAAGTTTAGGATTTTTTAATTTTTTAATTTTATTATTTTATTATTTTTGACTCAAAATTTTAACAGAGTTTGACTTCAGGACTAAAATGGTTTTTTAGCATACCATATGAACTTCTGAGTTCATTTTGATACCACATGGAGTGATTTATTAATTTATGCCAATCACAGGGACTGATTTTGCATTTTTTTTTTTATCACAGTGAGTGATTTATAATTTAAGCCAACTACAAAGACTGATTTTGTATTTTTATATTTTTTGATTTTTTTTTTTTACTTTTGTTTTTTGTGGCACTTTAGCCTCCAAGGGCATTCTGGAACATTTCAGTATAAAAGAGTCACATGCGTTGCACGTGGCTAGGGTTCCGTAAAAAATAACAGAAAAGGTGGACGGAGGGTCTAGCTTGCAAACGTCGTCAAGATTAGGGGGGTCGAATGTCACTTTTTAAACATTGGGGGCTAAAGTGCCAATGGGTGGATACATCAGGGGGGTAAAAGGTACTTTCCCCTTTTAACTAACAAATATCTTCTCAAAAACCTTTCTTCTTTCTCCAGAACCCAAAGGAAACCCATGGCTGCCATGGGAGGAGGGAGCGATCTGAACCTCCCTCCTCCCCCCCTTCCCTTCTACTCCCCCCTTCTTCCTTCCCCTTCCCCTTCTCGCATCTTCAGAGGCAGTAACCGTCTTTTTGGCGGCCTTATCCTCCTTTGTGGAGGTTTTATCCACCTCTCTAGTGACTTTATCCCTGCACTGCAGTTTCACCGACTCCCCCTCTACGACTTGTTGGCTGGGTTCCACCTCATTTGTCCGTTCACAGCCCCGGATCTGTTTTTTTTTAAGTTTTTTTGGATTTGATTTTTTCAAAATTAGATCTGTAAACTTTGAAGAGCTCTACCATCTCACGCGCCCCTCCACTAGGTTCATGGGTTTCCTCGCCTCCTTCTGCCACAAGCTGCGTTGGTGGATCTGCTTTGTATTTTTTATTTTCTGTTCTTTTGCTGTTTTAGTCACATGACCTTTTTGGTCGAGGAGTTGTAGTTAAAGACTATCTCTTACGGCCGTTTAATAATTGTGTTGTGACTTGGATTTGAATTTATCTGCTTGTTGCAGATTTGATTTATAATCGGAATCATACATAGGTGTGCGATTGATTAGGTCTTAGATTACTTGTACGTTCATAGCCTTGAGCTATGTTTGTCGAAGCTATTTGTTTTTTGCTTAAGGTTTTTATTGTATGAGCTTGTTTGCTCAAAATTTGTCATCAATGGAAATAAGAAATTTCCTGGTTCAAAAAACAGTCATATTTTTTTAAAATGTTTTTCGATTACCAAGTTCTGCTTGCACTTGAATTCCCTTTTGTGCTAGTTGGTTGTTGATTCAAATTTCATTCAATGCTTTAAATTTTTTGTATAACACATAATTAAAATTAAAAGAGAGATGAGAGGAGAGGAGGAAAGAGAAATAAAAAATTTAGAGGAGAGAGAAAGTCTTACTTTTATTATTATTATTATTATTTGTATTTGTTGAGCACCATAGCAATTAGCCTTTTTTTTTTTCTTTTTCTTTTTTGGTAAAATGGTAGCTGAATGTAGGTAGTTTTTAGCCCGTTTTTGCTAAAGGGCTAGTCAAAATTGCCTAATGTGAATGCTTATAGGGGAAAATTCTTGAGGCATTATAAATTTTACTACATCTTTCTTACAAATTGACAAGACAGTGCATGTGACATTGCTATGTCAGCTACTAAAAAAATTAAACTTATCATGTTTGCCCCCACATTTCTCAATCATCAGCAGTAGCACCTTTGCCATCCCGTCGCCTTGGCCCACTTGCCTCCACAACCACATTGACATAGCCAACCGCCTCGTCTATGGCTTTGGGTACTTGGCCTCTGATCATGGGTAGCTGGAGTGGTTCAGCCATTTCAACAGTATATTCTAAAGGCGACTTGAAATAGGCATTGACATGAGTTATACTCGAATTATTATATTAATTTAGTGGCAGACGTAATAAGTTTTAGCGTACAAGTGAATTTATAAATGTTTTAAGGAAAATGACAATTGACATTTATTACTTGAACAAGTAGGTGACATCCATATATTTTCAGTGAGTCCCAACAGCGAGGTCCCCTGCAGCCCCTCAGTCAGTCAGACAGTGAGGGCCCTTCACCTTTTTCATTCATTTTACCAAATTCTGGACCTGGGAATAAATCTAAATTTGTCTGCTTACAGACACTCTTTGCAACATCTTCTTTGTCATTAATTAACTAATTAATTAATTAATTAAGAATTTAGGAAGTTGTTGGGATTGAAACCTTTTTCCATTAACGTTAAAACCTTTTGAATTTTGATGCATACAGCAATAATGACCCCTCATGCTATGGGAAACATATATATGTATCAACTGCCTGGGCGTTAGAGGTTGGGAGCTACCACCTAACTGCCTCCTCGTATTAAAATTTCTTTCCAACCGACCTCGCCGCAGATTGAAAGCTCCCAAGTCAATCCAAGTTAGCTAATATTGGTAGGCCCTGTGAGATGACTTTTTGGGTGCCTCAACCAACATATTCGATTCATAATTTTTTTTTCTTTTTTTCTTTAAATTAAGAATGAATTAAATTAAAAAGTTCAAAAAATATAAATACACTTCGACCATATTCTAGGCAAAGTACAAATATAGGGAGAATCCCCACCCCACCCCCCCAATTGCTAGACCAAGAATAAAATTACATTCAATTAGCTAGGGATTAAAAGAGGGGGATTTCATGCATGCCCAAACAGAACAGAAGGCGGATTTCTTATTTTGGAGGGTCTAAAGTTTGAATACGGGATCAAATTTAATTATGGTTAGTAAATTTTGACATGATTAGCAAATTTGACACGAATTTAAAGGATTAGGATTGATGAGTTTAATCCGTTTAATTAAATTATTCAGATTAGGTTTAATCTATATATTTTTATACACATGCTTTGATACGACTCGAACCTGAACTCTTAGGGTTGAAGGCTTGACCCGTTTAATTAAATTGGTTGGGTTAGAATTGACCTATATAATCTTATATTAATGCCTCGACATGACCTAAATCTGACACATGAACACAAATTGTCAAGTCTAACTTTTAAGCTTAAGAATACCTATATATTTAACTTAATAAACATTTTTTAATAAAAAAAATTGAAAATCATGGCCCTATTGTATTATTAGAGCAACAAGCTTTATCCTTATGATTATTATGAATGAAGTAGGAATTTTTCCTTTTTTTTTAAAACAAAAAAAGACTAGGTTTTGCAGGGGTGCACCAGCACGGCGGAGGGAGGCCCCAAAAATCTGAAAAACCCACAACCCCGCCCCACCTTTTTTTTAAAAAAAAAAAAAAATTTAGTTAATACCTCGCTGCAGCCTTCCTAAAAATCTAAAAAAAAAAAACCTTTATCCCTTCCAAACTTTCAAAGTATTTTGATAAATGTTATATACACATTCTCATCTTATATTTATTTTATTGGGATGATGTGATAGTGCCTATAAGAAAGATTAATTTAAAAACTGATGGATATTATCACATTAACTAAGTGAGATGCGAGTATAATAATATTTTATGATCTCCAATACTAAATACTACATTCATGCCTTATTGGGCTAATGACATCAGCCATTGAATTTTTTATTTTAACAAGTGCTAATGGACATTTTTATATCAGTTCAGTGAGATAGGGTGTAGTTTTTATAATTATTTTTCAAAAAACATCTAAAAAAGTCGCTAATCCTCCAATTTTTTTTTTTTTTAAAAAAAATCTAGGGTTTTTCTAAAACACAATAGTTTGACCCAAGATTTAAAAAACAAAAAGTATAATCTTTTTCAAGGGATTTTTTTTTCTCAAACTAGAATTTTTGATATGGCTAAACCTAACAGTTTTTATCTCGGATAGGAATGACCATAATGTTGTTATTCAATTTTTTTTTCTTTCTTTTATTTCATTTCGTGTTTGATTGGTTTTGACTTCTCCTTCCCCCAAAGATCAAAAAATACACTATTTTTTGTCTCAAGATTTTTGTAAGAGTAGGACGACTATATTACTAAAAACTACATTTTTATTATACAATTCTCCTACAATACTGATGTAGATTACAACCAATTCTTAGATTAGTCTTTATTTAAAAAAATAAAAAATTGATTGAGATGTCAAATCAATCTTGTAAGATAAAAATATAGTATATAACATTTTTGTTTTGTAAATGATTGACTTTGTTATCTTATTTATCTATATTTTAGGGCGTAAATAAATATAAGAAAAATGCTACATGTTTATCTTTCATCTTTTTTTTTTTTTTCAGCCTAAAAAAAGGAGGTTCATCACTGCCATTATGATAAGGAATACCCCCTATTCTTTTTGCATCCGTAAATATTACTTTTGAATTGCATAATTATAATTTTTCATTCAATGTTCATTTCTTTATATTACAATTATGACATTCAAAAGCATTATTTAAGGATGCAAGGAGAAGAGGAGTGTTCCCTATCATTACTCCTTATATGTAACACAAGAAGTCAATTTTTTTTACTACCATAAAATTTTACGACTGCTAGATCAGAATCCATAGGCCAGTAGCCTCCACTTTGCTTTTTCACTACAACACTGCTTAAGATTTTGCTTAATTATTGTAAAAAAATAATAATTATAATATATATCATGATGTAAGTTTTTTAACTGTCTAAATTTAATTTCAAAATTTTCATTAAAAAAAATGAAATCAAATCTGTACCGTTGAATAAATTATGGCAGGTGTGACCTTTAACCTTGAGGTGAATAAGGTAACAAACTCAACTACAAATGGCTGCAGAAGTATCCAACTTTCACTAGCAAGCCATAAATTTTTTACTTCTTTTTTATTTAAATGAATTAAATTTAAGGTCTTCTTATAATCGAACCGCACTGACTCGTCCCTAAGGTTCCGGCATGGTGAGCCCTCAAGCTGCTAACTGTTGTTACTTTTTTATTTAAAATGATATATATTTTTGTCCATAGATACGTGACTTTTAAAATTATTATTAAATTAAAATTTAATAGTAATTTATCA
This sequence comes from Betula pendula, assembly GCA_900184695.1. NCBI lineage: Eukaryota > Viridiplantae > Streptophyta > Magnoliopsida > Fagales > Betulaceae > Betula > Betula pendula. Next base: position 234,218 of record FXXK01000404.1, read on the forward strand.
AATATATGGTTTGAATTTTTAAAAGTTACATCAATTTTTTTAAAAAACACAAAGTCAACATAAAATTAACATATATTAATTACTCTTACAAAAAATATAATAATAATTTTAAAAATTATATTATTTTTGTGTAAATAAAAGAAAAAATAAGTAACATATATCATTACTCGAAGATAGACCCCGCAATGCAATTATAGATTAGGAAATGACTAGAAAAATAGATAAATTATTTAATTAGATTTTTTTTTTTATAGGTAATTCAACCTCAAATTTCACCTAATCCGTTGCGATTCCATGCCACTTTGTCCACGTCACTATCCATTAAAGAATTTCAAAACTTTATATTTATTTTTCCCTGATCAATACAAAGCAACTGTATTTTGACGTCATATAAATATAAATTTGAGAAGTGTTTATGATGGAATCCAAATTTGAAGAGTCCGTAAAATCCTCGTTATACCTATAGCTCGTATAGGAAAAGAGAAATGGCTTCAGTTCCCAATAAATTACATATTGGTATACGAAAAGAGAGCTGGTTTAAGATTTTTTTTTGTTTTGTTTTGTTTTTGTAATTGGTTTAAGATATGTTTGTTTTGATATAATTTTTTTTTTTAAGAAAGTATTTTCAATGAGAAAAAAGTGATTTTTTGTGATTTGACTTGTACAGATAATCAGCGATGATACAAAAATGGTTAGCAACTTATGCCGAGCATTACAGCAGATTTTGACAACCTTCAATGATAGAGATTGGTAGTCGTTGGTGGATTTCAACAAACTTTGGTGGCGGCTGATGGTAGATTTTGGCGACAACGGATAACAAATTGCAAGAAAGAGTACGTGCAAAAAAGAAAAATTTAAATTCAAAAAAATGAATTTTTTTTAAAATATTTTACATCGAAATAAAAATAACCTATATTTCTAATAAATTAGAAAAAAAAAAAAAAAAGTAAAAGTGAAAGCCCTCGTAATGAAAATGGTATATATACATTGGGCAAAAGTTATTAGAACTCCATAGCAAGGGCAAAGAAGAAAAGTAAGCCATGGATTGATCACAAAAGTAAAAAAGCAACAAAGGTTGGAGAAGCTGAAGCAAGGCAAATCTATAAATTCCAGATGGCAAACCAAATTTATTATAAAAATAAAAATATCAAGACAATGACACACCAAACAAGAGAGAGAGAGAGAGAGAAGGAAATGGGGAAATGGGGTTAGCCGGTTAGGTCATAAATTAGGACTGGTTAAGCTAATTAATTTTAGCCCAATTCCATGGTCTCGAAGGCAAATGGGCTAAAGAAGCTATATCATCAAATTTTCTCACACATCAGCAAAACACAGAATTGAACAACAAGTGGACGACAAAGGGTAAGAACAGAGGCCGCTTAGAGACTGCAACATAAACCGTCCTCCTCTGCCGGCTACCCCCTCTGGCCCTCCCCTCTCTCTTTTCGCATCCATACCCTTCCAAAACAAAGTGTTTTCTTATTCCTTTAAAGCCCTTCTCATCGGATGACTTAGCCATATATATATATATCTCTTCTGTCTTTCTCTCTCTCTCTCTCTCTACATTACACTCTGTGTACGTTTGCATATTCTTTCTTTGTGAAGGTTAATGGGGAAAAGCTCCGGCAAGAACACTGCAAACAGTACTAACAACAACACCACCGGCAGTACTCCGGCAACCAAGGTCAAGCGGACGCGCAAAAGTGTCCCCCGCGACTCTCCTCCTCAGCGCAGTTCGATCTACCGTGGCGTCACCAGGTTGGTTACTGGAAAACAGAATGGAATGCTTTTTTTTTTTCTTTTATTTATTTATATATTTTTTTATCGACATCGGCGGATTGATATAGGCACCGGTGGACGGGCCGTTATGAAGCTCACTTGTGGGATAAGAATTGCTGGAATACGTCACAGAACAAGAAGGGAAGACAAGGTTCTTGTTCTTATTTCTCCTTTTTTTTAAAAAAAAAAAAAAAGAAAAAGTTTTCTGCACTCTTTGTAATTTTGAATTATTGACCATTAACAATTTATTTTTCTTTATAATTCTCCATCTGGGTTCGCTGGTGCTGGTGGTGGTTTCCAACTTAAATGCAGTATATCTAGGTAAGTTTGGTTTTTTATTTTTTATTTTTTATTTTTAGATTTTCCATTTTATTTGTTTTTTTTTTCTTTTTAAATAACTTGAGCAATGGGATTTTGTAGGGGCATATGATGATGAAGAAACCGCAGCACATGCATATGACTTGGCAGCATTGAAGTACTGGGGACAAGAAACAATTCTCAATTTTCCGGTACATTTTCTCCATATCTCAATTCATATTCTGCAGATTTCTTAATTTTAATAAAATGAACTTTTTTTTAAAAAAAAAAAATAATAATTTACTATATATGATAATTGTAGCTATCAACCTATGAAGAAGAACTTCAAGAAATGGAGGGTCAATCAAAAGAAGAATACATTGGGGCTTTGAGGAGGTATTTGTCAATCAAATTCCCGTCATAGATGTTGAACTGAATTTTATTTTTAAAAAAAATTATTTATTTATTGTGTCCATTAATGTACAGAAAAAGTAGTGGATTTTCTCGTGGGGTGTCGAAGTATAGAGGCGTAGCAAGGTACATATATTAAGTCCTTTTCAACTTGGCCTTTCTCATCATTCAATTTCCATGAGAGGCTGATTTCGTGCATTTATGTACCTTTTTTTTTTTGACTTTTTTTTTTTTGTTTTTTCTGCCGGTGCTTCTCTACACTTTCATTAATAAGTATTCTTCACCCTATATTTATTAATTAGCCTGCCACTTTTGGTACGTTTGTCACTATAATTTTACGTACCAAAAATATAATTTTAAACTAAACTAGCAAATAATGTGCAATTAAAATACGTTTTTAAAAAATTACTATTTATAAAATCGTAATCCCAATCGAATTCTTAATCAGTTACTATACTCTTTCGGTTGGATTTGGTTGGCTTATATCGGCTAAATTTTTTAATAGACATTTTCTGTTGAAATAAGATTGGATAGACTTTAAAAACAATCTTTTCCATTCAAAATTCTTTTACAGATTAATTTAAGCAGTTGACTTTTGGCAGTCACAAGATGTTGATGATAAACAATAATGAATTTAAGGAAAAATTTCGCTTATCTGATCTTTCATTACTTTTACAATCATATTCTTAAATTTTAAAAAATTTTAATTTAAGATTTTTTATCTTTCAGAAGTTTACAATGTCAACTCTTTTATTCAAATTCAGCATTAAATTCTAATGGATGAAGTGAAATTCTCAAAATACTCCTATCTTTTTTGTTTTTAATTTTTAATTATTAAATCAATATATTTTTGTAATTTTATAAACACCTTAGATGTATATTGGAGATTTTACTCATCAACCGTTGGATTTAACGCTGAATTTAGACTAGATAATATGATTGTAAAAGTGATGAAAGATTATAAATGGTAAGTAGAGTTTTTCACAAAATTAATTAATAGTTAGAGCATATAATCTGAAATTGTGGAAAAAATAAAGTAAGCATCACAATCAATTGGGGTAGGTATGGTCATTAACTTTCTGTATTTTCCAAATGTGCAGACACCATCACAACGGAAGGTGGGAAGCTCGTATTGGCAGAGTGTTTGGCAACAAATATCTCTATCTTGGAACTTATGGTAATTAAATTCCACTTCAAATTCATTTGATATAAAGCTATCCCATACAATTTTTTTTTCCTTTTTTTTGCTCCTTTAATTTTGAACTAGTTTTTTTGTCCTTTTTCCTTTTTTTTTTTTGTTTTTTTGTTTTTTCTCAATAAAATGAAAACAAAAATAAAATTAATTATAAGCTATATATGACATTCTAGAAACATATATAACTAAAATGGGAATTCATTTTTCTTTGACCCAAAAATCCTAGTATCTCGAAGTGCATTAGTTACTCGTAAAATTTACTAGTTCCTTTTTGCTTTAAGTATACAATTAAATCAAATAAAACATTGGTATTTGCCTGCATATCATTTAAGTAGATGACTACTATATATTTTCGACTTCGAGCTTTAAACAGTAATGTTATTTAGTAGATATATTTACAGTTTTCATACAATTGAATTACGTGACAATAAAAATCAATCAATATTAAATCGAGGCTTATTTTCACTGTCATGCCATCTAATTATATAAGAGTTGTACATGAATCTACTAAATAGAATATCAATTTCTTTTTGGTTCCAAAGCCTTGGTGCATCACCTTGTCGATGAATTAATGAACTTAGACCTAGAGCCCTTTTCTTTGCAACTTGTGGAGATAAACTTGTGCATGCCACATTTCACTTGTGTGACCACTAGCACCAAATGAATACAGTTAAAATTCTGTTTGTTAATGTATTTTTGGGTGTTTTTATTTATTTGAAAATGTGTTTTTACATGTCTGATTTTTTATATTTTTAAGAGTGTTTTGTGTTTGAATTGTCTGCTAATATTTTTATTTTAAAAGAGAAAGCAAAAAGGCAAAGAAACAAAAATTCTAACAAAGAAAACAAAGATCTTCAAAAAGGAAAGTGAGGTGTTCCCCAACACAAAAAATAAGTGCCATTCAAATATGGGAAGATAAATCTATGTCATCAAATCTAGTTGGTTGGGATATTGATCACCAAACCTCAACTGCTTATTCAGCTATTTAAGATTCATTCTAACTATTTGGAACTAAAAGTTCAAATCCTCCACCAAATTTTTCATGCAAATTAAATTCCGTAAATTAATTCTATGCTGTTTTTATTACCAAATTACCCCTGCTCCACTTTCATTTATTTGTTTATCGTTTGTGCAGCTACTCAAGAAGAAGCAGCCACAGCATACGACGTTGCTGCCATAGAGTACCGTGGGCTTAACGCCGTTACAAACTTTGACCTCAGCCGTTACATCAACTGGCTACGTCCTAGTAATCAAAATAACCCTAACAACCCTAACAACTCTCAACCAAACCTTAACGGAGATGTTAATCCAATTATACCAAACCCTAATCCTAAGCTCGACTTGAGCTTTATGTCCCACCATGCCAGCTCTAGTGCTTCTAGTGACACAACGGTAGCTCCGTCAAGGCCCAGTGGCGGTGGCTCGGCTTCGTCGGCACTTGAGCTTTTGCTACAGTCTTCCAAGTTTAAGGAAATGCTGGAGAGGACATCGGTGCTCAACAGTCCACCAACGCCGCAGGAATCAGAACCGCCACGTCGGAGCTTTCCGGATGATATTCAAACCTACTTTGACTGTCAAGACGACTCAGGGAGCTATGTCGAGGATGATGACATTATCTTTGGAGACTTGAACTCAATTGCTTCGCCAATTAATTTTCATTGTGAACTTGATCCTTAAAGATGAGGGTTACGTGAATACGGACAGAAAAGAAGGGTAAGAGTAAAAGATAAAACCATGATTTTTCGTCATCATTAAAAAATAAAATATTAAGATTCTTTTTTTTTTTTTTGGTTAAGTGTTTCGATCTCTACTTTCTTCAAAATATGGGGATCAGTAGAGTTTGGTCAATTGTTATTAGTTCATTCACATGTAGATAAGGAGTTAGACACATTCTTTTAACAAATATTTATTTTAATAGACATTGGCAATATTTATTATGCTGCAACTTATATTTGCCGCTTTCTTATGATTTCGTGTCTGAAATGTGTGATAATATGTTTTGTCCAATTTTGTAAGAAAATTTTGTCCAAATTCAGTATTTTTTTTCAAACGTCATTCAAAGAGACTGAGGACTTGAGAAAGTACTTAAATGGGAGAGAGGGCGGGAGGTGGCTAGGATTTAAAGAAAAGAAAGGTGCTTGCCGTAAATATTGATTTTCAATTGTTTTATACAAGTTAATGGTACCCGCTCCTTTTATGAGCACCCACAACAGTTTTTTTTTTTTAATTTTTTTTAAATTTAAGGAATAAAATTATTTTTTATTTTTTTTTATTTATATACACTTCACAATAACTTCCTTTTTTTTTTTTATTTATATTATTAAAATATTATTTATTTACAAAATACAAATTTCTTACCAACCTTGACATTTTTTTCAAAATTTCATCTAATGAAAAGCAAAAAGAAGAGAGAGGAGAGATGAGAGTGGAGAGAAAAAGATTTTGTATTTAAATAATGGATAGGCAAGCTAAAGTGCTACCAAATGCATTGCGTAGCACTGTAGCATATCCAATATTTAGGAAAACGATTGTTGCATGTAATTTTTTGTGATTTTTTCTTTCTATATTTAAAGAAATGAAGAAGTTATTAGGAAGTTCCTGTGAGTGCTAGTATCTTAATTAGGTTGCTATAACTTTGTAATTTCCAAATATTTAGCAGCATACCATTTTTGTTATTTTTAAGGTGAATGATTAATAAATCTATTTATCTTGCATCCTTTGAATAAGTGAAATTTTTATCCAATTAATCATAAATTGCATGAGTAAATTATGCTAGTAAAAATTAAGTTTTATTTTTTCCTTCACAGTTGGAGTCAAACTATTTTTCAAATATTCTTTTGTTCTTTTACCCATACCGTTTAGTAGAGTTAGAGCGCTAGTAACACGCTTCATAAATCTCATTCCCTTCTCTAAATGCAGGGAAATTTTTTTTTTTTTTTAAAAAAACCACATGCAACAGACTCTCTTGGTGTTCTTTAAAACAAGAGAAACACAAGGAAACCAAAAGTACTACCCTAGATCCAGGGTAACACTTTTGCTTTCATTACCATTATTTTATTAAAAAAAAAAAGCTTTCTCTTTCATTTATTTCCTTTTTTTTTTTTTCTAACATTTATTTGAAAGAATATTTCAGTAACTTTCTTTTTTCCCTCTTTTCCCCCTAGCATTTGTTTGAAAGATATTTAAATAGTCTATGGAAATGATAATGGAAACTATTATGAATTTTATTTAAATAGAAAAGAAAAAAGCAGTTCATTTCCTAAATTTAAGAAAAAGCTGTGGTTAGTACTCTTAGAATTTCTAAGGGCTGGCAATTCAGGTTCGGATCGATCCGTTTGACCCGCTAACCTGTTAAAAGTCAATCTAGACACAATCCATTTAGTTAAACAGATCAAACACTTCAACATTGACACGACCTGCACGACCCACCTAACATATTTAATAAACAGGTCACAAATGGGTTAGACCCGTTCAAACCAAAAAATGACTTGTTTAACCCGTTTGACCTAACCTGACATGTTTCATTTGACCTATTTCGACCCAAACACAACCCATTTAATCCATTTAAATCGAAACAAGTCAAGCCGCAAGTCAAGCGGGTTGACCCATGATTGACTTGTGTATGAAACGGGTTAAGCGGGTTGACTCGTTTATGACTCGAATCTGTCTATGCCAAACCCTAACCATCTAATTTTATGTCAGGTTCGTGTCAGCTTAGCAGATCGTGCCAAAAATTGCCAGTCATACTTAGAAGTAATTTGTATGGGCTTCATGTAGATCTGCATAAGTTACGAGTTGGGAGGCAAATACTCTGAGTTTTTTTTTTTTTTTTTTTTCCTTTTTATGGTATGTAAGTATTTTTTTTAGTTAAGCTAGTGCAAAAAGACACTTAGATTAGGGCTTGTTTGGCAACAAACTTTCCCCTTATTTTCATTTCTCCCCCCAAAAAAAAGCAAGTCTCTTTTCAAAACTATTACTAAACAACTTTTTTAACTTTTCTCTCATAAAAAATTCAAATCTCATTTCACTTTAATGTTTCATTAATCACTTCTTATTACTATTCAAACAAAAAATTCACATTAAAACTCTTTACCAAACAATCCCTAACGACTGACATTATGTTTAATATCTATGCATTTTTCTATCTATAATAGAAACTTGCATTATTCAAACAAAAAACCCACATTAAAACTCTTTACCAAACAACCCCTAACGACTGACATTATGTTTAATATCTATGCTTTTTTCTGTCTATAATAGAAACTTGCATGACAAGGACATGCCTTTTGTTTATGTTAAGGCCATTAATAAGCCACTTAAACGTGATCCCATGTTTTTTTTTAAAAAAAAATTAAAAAATAAATGATGAGGCGTGTGTTGTTTTGCAAATTCTGTTAAATTTTGACTAACGCCTAAATCTTTACAATTTTTTTTTTTTAAAAAAAAAAGGTATTTTGAAAATTTTGACACTCATCTTTTAGGATTTAACAAAAAATCTTAATAGATGGATGAAATTAAAAGATAGATACACTAAATTGACAGTTTTTTATTTTATTTTTAAGTTTAGAGAGATAATTACAAATGTGATGAAAGTTCAAAAAGTTAAATGAAGTTTCACAAAAAACATGAGAAAGTACTCTTTGAGTTAAGCTAGAAGCTTAGAAGAGAAATATATTAATAACTATTTATAATATTAGCATTTCGTCATTACCCAAAAAGTCATAGTTATTTGGTACAATTAAACAATTATATGCATTTATGCACATACCAACCAATTCATGGTTTGCAATAAACAATGAAAATTTTACTATAAGAGTAAAAGAATATATGACCCGAAAATAGTATTAAATAAATAACAACCATGTATATTACGTTCTCTTGGTATAATGTTATTGTTGGAGCAATTTTTGGGACATTTTTTCTATGGGGATTAGTGATCCTAACAATTATTGAACAATTAGGCTGGGATGGGGTTCCCCTTATTTGAGAATAGCATACCTACAAAATAGAAAAGGTCTTTTGAGGGTCCCCAACTGGAGCCGAAGACACTCTGATACTTAAATTATCATACTTGCTTTTAGAGTATGGAAATCGTTCCAATTTTTTGAGAGAACCTGAGAGAGAGAGGTCAACTAGAGTCATTTTAGCCTCTTACCCTTTTTTTTTTTTTTTTTTTTTTTTCTCTTACTTCGGTACTGCTTTTTGCACATATATATACTAACGAGGCTTTTAATGAGATTCATCTTTGCCCTCACAAATCTTGAGATTAAGGACTTGATGTGATCTTGGACGTGGCTAGTGCCACGCGTTAGCAGGAAGTTGATCCTTGTACCCATGCGTAAGGCTTTGGATTGGGTGAAAGGTTGACTGTGGTTGGCGTGACTTGTACTTTCGCTGGCATTTGGTGGCTCATGGAATGGTGAATTGATTACAATGGGCCCCACTTGTTGACATTTATTTGTTATGGATAAATGATGGGTGATCACTGTTGGCGATCGCAAAAAATGGAGCGAAGGTGGGGGCCTTGCTCTGCAGCGTTGGGCGATTGCTAGGCATTTATGAATTGTTCGGCTTAGTGGTCCAAGGGTTGCCATTGGTCTCCAATCATCAGATGAGCTTCGGATTGTTAGCCCCATTTTTGCTAGTGCTAATGGAATGCTAGTCCTCTCTAAGTACTGTATCTTATCAGAGGCGTGGTGCTCGTACTTTGCAATTACTTGATATGAGATATGGTTTGAAGACACCCTTTTTAATGTTGGTCTAATCAATGTCTAGTAAGATTTTGTGGACCGTGCTCTGACCTAACATGGCGTTACGATCAGGATCGTGAGATCGATTAGATCTCCAATCAACGACTGGCTCTCGAAAGCCATATGCGGCGTTGGGCCCTTACCGAATGATGGACTTTTGTAGGTTTGTCGTCTCGGCAATGATTTGGGCTTATCTCTAGTAACCCCATTCCCCATGCTTTGGATCCTTTCTCCCTATTTAAGGGACTTGTATTTGTCCATACGTGTGAAAATCAGGTGGGTTCCATGTTGGGATTTTATCCCCAAGAGTTATAAAACATTGTTAAGCATTACATAATTTAAGCTATTGACTAACTTTATTGATAAACCGTCGAACTTTTTAAATAACGAAATTCTAATGGATAAAAAAAATATATATATTTTTTCCCCTTGTCTTCATTGCTGATTCTTCCCTTAATGAGAGATTATGGCGCACTTATTAGTTTGTAAAGGTAAGACTTAGTAGAGTATGTAAAGGGTAAAACCTAGTGATAGGATATTGCATGTCACGACTGAAGAAAACCTTAGTCATATCTGTATTATACTATAAAATGATTAGTCAAAATTATAATTATCACAAAACTCTTTGAAATCATTTATAAAATTTAATTTCACCTATATAACTAATGTGAAACTTAACACTAATGCAACACCTTCATAGTCTACCCACCTAATATAAGAATTAATAGATATTCATGACAATTTAGGATATCACAATCTCTCTTACCCAAATCAATGACGTCCTCGTTAGGGCTCACATTGCAATAGATGGCCCAACGTCACATGACACAATTAGTTTGGCTCTAATACTATTTTTTAACACTCATGAAAATATTAGCCAAGTTCAAATTATGGGTGAAGAGACAAGAAGGAAAAGAGGGCGAAGAAAGTGTAAAGAAAGAATATGTTCGTTTACAGTGTCATGCCGCACCAACCCCTCATCGGAGCCAACTCTCCAAAAGTTTTGAACATTAATAATTTCACATTTTCAGTATGAACCAAACAACGAAATATACTTTTAGTAAAGCATTTTCAGGGTGATGCCCAAACATTGAAAGGCTCGTTTGACAATACTTTTTAGGGTGTTTTTTTGCTTTTTAGCAAAAAAAAGTAATAACGAACAGCTCAAAACACAATACTCAAAAAAATACTCAACTTTTCACTTTTATGTCATATCACAACAAAAAAAAACCCTCTGAAAAGTTTTGTCAAACGAACGGTGTGTTTTTCTGGTATAGGTATATTGATTGTGTAAAAGGAAACAAACAAAATTAACTCTTAATATGCCCTAATTCTAGCCTTCAGCCGATAATCAAAATCCAAAAATGTGGTGAAATTTTTCATCATGTCACTCTAAGGACTCTAGGTGTCTGCCTTGGTATCTTTACTTCTCGGGATATTTGATGCTGTCCAATTTTAAACCCTATAGGATCTCGTGAATTGTTGCATTACCACGACCTGAATGAGCCAGACTGAGGGCTAAAGACGATGGAAAAGGAATACGGGATGGATGGATAATAATAGGAGCACAAGTTGCAAACTTCCGCTGGCTTCCAGGTAGATAAAGATCACTATGGCTGGAAAATTTAACCACTGGGATGAATGGTAAATTGCCCGGCAACTGCGAAGACATCAGCAACATCATCATAACTAGTTGTGGAGATTAAAAAACAGATTTTTCATGCAGCATCAATATTGCAGCAATCTATCAAGAGTGCATATACCACCAGCCTCTGAAGTATATAGAAAGGTCCCAAAATTCCACCTGGATGACTTTAATCCTAATGCAATACAACAAAGAAGATCCCTAAGATTCCCGCAGAGTGAAATAAGATTTTCACCCACAATCTTGGCAGCTACCAGTCAAAACTTGTTACAAGACATACTTATCATATATGCAAAATAATAGACCAAACACAATTCAATTGATGGCCAGAAGCAATCACATTTTCTTAATCACTTCCTATCTATCCCTATAAACCTTATCAAGAAATTTTTCAAAGAAACTTCAAGACATTAAGTTTTTTTTACTGTTAATTATTGTGCAAATTATGGTACTCCTAACAAGTTTCAATGCATTGAAAAATTGAATTTACAGAGTTAACCAAATTATTTAGCTTAATAGTTACTATAATTATCCAATTAGCCAAGTACAGACAAAAAAACCTCACTAGCTAGGCTGGGAAAATCAGTTTTAATGATTTTTAAAAGTTGACTTAAACATGAATTCAACAAATAAGAAAGTGGCAAAAATCAATTGATTCTTACCATGTATGGAATCCCAGAGTAATTTGGAGCACCATAAGCTGGGATTGGCATTTGAGCAAGGGGGGAAATATCCAAGCAGACTTGTGGGATTTGGTTCACATTCTGATCTGGAGTAGTAGCCTATAACGGTAAAGGAAGCTATTAGGACTAATGAATTCCATCTATTTAGATACCAGTAAATTGTTATATAACTGTCATATAACTGGAATGCCATAACAGTCCTATATCGATTTGCTAAATAGCATTACTCTTTAGATAAAGTATGCTCCCATATCCATACACTTTACCTCTGCTGGGTTTTCAATAACATTCACCAGTGCCAAAGCTTGAGATATACTTGCCTGCAGTATGAGTGAAGGTGAAGCTACTACAATTGTATTCTAACATATGTTTTATACAATATTGGAATAAACTGGAGGACGGATGGACTTACGTTTGATGATTTTTCAGCAAAAGCTTCCTTTGTAGTTGCAATGAGGGAATCTTTAGGAGCTAGTTCCTGTAAGTCCACGATTCTTGTCAAATTTATGAAATAAATGCAAAATAATTTTTAAACCTGGGGACGGATAGACTTACCTCTGATGATTCTTCAGCAAAAGTTTCCTTTGTAGGTGAAATGAGGGAATCTTTAGAAGCTAGTTCCTGTGCAAGTCCACGATTCTTGTCACTGATGAAAAAATCACAATATTTTTCATGGGAATTTATGGCAAAAAAAGAGAAATTACAGCTTCTTGAAGAGACAGATCAAACAGGCTTGGTCTGCGTTTCTTTTTCTCATCTGCAGCCTGTCTCAAAAAATATTTTTGTGCATGACTAGCAACCTGGGTGGGCGTCCTAGTGGTCACAAATTTCTCTGCAATTCGTTTCCAATCACCCTTTCCAAGCTTCGCCAGACCAGCTAGAAACATTCTGTGCTCTTCCTCAGTCCATGGCCCCCCTGAAGAAATTAAGAGGAAAGGACATTACAAATCACCCATATGCATGTTAATTCTTTTTGTCAAACACAAAATTGACACAATATTTTCCTTCTTAAAAAATATAGGAAATTTTCCCAAACTTCATAAATCTTTTTGGGACCAAAGATTTAGTCTCAATAGTTTTCACAATGAAGATCCATAAACCTAACAAAACCAAATAAAAAGAAAAAATGTGATGCGTAATCAAAGGAGATGAAATTCATCAATAACAATTCACTCAGAAATTAAAACTGAAACTAGTACAAAATCAAGAATCATAGAGAAAAATACGGATAAATCTAATAATATATATACCTTTTCTAATAATATATATACCTTTAATCGACAGGATAAAAACTTATAAAGACCTTTTTTCAATTCAAATAAAGATAAAAACTTAATTAAGAAATCATAGAGAAAAAATAGGGATAAATCTAAAAGTATATATATATATACCTTTTCTCTCAAGAGCAGTCTTAGTCTTACGTTGAGTAGGACCATCGGAGAGACACCCATCAACTCCGTTGCCGTTGTTATCGACGTCTTTCGAGCCAATATTTCCAGCGCTAAGGCTCTTCTTTATTGAATTACCATCCCTTTTGCTTGCCAGATACACACCAAAGAGCTTCACGCAGCCACCATTGTCGTCACCGGCAACGTTGTGCCCACGACGTGAACAGTTCCCCACAACAAACTCTGTCCCCATTGTCTTGTTCACGCCTAAAATAGAACAGAGGAGTGAACAAGACAATGCGGACAACCTAAAAAGCTTGGAGGCCCAATAAACTCTCCTTATTACAATGCAAGGACGTTTCTTCAAGACAATACATTATATATAGATTTCGGTTTCCTTGTTTATATAGGATTTCTGTTTTCCTTTCGTTATATATAATTCATCAATAATATATATATATATATATATACTATATATAATATATTATATATATATATATATTTCACATACAAAAAGAACAAATAAAACTCTAGCCAATCCAATATACGTTCTATATATAGAAAGATGAGAAATAAACCCTAAAACTCAAAAACCTTAATTAAACCCTGAATCATACTCAACTTTCACGACCTTGAAAACCCACCAGCCACCCAAGAATCGTAATCGCCAGAGACCGCTGAGAAATCTCGCCTGAACAATGCCATTGTCGGTTAGTTTAGAACTAAAGAAGCTTCCTTCGGCTGATTTGGGGCTCACCTCAACGAGGTCGAGCCGCCCTCTGCAGCCTCTCCGTCGACGGTTTCTGGCGAAACCTCGCCGGGGAATCAAGAATCTTGACCCGACTCGTTCGCTCTTGCCATTTTACTTCATTTCGTTTGAGAATCGAGAATTGAGCAACGTCCAGCTGAGCAATGACCCTTCTGGCTCGGCTCGACATAGAGTTGAGCTCCGTGACGATGGCGCTGGGAGCAACATCGAAGTGATTGGTGACGAGGGATGGCCCCAACGTCCGCCACCCAACTCTTCGTTGCTCTCGAGAATGAGGAGCATTCAGCCGTCGGGTCGTGACGGTGCCCGTTTGGGCAGTAAATGCGGGTGCGTGGGAGGATTATGAGCATATAAATCAATATATTAGATTTTAAACGAACTTTAAATAAACTCAGTTCATAGGCTGAGTTAAAAGCCGAGTTCAATTGATTAAACTCAATTTATGTGTTTGCAGCCTTTGCCCTTCATTGCTGTTTTGAGGGGTGACTTCACCTCCTGCTATCTTCTTCTTCTTCCCTTTTTTTTTTTTTTTTTTTTTTTAATAAGCATGTGTAGCATGTTGACACAGTTTTTAATACACGTTGCACGATTTTATTGGTGTTATATGAGAGAAGATGTTACGTGACACTTTAACCATTAAAAACTTGACAGGATGATTTATTTGTCACGTTGTTAAAACTTAAATCCTTAAATATCAAAATTAAAAACTGTTTTTATCTGTCGCAATGCTAAAACAAGGGGTATGAGACAATTTTATTTTTCCTTTTTTTAATGATTATGAGACAAATTATCTTTTTTATCCTAGGAGAGAAAATTTTTCCTAAAAAGTCGGGCTTTAACATCTGGTCGAGATATTTCACCATATCTTGTATTATCTATAGAAATAAATGCATTTTTGGTCTTTTTGGTTCAAATAGCTTTATAAGTTTTAAAAAGTGAAAAAATCAATAACATAAATTTTTTAAAAACAAACATCTAAAAGTTACATATGTTCTTAACATGTATTTTTTTTTAATAACATATGCTTCTCATATGTTTGGACACATATTACTTTTAGATGCTTGTTTATAAGAAATTTCTATTCAAAAAACAATTGGTCCTATTATTAAAAAAATTGACAAAATTCATTAATATGTCACATCAGCACCAATCATAAGGCAACACATGTCATTTACAATAAAAAAAAATATATATATATATAAAAATCAAATACAAAATATATATTAAACACAAGCTAATATTCTCAACTCATTGACTTGTTCCTTTAACTTGCTCACTCAACTCAAACACTCGCTCATTTTTGTCCTATGTTAAAGTTAAAATCCACCCCTTAGAGCATTCACAGCAGAAGCCCTATATGTTGTTCTCTTCCCTAAATTTAGGAAAAATGTCAAAAAAGTCACAAAAACGCACCCACAGCAGATACCCGATCCGTTCCCTAAATCCTAAAAAATCCTTGGGAATGCTACAGTGCAACCCAATGCATTGGGTTGCACTGTAGCTTCCCAATGCATTTTTTAATAATAAAAGTTCTCTCTCCTCTCACGGCTCCCTGTGCAGTCGTCGCCTCCTTTGCTTCTTCTCCTTCTTCGTTCAGACAACACGCAAGACTTTCCTTGTTTCTTCTTCTTCGATCAACCAATAATTTTGCTGGAGACAAATGCAGATGAGAGAGAGCCGGATGAGAGAGAGAGAAGATGGAGATGGAGAGAGAGAGATGCAGATGAGAGAGAGAGAGAAGATGAAGATGGAGATGGAGACGAGAGAGATCCAAATGAGAGAGAGAGAGAAGATGAAGAAGGAAATGGAGATGAGAGAGATCCGGATGAGAGAGAGAGAGAGAAGATGAAGAAGAGATGGAGAGAGATCCGGATGAGAGAGAGAAGATGAAGAAGGAGATGGAGATGAGAGAGATCCGGATGAAGAGATCCGGATGAGAGAGAGAGAGAAGGTGAAGAAGGAGGTGGAGATGAGAGATAGAGAGAAGATGAAGAAGGAGATGGAGATGAGAGAGATGCAGATGAGAGAGAGAGAAGCTGAAGATGGAGCATGCGTCTGGAGGAAGAAGATGAAAAAAAAGAAGAAAAAAAAAGAAAGAAGAAAAAGAAAAAGAAAAGAGGTAAAAGTAAAAAAAAATGTTATTTTAATGATATAGGGAAATGTATAGGGAATCTATTGTGGGGTAAATTTAGATAGGGAAGCAAAAAGTAGTTTGGTTCCCTAAATTTAGAAAAATTTAGGGAAAATGACAGGGAAGCTGCTGGGAATGCTCTTAGGCCTTAACCTCCATCGCTATCACTGCCATCATGATAATTTTTTATTTTTTATTTTTTTTATGTGAATACATCCATATATTAAAAAAACAACAAATTACAAAAAACCACAAAAATAGAAAAACAACAAAAGCTAATCAACAGGAACATCCAAACTAGACAGACTACTAGCACCTCATAGCCCGATAGGAAACCTACGAAGGTAAAAGTAACCTGAAAATGCGGCAAATTAAAGTTGCGGCCCAATATGATGGATAAAACCATCAAGGGGAGCACGAATACTCCTAAAAACTTAGAACTAATCCAGCTTCCAAAGAAACTGAATAGACCAAGTGAAAGAACAACAGAAAAGAAGTTTCCATTACAAATTATGAGTCTGAAGCCCAACCGATTCAGGTTAAGTTGAAAGCAAAAACAACACAACATAAAACTGAGAAAATTACAGGAAAAAATAAAAAGCAATAAAAGAGCAACAACAACTGGGGATGGCGGTGCTCCTGATTTAGGCCAGCGTTATACCTTTTGCCGGCGCGTGAAGGCCATGCGCTGGCTGTGAGAGTAAGACGACCGAGAACCACCATAGAAGACCATACAAGCCGGTGGCGGAGCGACACACGCGGAGGAATACCGACCACGCATCGGCGAGTGCAAAAGACGCGCCCGCGAGTGAGATCTACTCGCAGGCGCGTGTATGACACGCTCCGGCGTGTGCATGTTGGATGGTGGCGAAACTTATGACGGCAGGAAGCGGCGGAGCCCAGGAACACAGTTGAGGGGCGCGTGTGGTGGTGGAGCTTTCCGAAGTTGATAGATCTAGTTTTAAAAAAACCAAACCCAAAAACTTCAAAAGAGGGGTAGATCCTGAGCTGAGTATGGCGGAAGGGGGCAGAAACCGACCATATAAAGGTGGAGGAGTGGACGAAGGGGCTGCTGTTCAGGGATAGGGTCTTCGAAGAGACGAATAGAGCCCCTAAAGGGGCGGGTTGGGCCTCTGAAGAGGCAAGAATGGGAGGGGGAGGGAGGAAAAGGGGCGTGGAAGGAAAGGGTGGGGGGGGAGGAGGCCGAAGCCTCCTCCCAGGCAACCAAAGATTCTGAGTCTTTCAGAGGAGAGAGAAGAGAGCGAATATTTCGATGGATATTACACCTAGAAGCTTATTTCCCCTTCCCCGTCCCCTTCCTTGAAATTAATCACTTCTAAAAAATTTTACTTTCACTTTTCTCCTATCCCCATAGAAATACCAAATTTTTTTCGGAATCCCACCACCCAAAACAATTTACTACTACAACCCATTTTGTAATGCCCTAACTTTCATAATAAGTTATAAGTAGATTTATCTGAATTCTCACGTGACGCCACTATATAATAAAACTCACGCAGCAGATAAGTGAATAAAATTGTAGTAAATTAGCCCATCAAAAGGGGAGGCCTCCTATAGCCTCATGGACAAAAGTCCAAACATGCATATGGGTCCACATCAATTGCCTCCATGGCAACATATGTAAAAGACCAAAATTTTACAAATAGGTGTGTGAGTCCAAAACTTAGCAAATATAATCATTCTGACCATTACATGTGTGATGTGAATCCCTTTTTACCTTCGAAAATTTCTCTAACTTGTGTTTACTAAACAACTATTATAAAGTAGGGTTTTCATAAAAATGTTTGTTTCTAAAGTCAAAGTTGTTTGCAAACCAAGCCTAGAGGTTTGCATATACATATTAAAATTAATAAAATCACTATTTTTCTTTTCGTTTTATGTACTATGTATAAAATAGTTTATAGTATGATAATGTAAACACATCATTTCAAATGTAAACTAGTACCTATTATATCACATGCTTAATTATTCCACATAATAAATATACTAACATGTTCACTTATCACATTTTCTCATGCTCTCATATCAAATATTGCATATCTCATAAGTTAAATGTATACTCTCATTTAACCGTCGAAGTTTTCTAAGTGTATTACCCCACTTAACCGTCGGGTTGCTATTGTTTTATTCCTCTACCAACTTCGAGGCGTAAATGTATAACCCCACTTAACCGTTGGGTTCTCATTTTACATGCATACATTTCACATACTTTTAACACGAAATCATACTTTTCACAAATCGCGTTTTCCTTACAAACCTCAAACCCTTTTTGTAAAACCATTTTCTTTCAAATATGCTTTCATTTTAACACATGTAATACATCTTGTCAATATAATTAACAATCATGTTAAAATATATAGGACTCATAATCATCATTAAAATCGTATTCATTTCATGCATTTAAAATATTAAATGTTGGGTCAGTAAGTTTATACTTACAATTTGGGCTAATCTCTTGAAAACACCCTTGTAGTATGACTCCATGTCCCAATTTGGGCTAATCTCTTGAAAACACCCTTGTAGTATGACTCCATGTCTGCCTACATTCCATTACAACTATATTAGACTTCTTAAGTTGATCTAAGATCCTAAGGATTACTGAAGTCTCTATGGTCATCGGTCTTACCTCATAAGGGTGTTAACCTTTATGTTTTGGGTAGTCCCAGTAAGACGAGTTTCAACGGGTTATTGACTTGAGCTCTTTGTGGTACCTTTTGTCGAATGGCCTTCGACCAAGGCTCTCAGATCTAACTCTTTCTATTAGCTCGACCGAACTCTATTCGAATGACTATCGATTGAAGCTCTTTGGAGCTACTCTGGTTGATAGGTGTTCAAACGATGACATACAAACTCAAGCACATCAACGTAAAAATCCCATTTTACTTGGCTCTTCTCATTACAATCTGTTAACTTTTATCCTAGGGCCAGTCCTAACACAACATGCAACAAAAAATCCAATCTTTTTACAATTGGAAAGCCTAATCTTCAAATCTATGAGCAAAACCTTAGTTTTGTAAAGCTTCTGTTTTATAGGTTATACTCCACTTAATAAAATTTTGGGCAGCACAACAACGCATGTACACGCGTTTTCAAGCATGCTTGCAAGCCCTTTTTATTTATTTTTACAAAAATAACTATAAAGCACCTATTGTTTCACAACTCAATATAATATACAACCACTTATGTGGCTATCATGATATTGGCAATATGGCTTAGTATAGTATAACTATATACATATATGCGATGCTAAACTGGCATTATGATGACTAATGTAGGACGCTCCATAGTATTGGGATTTGGCTTATTGTTTGGTCCACTTAAATGAGCACCTCATCACTTTCACTACAAGTTTGCACTTTGACATGACTTCACCACTCCTAGAACCCTTTCTCACATTCAAGAGTTATGAGGAAAGGTGGTAGCTTTTCCAAGCGTATGATGCTCTATTTATAGATTTTTTTCGAAGTGCTACACTTTCAGTCGAAGGGCAACGTTCGAAAAAATATTTAAGCCTTGTTAGTGCAATGTCTCAGTGAACACTGATTGACAAGTGGAGATTCCCTTCGAATGACACACGTTGTAAGGGCTCCAACATTAAATACAAGTGTCAAATCAATTTCTTTGGCATGTGATTGATTAGGTGATTAATTTGTATGTCTTGTGCTTGGGTTGGTTGTTTGATTGTTGGTTGTAGGTCATGGCTATTAGGGGTTTATATGTGGATCCGAATGTGGTTACTTATAATATGAGCAACCGCATTCACAAAATGCAGTTATCACTTATAGATATCCACATCATGTTTTTATTAACTGTATTTGCATAGTTGTTGTCGTTATTAATTGCGGTTATTATCCGTTATTTATATATTAGGTAATAGGTATTTTTGGCATATTTTAGTCTTTTAGACCTTTTATGGGGCTCTATTAGGGCTTATTTTTTTAAACGATTTTGAAAATAATTTCGGACTGATTTTTAGAATTTCGGACTTGTTTAAGGAAAAATAAGTGGATGAGTTTTTTTGAGCTTGTCAGTGCCTATACTCATCTTGTTCGCAAATTTTATATGAACATCAACTATCCTCCTTTGGCAGATTTAGGAATGGTACGGTACATAAGTCTAAAGCTCAGCTCCACATATTGCAAGGAGAGAAATGGTTGATTTGGTGTAATTACAAGGAGCAATATATATATATATACATATTTTGGGTCTCTTTGACATGTGATTAAAAAGAGGTGTTATGATAAATGTCAACTATATCTTTGTGACTTTTGATGAAACTCCACTCGATTGGTATTAAATTATAATAGATAATGAACTCCTCTCGAGTAAAAAAGACCATATTAACTTTTTTCGGGTAAAAGAGATAAAATTAAAACTTTTAATACTACTAGAATTACTCTAGAACGCTAACTTTCAATTGGTCTTTTACTATATGTAGAAATTTTTTTTTGAATTTGTGGTCTACGTGAAACTTTATTAATTTTTAAAATTATTATTAAATTTATAATAAATTATTATTAACTTTTTGATATAATAATAATTTTAAAAACATGTACACAATATGAAACACAAAATTAACATGTGTTATTATTCAAAGAAAACTTAAAGAAGAGGTCTTACCGTTGACCCAAGGCCACGAGATCACGTTGAAAGAAAAAGTAGGCCACGAGATCACGTGGAACAAAAAAAGAGGCCACAATATCACTTTCACACACGTCCCTCGAGCCCAGGAGACAGAGACACAACGAGATTACATTTACCGCCTCCCTGAATAACGATACGATCTACTTAAAAAACAAAACAAAAAATAAAAAATATCGATACGATCAGATCGAATTGGTCTGTCAGTCAAACGTAAGAGATGGAATATTTCTTTTATTCAATTATCTCTCTTTGCTTGCGCAAGCTAAAATTGGCCCATTCAGCTCTTGCAAGTCAATGCCGCAACCAACTTTGGAATTTGAGACATCCCAGTTCATTAAAGTCTCATATTCCAACTGGGTTCGTCTTCATTTTTTCAATTTTTGCATGAAAGGTTTGGTCAATGAGAGACCCAGAAGACAATCTTCAAGATGGTTCTCAGAACGAGGACCAGGAGAACCCAAGAAAAATGGGGTTCTGGGGATTGCTATGGAGACCCATCCAATGGTTCAAAATGCTCGGTGAAGAGTTGCATTGGAGCTTTGTGTTGGGTGTGGTCATTGTGTATGGATTGAGCCAGGGTTTGGGTGTTGGCCTGAGTAGAGTTAGTACACTGTATTACATGAAGGATGAGCAGAAAATGCAGCCCTCTGAAGCTCAGTTATATTTTGGGCTTATTCAAATTCCTTGGATTGTTAAGCCTCTCTGGGGCCTCCTCACGGATACTGTTCCAATTCTTGGGTACCGGAGACGACCATATTTTGTTTCCGCAGGTATATGTTCCATACCCATAATATCTGTTTTTTGATTGAACTCCTTGATTCCGATAATATAGTGGCTATATTTATTGCTTTGAGGCTGAATTTTTTGGCATCTTAGTTCTGCTGGTCTTATAATGGCAGTTTCTTATACTTTCTGGTTTTAAGTTTTGGAGTATGGGGATAGAATAGAACTACAAATTTAGAAGATCAAAATTGCAAGTTTTTCGTTCTGCTTTCTATACCCATGTTAGAAATGTCTTGGGGAAATTTTTTTGGGAGTGTCATTGGTACTTTGGATTCTATAGGAGGCTAGGATTGAAGCAACATATTCAATTCTTTTTATAATCTTATCAGGGTATCAACAATTTTTTTTTTATCAATTTAGGAAGGAGTTATAGTCCCCCCACCCAAGGGGAGTCACTCGCTGGTGGGTGAGTTCCCCATTCTAAGTTATTTTGCAATTTTATTTGGATATTTTGGATTCGGAATCATCTCTTATTTAAATTTCCTTTCTTACTTATCAAAAACAAAAAAAAGTTATAGTCAGTTTAGGAAAAGTTGTTTAGATAGAATAAAATATAACAGTTCTCATCTTGTTGGGATTGTTAATGTATATTATTCGATTAGGTTATTGTTAGTTGATTGTTATCAAATTAGAATTAGTTGAGAACGTTAGCGTATAAAAGGACTTCCAGTCTAAATAAAGATGTATGTCTTTTGCCAAGTTTGACTCCTTGAGCAAAACGAGGACTTGGGTTCCCTCGAAGAAACCCATAGCATAGCTCTTCAAAGTTCTCTCTAAATTCTCTTTCCGTTTTAATTTGGGTCCATATCAATTTGTATCAGAGCCAAGTTTTGTGGCTGAGGAAATCAACCACTTTAAAATAAAGAAAGTTCACTATAGAGAAAGAGCTAACAATTGTCAAAGCCTTCTACATCTAAGTAGGGGAGTTCTACATCAAAAGGTGTTGGCATTCTTGACAGGAACAAGGCGGCCAATCTATCTGAGTATCTAGGGAAGAAGTAGTTCTCGGGTTCTGCTGGTCATCTGTTTTCTATATTAAAAATTGAGTAAAACAAAGGCTGAAACTAATATCAGAGAAGGCAACAGGGAGAAAGAAAAAAAAAATCATTCCTGATTATGTCGGGCGAAGTTGAGGAAATTGTTTAGATAAAATAAACCGGAAATTATTTAGATAAAATAAACCATAACAATTCTCAGCTTGTTGGGATTGTTAAAGTATATTATTCGCTTAGGATTTTTGTTAGTTGTTATCAGATTAGATATAGTTGCGAACTTTGCTGTATAAAAGGACCTCCAGTATAAATAGAGACGTATGTTTTTGGCCAAGTTTGTCTCTCTGAGCAAAAGGAGGACTTAAGTTCCCTCGAAGAAACCCAGACCACAGCTTCTCATAGTTCTTTCCTCTAAATTCTCTCCCTGTTTTAGTCTGAGTTCTTATCGAATTTCCTTTTTTCTGTTTAAGGGCGCTAATTTTGTTTTCTCCTATGATCCCTCAATAATGAACAAGTGTTATATATAATATATATAATTATATATATTAATATAATATATATATATATTACTTTCTTTTTGTGAATTAATTTCTAGCTCTTCATTGCTTGTGCGTTAAATGACAAGAAAGAAGGAAGCACATTTTAATACCTTGTTCCTTAAGTATGATATAGGCTTGGTTTCCCTGGAACACTTTTTCATTGACAAAGTCCTCCCTTCATCATTCTTGTTTGAATGATAGTTTATTCACAAGGCTAAGATGAAAGCACATTTTAATACCTTGTTCCTTAAGTATGATATTGGCTTGGTTTTCCCTGGAACACTTTTTCATTGACAAAGTCCTCCCTTCATCTTTATTTTCCAGCTGTAGATCTCTTTGTTTTCCTTCACAGAACAAAGTAACTAGTTACATGAGCCTCCTTCTGCTGACGAATTGCTTAGATAAATTATCAAGGTCTCCAGAAAGTTACAACATATTATGTAAAAAAGTCTAACATTCTTGTTTGAATGATAGTTTATTCACAAGGCTAAGAAGGAAGCACATTTCAATGCCTTGTTCCCTTAGTATGATATTGGCTTTGTTTCGTAACAATCTAAGAGCCTGTTTGTTTGCTATTTTGAAAACAGGTTTTCTGTTTTCGAAACAGCAAAACAGGTACTGTAGAGGAGTGTTTGGTTAGTTGTTTTAAAAACAAAAACAGAGAAAACAAAATCATGAAAAAACACAAAAACAGGAAATAGGTTCAAGTTGTTTCCAAAAATATATTTTTGTTTCCACCAAAACATGCACGGAACGTTTTCCTAACTTCAGTGCACAGATGCACGTACAGTAGTGTGATCCGTGGTTCTAATCTCCACATGAGGTATTTTCATGCCATTCGTCTCTCTTGTCTCTCTCCACGCATTCATTCTACCTTCCCCTCTAAATTTGGTTTAGATGTCTTCTCAGCCGATAAAAAATGAATTTCAAACACCCATTAATTTTCTATAGCCAAAACACAAAAATACACAAAAATTTCATTCTAAAATTATTAAGTACATTAAAGATAAGAAAATTTTCACCTTCGAAGAGGAGGCTTCTACCTAATCCGGTTACCCTCTCTTTTTCTTTCTGCGTCTCCTACTCTCTCTTCTCTACGTCTCTTTCTCTCTTCTTTGTTTTCTCTCTTCTCCTCTGTTTCTCTCTTCTTCTCTCATAATGTTTTTTTTTACTCTAGCTGCTAGCATTAAAGGGGTTGAGCGTGGGTTAAAACAAGGGGAGATTTTTGGTGGGGGTGAGGGTGAGTTAGCACCCCACCACGTGTAAGTTCATTCAAATTTTTTTTTTTTTTTAAGAAATCATTAAAAATACCCAAAAAGTCCCTATTAATATATTACAATATATTACATCTTAAGTGAAAATTGTTTTGAAAACAGTTGTCCAAACACCTTAACCATAGTTTTCTGTTTTCAGAAACTGTTTTCGGAAACAATTTGCCAAACGTTTTTTTAATGAAGAAACAGCATAAAACAATTTTATGTTTTTGTTCTAAAAAACAATTTTCAGAAACAAAAATAGAAACTGATTTGCCAAACAAGCTCTAACATTCTTGTTTGAATGATAGTTTATTCACAAGGCTAAGAAGGAAGCACATTTTAATACCTTGTTCCTTAAGTATGATATTGGCTTGGTTTTCCCTGGAACACTTTTTCATTGACAAAGTCCTCCCTTCATCTTTATTTTCCAGCTGTAGATTTCTTTGTTTTCCTTCACAGAACAAAGTAACTAATTACATGAGCCTCCTTATGCTAACAAATTGCTTAGATAAATTATCAAGGTCTTCAGAAAGCAACAACAATATTATGTAAAAATCTAACATTCTTGTTTGAATGATAGTTTATTCACAAGGCTATGGATCTTATTTTGTTGCTTCACCACTAGTTATCCTTCCTTAAACTTCGTACAACTTATCGTGTCTTTGGAGCTTTCTTGCATGGGAATGGGTTTTTTTTTTTTTTTTTCAAAAAGATGTCCATGCTTGCATAAGACAATTTCTAGATGTTGGTGTATCTTCATTTAGCCTTCTCTTCTAGCTTCTTTTGTTCATCCTTTGTTATGTTATCCAGCTTCTCTCCATTAATTGGCACATAGAAGGCTTTAAAAGAATTGATATCCTCCAATTCCTTACATAGCTGCTGAGCTTCCAATAATCTTAACCATCGCTGGTGTAATTGGTGTATTTGCTTTCTTTAATTTTCATTTTTCATTCGTGTCCATCCTGCTTTGCATAGAGCTTAAATCAGGTTCAGGAATGTTGTAGTTGTTAGAGATTAACCTAGTTTGCTAAAATATTTCCCTTCTTTGTGAATTTAATTTGAGCTTTATCAAATACAGTAGAAAAGTGGATATGCAAAATGAGAGATAGATATATAGTGTGACGTAGCTGATTTACATGGATAACCTTCTTGATTGAAGAGGGGAAAACTGCAATGTTGACTGTCAAGTGTACTATTTGTAAAAATGTCATAAATTGTTTTCTAAATGTGGCTAATGAAATTCCTTCCGATAAAATTCATAGCATTTTTTCCCGTTGACAGTAATAAACTTTTTCTGCCTGCCGCTAGGGATGTTAGAATGGACATATGTGTGGGTTGAACTTCAAAATTAGGAGGAAGAATCAATCCCGGCAAAGAAATATAAAATAAAAGAAATTATTCAAGAAATCCTGGAAGCCAAATGACTCATGCAAACAAATTTAATGCATCAAATGTGAAGAAAGTAGAGAGATTTGAAAAGCACAATGCTTGATCATGTTCATAGGACTCTGCTCTTAGTTTTTGCATCAAATGATCATTGGGGCAGAACTAGAAATTTTTTTTCTTC